>JABXJD010000114.1:250000-317500 GCA_013375575.1 Percina caprodes
TCTAAAAATATTAACATATTATCTCTCAAATTAAAAAAAAGCAAATATGGAGGACAATTCAATTGTTTTTATTGTTGTTGTTGTTGTTTTTTAATTTCTAAATGTTTGTTGCCGTTGCTCTGACTACAACAACAGCCATTGAGTTGCCACAATTTTCAACCTTTTGACTTCCTTCCAGAAATAGGCTGTAGTGAATCTGGACCACAATCTATTCATCAACAATTTATTGTTGGATTACCAACATTTATAACTGATTTATTATTATTAGAATTATTATTATTAGAATTAAACTGAAAGGACAAAACACAGGCACAAGATATTTTTCAAACCTGGCAACCCCAAATGTGGGTTACAACTTATAAACCCTTTCGGTCTGCAGGTGGTGCTCTGTAGACATCTGTGTGAACTTAATGCCGCCTCCCTATTGGCTCCTATTTTAGACTTGTTTACTTTTTGTTATTAATTTATTTATCTATTTTACACAGAGTAGAGACTTCTTCTTAAAATCATCTGCTCACCCGCTCAGCTTTAGTTACTTTCAGATGGCAGTTTTTCTTCTTAGAGATACGTGGTTCTCACACCTCACGTCTCACATGATGCGTTGCTGTAGATCAAACTAGCCAGCCGTATATAAAGGAGTTAAGATTAACGTTAAAACATCTACAGCATAACATGAACCATACACATTAATGCAGCAGGAATATTACTCCAGAAACATCAGATAGAAGAGGAAAAAACTGACAAGGAACATTGGATTGCATGAGGTTTTGGAAGCAAGACATTGACATGTAGTGAAGTATTTTTACTCTGCGGTATTAGTACTTATATCTAAGTAAAGGATCTGAATACTTCTTCCACGACCAGTTTTTGAAAATGATAGGCCTTTAGAGCAATATTTTAAAATTTAAAAGAAAACCTTTTTGGATTTCTTCTTGAATGACCAGGCAACCCAGACTGGGTGAACCCGGCCCGATCTGCCTCCGTCACCAATTTGCGGGGACCAATCACAAACTGGCTTATCTACCAGGCACGCTATTGGTGGGTTTAACACTATGGCAAGAGAGAGAGAAGCGACCACGCAGCTGTTTTATTTACGTTCAACATGGCGGGCACCGAAGCCCAGCAACCTGCTGATGCCGCTGTCGCTGCTACGTCACCCGGATCGTTCCGATTGGTTGAAGGACTATCCAGTTGCGTACAGAGTCATTTGAACTGGGGCCAGTTGATCACACTGTAAATAATGGCTGTGAAATCTACAGTTATTTACTTCATGATTTTTACAGTAGAATGCTGTAAAGTTTACATTACAACCTTGTTGGCATGACAAAATCACAGTAGTCTAAGTATTACAGTTGAAATCACAGTAGTCAAAGCATTACTGTAAAAAAAAAATAAAATTCACTATTTAGCCACTATAGTACTAGTATAGTGTGTTTAATTGTTTTGTGTTTTACAGTGAATACATAAAATACTGTAAATGGAAGTACGGTACCTTAGTGTAAGAGGTACCGTACTATCACCGTACAGTAACTTGCTGGCCAATTGTTGCCAGGTGACAGCCAGACTACAGGCAACCTGACCTAAAGGACAATTTAGACCTAAAAAGTGTCCCTGAGAGTCCTTTTGATTTAATGTTGAAGTTGAGTGTGTGATCCTGAATCCCTGGGCTTGTGTATACACATTTCAATAAAATCCTCCTTTTAAAGAGTATTAAAGCCAATTACAGATGTACAACAGATTGAACTGAAGATTATTTTGGCTGTACTGGGTTTGAGAGGCTTTGACAGTTGACTGTTAACACCAGATTGAACTAAATACATAACATCTCTGACAGGGATCAGAGGCCGGAGAGAGGGGCAGGGTTGTGGAGAATGTACAGGCAAAGATGTGGCTGAGATAGGGAAACAACCAGGAGACAAGAGAGGGAAGGAGAACAGGAAATGTTGAGATTTCCTCTGGATGAGGTGTGTGTGCGCTCGCTCAACGAGTGTGTTGCAGAGAGTCAGAACGAGAAAGCCGGCTTGGTGAAGAAACGTCTAGCCTTTGGGGAAAGACCTTTTATTCTGTAGTTGGAGCTGGAAAATCGTCTTTGGATAATTTGTTTTTCAACGTGTGTTTTTTTTTGCGATGCTGGGACTTTTATTTCAGTGACAATCTTTTGAAAAAAGACAAGACTTAGTTTCACTCGTTTCAAGCTGTGGATATCTTTTTCTCATGGAGAACAATCCTTTTTTTCACTAAGAAGGGCTTTTTTCCCCCACGTCCTTTATGTTTGTCTTTGGCTTGTTAGTTTTGGCGGCCATTATACATCATCAAACCGGGGTCATGTAAGCAACCATTCCTCCGGCCGTGGATCCCTTCTCACCTGTTGAACCGAATCACCTGTCAGTACGCCGAAGCAAATTCCTTCTTTGAGCCTCACAAGTTTCCGTAACTCTGCCGAGCTCACAGCCATGTTACGTTGCGTTCTTCAGCGAGCAAACAACCTGAGACACTCTGACCCTCTGGCTAGTGTCACATTCAGAGGTAAGAGATCACGGGAGATTCAGGGGATCGATAGATAGATAGATAGATAGATAGATAGATAGATAGATAGATAGATAGATAGATAGATAGATAGATAGATAGATAGATAGATAGATAGATAGATAGATAGATAGATAGATAGATAGATAGATAGATAGATAGATAGATAGATAGATAGATAGATAGATAGATAGATAGATAGATAGATAGATAGATAGATAGATAGATAGATAGATAGATACTTTATTCATCCCGAAGGAAATTTTAGGCATCCAGTAGCAAGACAACCATAACACAACAAACACATATACACACATATATCACACATACATAAAAATAAAAATCACTCACAGAACGGTAGTAAGATATTAGTAAGGTATACCTTTGGTATAGTTCACCTAACCCTGAAACATAGCACATTCCTAACCCTGACCACAAAGGGAGCACAATGCATTTTAACCACAGACTGTATGTCTGTGATTTTAACAGGAAACAGGACAGGAAACACTATCCGACGGGGGTACAGACTTCAACACAACACCGGTGTTGCTAGTACAACTGACAAATTCATACGCATACGCATGAATGTGAGTTCATTTTAATCTGTGTGAACTCAACTTCAAGATAGCTCTTGTTAAGTATGAACTTGAACAAGACTGGCACTCACAACAGGTACAGAAGAGAGTGTATTTTGGGCGTAGTCTGAAGTCTTAAAGTGCACATATTATGCTTTTTTTTTTTGCTTTTTCTCTTTCCTTTTTCTGTGTTGTATATCTTTTTGTACATGTTATAGATTTGCAAAGCCCAACATCCCCCCCCAAAGGGACTTACCATCTTCCTGAGAAAACACTGTTCACAAACTGCTCCAAACAGCTCTTTTGTAGTCCAGCCTTTCTCCGTGACGAACGCTTGTCACTTTGTAACACACGTTATAATGCTCGCCTAGCTGCTAGCATGGCACGCCCTCATACTCTGCTTCTGACTGGCTAGCAGTGCTTACCTAGGTACTGTCAGGGCACGCCCTCATACTCTGCTTCTGACTGGCTAGCAGTGCTTACCTAGGTACTGTCAGGGCACACCCTCATACTCTGCTTCTGACTGGCTAGTAGTCCTTACCTAGCTACTGCGCATGTGCGACTCTTAACAAAGATTGAACAGAAGTGAGATGCCTCACTCTATAGCTAAAGCAGAGAGCTCAACACACAGGGTGAAAAGAGGAGCTGCAGCAATGGGGGCTTTTCCCTTTATTTTAGTGACAGTGGATAGACATGAAAGGGGGAGAGAGATGGGGGATGACAAAGGGCCGCAGGCCAGATTCAAACCCAGGCCGCAGCAGGACTCATGGGACCAACATGGGGTGAAAGCTCTTACTGGGTGACCTGGAGGCCGCCCCTAAACACAATGTTGAACCTAAAAATGAGCATAATATGAACACTTTAAGTTTTATAAGATGAGGCTAAGTCATGACGGTTTTCATGCCAAGTTTTAGGTAATTGAGAGGAAGTCAAATCTTCAAATACCTGAAGCTCATATTTTTAATGCTTTTGTTCAAGCATTTTTGTTTTTTTCAAATCTCGAGTAAATCTAGCAGTGTTCATGTGCAGCTGTATTCTCAAGCCTTCATTTTTGTGACTTAAAACTGAAAATGTAATTCTCCTCACTATTTATAACAATATGATATAAAACCATATTTTGACAAATCTGCGGAAACAGCATCTGAGTTGAAGGACTCTGGGTGGGCGTTTCCTGTTGCAACAGTTGACTGAATATCTGAGGGCTGGAGTTGCTATGAGACCAGCTGTAAACATCCTACAGGGGCACGGTCATAACCAAGGGGGTCAGCCTCTCCTCTCCAAGCAGAGCTCCCTAAGGCGCCATGATAATGTTACGAAGCCATCACCCGCCGTTAGCATCCCATTGACTGCCATTCATTTTGGCGCCAATTTGACAGAAAATAACTTTACATCTGAAGCTTTCAATCAGAATCAGAAATACTTTATTGATCCCTGAGGGAAACTCTGTGTTGCAGTTGCACAAATAGTAGAAATATCAGAGTAGAAATATAAATAAAGAAATATAACGTGTGGATATGTACGGTATTTACATAGTTAAAGAAATGTTATCATACAGTATTAACATAATTAACATAATTAAGGAATTGGCAAAAAGTAATAATAATAATAATAATAATAATAATAATAATTGTAGCAGTTTAGTATTGCACACTTTTCAGGCCAGTGTTATTGTCCAGTTTCAACCCCTTTAAGTGTCTGTGTGTCAGACACTTAGAAGGAGGAGTTATAAAGTTTGATGGCCACATGATGGCGCTCTGTGGTGCATTTTGGGAGAATGAGTCTATCACTGAAAGTGCTCCTAAAGACTCTATTTGTCCGTTGTTTATTTCTAAAGAAACACGACAATGTATAAAAGGCTCCATTACCTTGTAGCTCACATTCGCTCCGTAGCAGACGTTTTTGTAAAAATAGGTGACGATTGTGACGATGGACAATGATTGTGTCGTAACCACGCGACTTACTGTCGCACAGAAGAGGAATTACCGTATAGTACAGGAGAAGCTCACAGACAGTTTGGACATTACCTTTTTAGGTATAATTACTAATGATAACTAGCATGTTAGCAGTAATTAGCCTGTGTCTATGTCATCTCCTAACATATACCTACCTCTCCGTCTCTGCTGATTGGGAATGATTGAGATTTTTCTTGCACAGCTACCAGAAGACTTACAACTTTCAGACAGGTTGCTCATGTAACATCTACGTCATCAAGCTCAGTTGGGGGCTGCGCAGTAACGCTCAGCCATCACTGGAAAAGTGTTTCTAATAGACTTCAGTGGTCTCCGTCCAGAGCAACGGGATCTGTTGGTCCATTTCTCTAACTGTCTATGGTTGACCCTGTATAGCATGTGCTTTTTAAGATTAGGTAACTTTAGTTGTACCTGTAGGTCGGTTTGGTTTGCAGTAAAAAAGCATCCATCTTGACACATTTATTTTACAATCAATAGACATGATAAAAGTAGCTCATTCCAATTATAACTGAAATCACTCAAATCCGCGCTGCTTCCATACCACCTGTGCAGAGTTGCCATGATTTGTTAATCTAAATGATGGGTGCCGGATACATCCGTCCTTTCCTAAACTTCAGCATTCGGGAGAAGCCATTCACCCAAGGCGAAGGTGACTTGGCTACCTGGTCTGTTTTTTCCTCATCAGTTTTTTGTTTGTTGCACTTTCCACAAGTCAGTGTCTGCGTCCTTAATGAGGTGAGCTCTGCTGTTAACTTCCTGCCTTTGTCCTGACACTGTTTCCTGGTGCCACCACACACACACACACACACACACACACACACACACACACACACACACACACACACACACACACACACACACAGTGGTGGAAGAAGTACTCAGATCATTATAGAATTACCATGGTCTACAAAATTACTACATTGCAATTAAATGTCCTGATTTCAAAATATTACTTAAGTAAAAGTGCTTATTATCAGCAAAGTGTGGTTAAAGTATCAAATCAAAACATACTCATTCTGCAGAAAGGTTCATTTAGCTTTATATTATTATAGTCTATTATATGATTGTTTTTTTCATGTAATAAACATAAGGAATAGCATTTTTCTGTAAGAGTACTTATACTTGTTGTGAGGAGCAGGAGGCACAAATTAAATTGAATATGAGATGTTTATACTGTAATGTAGGTTGTATTTGGAATCACACACCACCTGGAAGAATAAATGTTTAGGCTGGTCTATAGATTACACATTACTTTGGCAGTTATACAGTACACTAAGTCTAATGGGAAGGTAATGACAAGTGTTTCTGGGTTAGAACAATTTAAGGAATTTCAATCACAGCGAGAGAGAGATTTTCCTCCCCTCCAGAAAACACATACCATTAGATTAGATTAGATTAGATAATACTTTATTCATCCCACAGCGGGGAAATTTACTTGTCACAGCAGCAGCATTTTCTACAATAAAAGCAATAAAAACAAAAAACAACAACAACAGTGAGCAGATGGCCATGTCCATTTATAGAAATTACAGATGATATAATAACAAGCAAGGAGGCTGTGGGAGGAGACAGAGAAGAAGGAGAGAGAGGAATCTTTCCAATTAGAATTTTGTGCAAATACATATTGAAAATAAATCTGTATTTTACTTTATTTTCTGTCAAAAGTAAAATACTGATCCAAAGGTTTTATTTATAATCAACATAGAGGGTGGGATAGACTTTGCTGTGATTATTGCAATCCAAAACATTTTCTGTGGGTGAAAGGAAGGAACTTCGTCCAACACTGCAAACTGCAATAGCATTTGTGTGTAATTTTTAGCAACAATTTCCTTTTCAGATGCAAAGACAAGACTCAGAACAAGGCTTGATGTAATATTAAGGCATATTAGAGTGGTTTATTGCATGGACTGGGCAACAATGACGTCTCGATTGTCTGAAATGAATGAGCAGGATAGAGCAGAGAACGGGTAGAGATGTCATGATTGTCATATTTTACCCTTTTAAATCTGTTTGTGGCCATGCGTCGGCAGGTGTAGGTCATGCAGCACGTGTATATGTGAGAACGTGTGCTTGTGTTTTGTGTGCTGAAGGCAGGATTTCCGCCCAAAGTGTTGTTATTGGAACGGTAGGTGTTGTTTTCCGTCAAAACCAGAAATAAAAACTGGCAGCCCTGCTAATTCACCCCAGACCCCAGTCTGTGCTAAGTACACTATATCCTGGACGCACACATACACACACACACACACATAGTTTTGTATTAGTTCAAGACATTTGAGTTGTTAAATAAGTGATAACGCACAAGTCCCAGTTCGAACCAAAGTATGGTGGTAGACTGGTAGCTGGAGAGGTGCCAGTTCACCTCCTGGGCACTGCCAAGGTGCTCTTGAGCAAGGCACCGAACCCACAACTGCTCGGTGGCGCCTTTCCATGGGAAGCCCCATCACTCTGACATCTCTCCATTTAGTGGATGTATAGGACCTGTGTGTAATTCAGGCCTGTGTGTAATGTGTGTAATTGAACTATATTACTTCAAAATTCGTAATCGACACTCGAAAATAACAACATTAACGTGACCTGTACACAAATCAATAGATTAAATAACGTGACCATTTCACAAACTGCCATGAGACTGGGTTGGAGTGTACTGACCCCCCCCCCCAGGCTCAGTAGTTTCCAATTAGTGGAAAAAAAGATCCATTCATTGACAAAACCCCATTCCTCGCTAAAATTTGAGATGTATCCAGAGATTAGAGTTTTGGGAACCAACATATTTATTCTCTGCGACACATGCTTTTTAAATCCTCTTCTTTAAATATATACAGAAATAAATAAATAAAAGTCTTTTAAAAGTGGAAACCAGCCACAAAACTTCTTATTTTTTTACCTTTTGGCCAGACCGCAGATATATCAACACACACACACACACATACAACCGTTTACACACTCACACACAAAAACAATGTCTAAACTTAACTTTCCCATACGTATTTCACAGCTGTGCGGTCTATTCTCAGCTCATTACAGAAACTGTGCCAAGCTGAACCAACCAGGAAGTTTATGCTGTACCACTTCCTGTCTCTGAGATGCAAGCTCAGATACCCAATCTGGACACACACACACACACACACACACACACACACACACACACACACACACACACACACACACACACACACTACGTACCCTCATGACCCCTCTGTGGAAGGGTGGAGTTTTTTTTAAAGATATCTTCCAAGAAACGGAGGTGCACCTACGTATGGTATTTTGTGAAAGATTGTACGTGTGTGTGTGTTCTTGCGACTGTGTGGAAAACAGGAAAGCAAACAACGATTCTCTGTGTGTGTATGGAGAAAAATAATTTGGGTGTGCGAACATTAAGAATACATGCAGTGGAGGGACTGCATCAAGTTTGTGTGCCCCTAATTTTTGGCTGGTCATTTCTTGGTTACGTGTTTTTTTCTTACTTGATCTTTCTTACTGTTGAGAAAAACTATGCACTTTCAGGTCTTTTCAGAAAACAATTAAAACTAAAAGGCTGATTAGCTTAAAAGCCAGCAGGATTGATGGTTTGGGCACTGTGGAATCCTGCGCCAAATAGAGGCAATATAATATAAAGAAATATAAATATAATATATAAAGAAATAGAAGCAATATATGTGTATATTTTATAGAAGCAATATATTTTACAGGATAAGTGAAACATTTGACTTGCTGGTGGTGCTAAAAGAAAAGTCAGAAAAACCTCATCCTCAAAATGTCATGGCAATCCATTAAATATTTGTTGATATTTCAGTGTGGGCCACCCGACAACCATGGATGCCCACATTTTGTTGAAGGATTACTTGCTTAATTCTGTTGAACAACTGTCAAGACTTTGGTAGCCAATCCTTAAAGCCTGAACTAAGTTCACATTTGTGGTTTTGATTGAAATGTTTCTACAACTATTGGATGGATTGTCATTAAATATTTTAAAGACAATCGTGTTGCCCTCTAGATGAATCTTAATAACTTTGTTGATCCCTTAACTTGATATCTAGCACCATCATCAGGTCAAATGCTATTTTATATCCAATTTTTGGTTTATGACCAACTACCTGCCAAACCTTTGATTTACCCATGCCACAGCTGTACTATATGTAGTGCTAATAATGACATTTTAGCATGCTTTAACATGCAAAATTCAGATAGTGAACATGGTCAACTTTACACTGTAATCTACCTGCTAAGCATCAGCCAGTTAGCACTGGTGTTGAGCGTATTGGCATGTTGATGGCTGTAGACTTGTTTTCCTATTCCTGGTTCTTGTCCAGTGGTCATTCTCTGGAAATGAATGAGTCGCTTCTAAAACCAGACAATAGTCATTGTTTCTATTTCCTTTCATCTGGAAAGAACATCTCAATCTCTCTTCTGTTCCTAGTTTTGACTAATACCAAATGGAAATGATGATAGGCTAGTTGTCCCCAGTATGATAATTCACATCACGTTCCTGTGTGTGTGTGTGTGTGTGTTTTGATTGATGAGAGCTAATGAAGAATCATGGCACTTTATTGGAAGTCTTATGTCCCCACTTTTTGTCGGGGCCAACAGACAGGAAATCAAAGCTCAGAAAAGAAATGTTACAGGAAACCATAGAAAGATAACAGGGAGACAGGCCGTTCTCCACACACACACACACACACACACACACACACACACACACACACACACACACACACACACACACACACACACACACACACACACACACACACACACACTCTCTCACGCATATAAATATAATATAATATTAATTGAACACCTTATTAGCATCTTAGCTAGCTAACGTGTTACGTTTTGCAAGAAGGCTATGCTAGGTGAGATGTTAGCTACGCTAAATAGCCTGCTAGCTAACTAGCTAGCAGCTAGCTGTCTGCTAAGGTTAAGGTAACATAAAGGTGTGAATCGAGACTAGTACAGCACAGTTAGCAGTGTTAACAACTTTCTTTTTGCTTCATAACTCTTAATGTTCCTGTTTCTCCGTTTTATTCAGGGTCTAAGAAGAAGACAAAGATAATCAAGAACAACCCTAACCCTGTTTGGAATGAGGTAAATTATGTTATAAACAACTACAAATATATAATTTGCTTTTTTGGACAATTAGCTAACAGTTGGTAAAATACTGAAAACACTGAATCTGTTATTGTTGCTGTTGGTGGACAGTACTCATATTAGAGCTGAAAGATGCAACTTATAATCATAAAGTGGAGCTGTAACAGAGAGCTTCATTACTCCACTAAATAAGAGGCCAAAGGTTCAGCCTTTTCCCACCAGACTTCATTCTGGTCACTAAAAATCTTCACACCAACAGGAAGTGATACATTTACAGCAGAAAAGCATCACCAGGAAAGGCTAAACTCTCAAACGGTGCCTGAACCTCTTTATAGATGCCACATTGCCTACAACTAATTCCAGGATTTGCTTTGTCTTCCTTGGTTTTAGCCTTATGTGCATTTCTGTGCATGTCGTTTGAGAAAAAAAGCTTGAGTCAAAGGCCCTCTAGGTTTCACATTTACTTGGCCAGGAAAAGTGATTCAGATTTTTGGATGTTAACTCTCCCAACCATATCACAGAGCGGTTTGGAAAATCATAACTGCCATGTGCGGCCTTAAAGGTCCCATGGCATGAAAATGTCACTTCATGAGGTTTTTTAACATTAATATGTGTTCCCCCAGCCTGCCTATGGTCTCCCAGTGGCTACAAATGGTGATAAGTGTAAACTGAGCCCTGGGTAAATGAAAGCTCAAATGGGCCGATCTGGAATCTTGCCCCTTATGAGGTCATAAGAAGCAAGGTTACCTCCCCTTTCTCTGCTTTGCCCACCCAGAGAATTTGGCCCACTCATGAGAGAGAGATAACAAGGCTTTCAAACGAGCAAAGTAGCAGTTGGTCAAGGCCACACCCCCATCCTCCACCTTGTCCCCCTCTCTCCTCATCAAAAGCTACAGACTCAGAAATGGCTACTAAGGATAACTCATTGTGGGACTGGCTCTAGTGGCTGCTCTAGTTCTGCACCAAGGCTGAATTTTGGGAAAGAGACTTCAGATACAGTATTAGGGGACCACTAAGGTCTATATAAAAGAGACTTCAGATACAGTATTAGGGGACCACTAAGGTCTATATAAAAGAGACTTCAGATACAGTATTAGGGGACCACTAAGGTCTATATAAAAGCATCCAATGAGCACCATGTCATGGGACCCTTTCAGTTGGCATTTTATTAGTCAATATTTTTTCTCACAAGATACCATTTTCATGCTTACTTTCATGTTGTTTCCGGTCTCTCTGTCAGGGTTTTGAATGGGATCTGAAGGGGATTCCTCTGGACTCTGGAGCAGAGCTGCACTGTGTCGTCAAAGACCATGAGAAGATGGGCAGAAACAGGTACGTGTGTGGGCGTGTGTGTGCGTGCATGTGTGCGTGTGTGCGTGCGTGTGTGCGTGCATGCGTCATGCCAATGCGAGTGTTTGCATCTATTGGCAGCGTTGCAGTAAAAATACAGGAATTACCTGCAAAGATTTCCTTTCTTTCAGCCAAAATCATTTTTCAACACACATTTTTTTCTGTTCTGAATCAAGGACTGTTTCTTAGATTAGAAATGATCACGTTTCTCATGCATCCTTTACAATTCACAACAACAATAAAGACTTTGGATGCCCTTTCTTATTATACTTTACACAAGTTGGAGTGTTTAGCATCCAGCTCTAGGGATGGGCATGTCAGTTGGTATATATATATATATATATATATATATATATATATATATATATATATATATATATATATATATATATATATATATATCTCAAGACCGAAAATTAAACAAACTCATTTAGTAACAGGCATTCATAGTCCACAGAGGCTGAATCATTGTTCCTTTGGTGATAGCCTGAATCTATAGGCTACCTGCATTCTGCACTGACCAAGCCCAACTGAACGCCATCAGTGATTAATGAATTCAAATAGTCTTGAGTCCAAGGCTGAAATTCAAATTTATATCCGTCAATTTAATGCTAGTTTTTTCAAACAGGGACTCCAATTAGTTTTTAATGGTTCATTTTGATACAGTTTAGCCTCTTAATAAACCGTTAATGATGCAAAAAGAAAAATTGAAATTCTAAGCTTTTTAAACCTTGAGTTGGAAAATACGTTATTATTATCTTTTTTTTGCATTTTAAGAAATTATAGAAATTAGCAACATAAAAATACATGCAAACATTTTTTTTTTTTTTTAATTATAGACAAACCAATAGCTGATTATCTAGATATCAGTTTGTAAAATATAAATATATGGCAGCATGATCAAGGAGAAGGGTACTTTTACATAGGGCTGGGAAATATATTGATTTTATATCGATATCGTGACATGTGACCAGATATCGTCTTAGATTTTGGATATTGTAATATCGTACTATGACACAAGTGTTGTCTTTTCCTGGTTTTACAAGCTGCGTTACAGTAAAGTGAACCTACCAGACTGTTCCAGCTGTTCTATTATTTGTCCTTTTCCACTTAATCATTATGTCCACATTACCGATGATTATTTATCACAAAACTCATTTTGTAAATACTTTGGCAATAAGTGTCAACTCTACAATATCTTTGCAATATCGCAGTATTTGGTCAAAATATCGTGATATTTGAATGGCTCCATATCGCCCAGCCCTACATTTACATACAATCCATTTTAATACATTCTTCTTTACATATTTGCACTTAGGGTTATTCATTGTTTATCATATATAAATTTAGAAGTGTGATAAATCCTTCCCATAACTCAGAGTACAGGAATTGAGATAAGAACTGTGGCATTGTGAGACTGAGACATGGTGGACGAATCAGACCAAACTCAGGGCACAGACAGGGGTGTGGTCAATGATCCAGACTTGTTTGTTTTATGAAAACTTCCCCACCAGATGGTTATTTTTGGATCGTTTTGCTTTGTCAAAATGTCAAGCATATCAGAGTTCCTTCAGAGGCGAAGGGGCAGGCATGAAAGAATCGGGTCATCCTCTCATTGTGGTTGTAGAGTACTTATTCACTCATATTTCCACCCATTCACCGTTGATTGATTTAGTGATCCATTCATCCGCCTCTCACGGTACATTCAGACCACAGTGTGACCTTTGCTTTACCAGAAGTTTGATATCACTGCATGTTTGCAGCTGAAGCATACATTTAATAACTGTTACATTTATGTGGGGTGGCTGTGGCTCAGTGGTAGCGTGGTTGCCTGCCAATTGGAAGGTTGGTGGTTCAATCCCTGGCCCTGCAAGACACTGAACCAGAGTTGCCCCTGATGCTGCGCCATCAGAGTGTGGTAGAGTATGCCCTGGTATTAAACCCTTGCCGCAGTGGATGTTAGTGATGTTTCTGTTATGTGGGGTGGATGGTACATCCTTACAAGCTTTGTTACATGAAAAAGACTATATCAATATCAATGGCATAGCACAATGCGATACAGGTGTCCGAGTACTCATGTACCAAATGCAATACTTTTGTGTCTGTTCAGGTTTCTGGGGGAAACCCGGCTGGCTCTCAGAGACGTGCTCAACTCTCCCAACCTGGCCGCCACCTTCACCGTCTCCCTGCTGGACACCAAGAGAAACAACACAGGGGTGAATGCACATACACACACAAACACATGTGCACGCACACACAGACCGAGTAATTCACAATCGCATTGTATCGCATTGAACCAATGACAAATCGTAAATCATGCTGAGTTTCCTGGATCTGAAAATAGGGACTTTCCTAAATCAGAACTATAGACTTTAAAAAAGGTCATCTCATTGTATCATAAACCTAAAACTCAAATTGGTCCTTGCATAGATGGAATTACAAGCTACACACACACACACACACACACACACACACACACACACACACACACACACACTTGGTGGGCCACGCCTAATAGTCATCTTTTGCAGATGAAACAGCGTTCTGTTTCCCATCCTTATTTCCTGAACCCAAAACAAAGTCTTCCTCTAAGTGTCAGAGTGGATCTGATTGATGTCACACACACACACACACACACACACACACACACACACACACACACACACACACACACACACACATGCACGTGCATGCATGCACACACTGACCACACCTAATAGTCATCTTCTGCAGATGAAACAGCGTTCTGTTTCCCATCATTTCCTGAACCCAAAACAAAGTCTTCCTCTAACCTTCAGAGTGGATTTGACCTTTTTTTTTTGGGGTAGGGGGGGTGGCAATTTTAGGCCTTTATTTGTATAGGAGGTATTAAGACTGGAAAGACGAGAGAGAGCAGGCCGCTGCGTTGAGAAGTAAACCTCTAAATATATAGGCGCCTGCTCTACTCTACCAGTTGAGCTAACCAGGGGGCTCTTGAAAGTGTATTTTTAACAGGCAAACATTACATGATCAACAATGATCATCTAAAAACATTACAGAAGATGTTGCTGCTGCACACACGCAGAGCCCGATATCTTTGTTTACAGAAACATTAGAGATTATTACTTGAGTTGCTTTTTCCTGTGAAAGGAAACTGCACCTTTTACTGGTCCACACACCCTCCAGCGCTCTGCTGCTGCAACACAACTTAAGCTCGATGAATCCTCATTTGTTTTTATACAGTTTCAAACCTTCCACCCCATTAAAGTTCTTTTATATAATAAAACAAAACATGTGGTTTCACAGTGTTTCTCTATATGTACTGATATGCTCATCCTCTCATACTCAAAGACAAGAAAGGTGGATTATATCACTTATAACACTCTTTCTTTTCAAGCTGTTGTTCTTTTGCAAAGTGAAAATGTCATTGCTTTGGAGTGTCTTTTGCAGACATTCTTGATAGTGATGATATGGAATACAAAAGGTGCTATAACTCTAAGCATGCAGCATTGGGGTGCGCAAATTGTGCATAATAAATGATAAATTTTAAGGTTACCAACTTGTAAAACAAAATGTGCATGTATGATCACAACCAATAAAATGAACCAAGGTTTTCCACTGAAGCCTGTAATCTGCAGAGTTGTTTAGGGATGACTTCACACACCTGCACATCAGATCCTTATCTTTGTTTTCTTTCACACTTTTTGGTAACTAAAACTTCATGTTAACATCATGTTTCTTGCCTATACTTTGTACCAGCACTGATTACACTATATAACTATGTTTTTCTGACTCCACTAGGCCACGCTGACCCTGCAGGTTTCCTACATACCTCCTGCAGGAGCGGCTCCGATGTTTCAGCCTACTCCACACGCGGAGACTTTGCCCTATAACAACCCCAATGTGGAGCTAGACACTGTCACAAGTAATATAATTTGTCATTTTATATCTATTAAATCCTACAGTCTATATCCTCCTTGGAAAAATACTTAGATGAAATTAGAATGTAAAAATGTGATATTAGTGTCTCATTTTTATTTGCTGTAGTAAATTTTACTTCTATCAATGTAGTGATTTCTCTGGACACTTTGGGGGAGGAGGATACAGAGAGCATGATGATGCTGGAGCCGACAGAGGACCAGGGTCCCGACGACGGACGCTCCATGGTCATTGTCGGTCCTCAGGGGCCCTCGGGCCAGGAGTCCCCTACCGCTCAGACGCCTAAACGCTCGCCGCCATCCTACAACACCCATGGAGGGCTGAGGAAACGGAGGAGAGGAGCCAGCAGTCAGCCCAAACCGCTGCCCAACAAACCCCAGGACTTACAGGTATCTATATAAAGCCTGGACACAGAGGCCATGAGTCCTACAAGACGTTTTTCTTTGTTGTGCTGGCTTGGCCGATGTCTGACCGGTTCCTTAGTTCCAACAGAGTCACAGCACTCCAGGGAAGGATGTTCTGGATGTAATTTATCCGGTTAACCCCATCTAACCTTCAAAGTTAATGAGAAAGTCATTTTTTACTGTGGTGCACAGAATACATGTATGAATATATGTACTGGATGTATAGGTATCTATAGTTGTGTACAGTTAACTTGCAAGGTATTAAAGCTACACTTAACATTTATAAAAATAAAAAGTTTAATTTAATTTGATTAATTATTCATTGATTGGTAGAGATGAATGAGATTTTATTTCCAGGGTCTAAAAGGTTTTTTTAGACATACGCATTTTACATTGGCCTTTGAACATATTGTTAACTGGCCAGTTTATTATGACTCTGGCAGATAATGAATGTTTTTTTAGTTAAAATTATTGTTAGCTATAAATTAGTTGTCAGTTTTAAATTGAACACACTTTATTTGCTGAAATTCACTGCTCATATGTCTGTCCAGGTTCGTGTGCGGGTCATCGAGGGCCGACAGTTGCCGGGCATCAACATCAAGCCGGTTGTCAAGGTAACGGTAGCCGGGCAGACCAAGAGGACCCGCATCAGAAAGGGTAACAACCCGATCTTTGATGAGGTAAACAAGAAATACAAAAGTTTAAAATAATTTGCCAGAATACAGTTCATATCTGAAACTGTCAAACTGCTTTCCTCTCGGCAGACTTTCTTCTTGAACTTCTTCGAGACGCCCTCAGACTTGTTTGATGAACCGATCTTCATCACTGTGAGTCAGCTTAATTTTACCTACATTTTGTTCTTGGATTTTCCTGTTTTGTTGCCTTTGATAAAAGGCAAACTCTCTTTATCTGCCTGACAGGTGTGTGACTCTCGCTCACTCAGAACGGATGCTGTGATCGGTGAATTCAAGGTAAACTGTCATTTTAATGCGCTTGTCTGTTCCAACTGATAAACAGATATACAATATTTAATGCTGGACAGCGGTGGACGAAGTATTCAGATACCGTTGTTTAGTGAAAGTACTACCACACTGTAAAAATACTAGTAAATGCAGCCATGAGCTTCATTGGACAGGAAAGGGGATGAAAAACTGTCATCTGAAAAGTGACTTAAGCTGTTGGACTAATGTATTGGATTAAAAAGTAAAATATTTACCTCTGAGATGTAGTGGAGTACAAAAATGTGCGTAAAATGGAAAGGTGAGTTTCATCTGTGCTCATGAGTTCTGGCACATTCATCCAGAAAAAAAGTGAAATAAAAAGGAAAATCATTTAATATGTTTTTATTTTTATTTTTTTACAGTTGGATGTGGGCACCGTCTACAATGAGCACAGTGAGTCTACGTTTATGTGGACTTTTTGGTGATTTGTACTGTTGCATTGGTGTGAAAACTGTCGCTAGGGAGCTAAACGTCTCATTAGTCCCTAGTTCTTGTTTTGAAGTTGTTGGTTCCAGTATGTTATTGGTTAGCTGGAGTTTGTGCCCGCCCCCTTCCCTTTAGGACACTGCTTCTTGAGGAAATGGCTGCTGCTGTGTGACCCCGATGACCTCTCTGCCGGGGTCAAAGGTTACCTTAAGGTCAGCCTGCTGGTTTTGGCTGCTGGAGACGAGGCACCGGTGAGTCTGGATGGATAAGAAACGATTAGCAAAACAACATCATGATGATATTTGTTCCTCACATTAGGCAAGGCAAGGCAAGGCAAGGCAAGGCAAGGCAGCTTTATTTGTATAGCACATTTCAGCAACAGGGCAATTCAAAGTGCTTTACACAAAATCAGTTAAAAGAAAATAAAACCGATAAAACACAGAAGAAACAGTTAAAAATAAAAACAGATAAAACACAAGAATAAAAGTTACAGTGCAGTATAAAAGATTAAACAGTAAAGAAAGAAAATTTAGAAAATTAGAAAACTGTATAACTCTGAAACTAACTAACTTAGCTGTATTTTAAAATGAACGCCAACTTTCTAATGACTGGCTTTTTAAACAAGCACGGTAGTGTTACTCTAAGAGCAATGTTAACACGTTGCCTTGGGTGTTTAATAGTACAAGCTAAATGCTAGCATATTCAAATGTATTTTTTATGCTACTGCAACATAGAAATGTTAGCCTGCTAGCATTCTCATGATAGCATTTAAACCCAAAGTCCCATAGGTAAGACTAAGTAAAATTGAGGCTGAAACACAGTTGAGACCTCAATTTTAGCCCAGTAACAACATGGCCGTTTCTCTGGTGTCTACTTCGTTTTATGTCTTACTAGTTTTTAAGATATAAGAATAGCAACGTTTTAATATTTTTAATGGTTTAAATTTTCAGTCCCTCAAATGTTTTGGTATTATCTTCTTCCTTAGTGGTGGAAGAAGTATGTAAAATTAGATATTCCACTCTCAAAAAAGTCCTGAATTAAAAAATGTAAATGTACGTTAAGTATCAAAAGTAAAAGTACTCATTCTGCAGAATGGCTCCTTTGAAGGTGTTATGTCATAGTAGAATATTATACTATTCTGTTTTTATCATTAACAATGCATGTACAGAGAGAACTTTTGCATGTTGTTTGGTAATGTGGACCCTATTTTTTAGATACTTTATATACAACTGTGTAGATTATTAGGCAAGTACTGCATCATATTATATAATGATGTGCACAGTGAACATAAAAAAAAATAGCTTAATAAAACCAGTAATCACATGAGTATTTCTTTCCCAAATGTTCTTGATTGTATATTCCATGTTTGTGTCTTGCTTTTAATAAATGCAGGTGTTTAATTATTTATGAACGTATGTAGGTATTTGTATCTGTGTGTTTTCCAGGCTGATAAACGCGAGTGTCTGGAGGATAAAGAAGACATAGAAGCAAACCTGCTGAGACCGGCTGGTCTGTCTCTGAGAGGAGCAACTTTCACCCTGAGGATCTTCAGAGCTGAAGACCTGCCGCAAAGTTAGTCTCTGTAGTGTGTGTTTATTAGGGCTGCAACTAACCATCATTTTCATCTGTCAATTCAATTAGTTGTTTGGTCTATAAAATGTCAGAAAATGGTGAAAAATGTCAATGCATGTTCCCCAAAGTCCAAGATGACGTCCTCAATAGATGAGTGAAGAAACTAGAAAATATTTACATTTAAGAAGCTGAAATCAAAGAAATGTTACTACTTTTTATTTTTTTTTACTCAAACCAATTAATCCTTTATCAAAATTGTTTCCAATTAATATAATAGTTGACAACTAACTGATTTACTGCAGTTATGCAGCTCTAGTTTGAAATTAGAGCTCAAGGGATCTCTAATTTCTTCCTGTTTTGTGTCTGCAGTGGACGATGCCTTCATGGATGGGATGAAGCAGATTCTTGGGTTTGACAGCAACAGGAAGAACCTGGTGGATCCTCTGGTGGAGATCCACTTTGCTGGCAAAACTGTGCGTCATTTGAACCGAGCAATTTACTCCCAACCCAACATTAAACACAGAACCTAAATATTTAATGTATATTGTGTTTTCTTTCTTTTTTCAGGTCTGCACTAAGATTCTGGAGAAGAATGCCAATCCACAATGGAACCAGAGTCTGGTTATGCCTATTAGGGTAAGACACACACACACACACACACACACACACACACACAGACACAGACACAAAAACAGAGCAAAACACATGTCATTATGAAACTTACCAAGACAGACAGACTTAAATACCAAGACAGGTAAAGTCATCATTATCATCATACACAATATTCTTTCTTTTCCCTTCCAGTTTCCGTCCATGTGTGAGAAGATGAGGATCAGAATTCTGGACTGGTGAATCCTGCATGTTATATTACTTATATTTTTGATTTGATCAAACTCATGATTTTTGCATTAAAGCAAGCATTGTCAATGTCTGACTTTGTGGGCCCCCTCCTCAGAGAAACACCAAGACAACTGTGATAAGCTGTGGGCTGTAGCTTGATTTTTATAGCCTGTGTTTGTATACATTTACAGCATGTTATGTTGACAGCATTTCTCACTCTTATCTTAGGGACAGAGCCAGTCACAATGATGTCATCGGCACCACCCACCTCTGTATGTCTAAGATCTCCGCGCCCGGTGGAGAGATAGATGGTAAGTAACTAGTCGAAACTGGTGTGAACTGGACTGCACCGTGCCAGTTTGGTTTGGTCTTGTTTGGACTGGAATTGGATGGCTTTGACTGCACCGAAGTGTTTCTACTTAACTGGTCTCTTCTGGTTTGGTTTAGTCTATAGTTTGTTTTCCTTCCTTGAGATGCTCAAATTTTCTGGTCCTTTTCTGGATTCTCCAACAAACTGGAGTGTGTTGCTCTTATGTGTAGACCAGTTTGACTCGGTTCAGACCAGTATGCTCAGTGCACAGGAATGGCCTGGTGTGGTATGGAGAATAGAAAAGGTTTATCATCAGTTTCCATCAACATCAATAAAAATTTTAAGCGACTTCTGATAAACACAGTGTGACTTTGTGATTTAAGAGTCCAGTATGGATTTGATTCTTAATTTTGAAGTCTTAAACCTCCTGATGGATCTGTGGTTTGTAATCATAACAAAGCATGGGTGTCTTTTTTCTTTCAGCGACATGCATGAAGAGTAACCTGGTAATGTTTTTGTGTTGAACACTAACATTGCCTGCGTGTCTGGTCCTCGGAGTGCCTCACAGTTGTCTTGCCTTTGTCCCAGATGAAAACAAATGGCATTTGTTCTTTGTCTTTGTTTAAAAAAATATCATGTGGATAATGACGAATCATCAGCATATAGCACCTTAAAGCCACCATACACCAAGTAACTTTATTTCACTACAAGTGAAGTAAATTTTTGCCATTATCATCGACAAGCTAAAGGATTTTGCGTTGACTGTTTAGCGTTTTCTTTGGTAGTGGTCCAGTGCATCTGTTTTGGTTTAAGTGACGTTCGGAGACGTCCGTTTCTTTTCTGTCTGACTCTGAACATCTGTCTGTGATTCTGAACCATCCTTCCTCTCTACGCATTCAGATGACTTGACTCCACGGAACTTCCACTCTGGCAGTACGTCCACCATCCTCTCTACACCACTTTTATATTGTTTGAAACAGTTCAGTCAATTCAACTGTTTCCCATTATTTTTGTGATGTATATTTTCTTATTCTTTTGAACTCTTAATTGTTTCCATCTTGGCTTGATTTTAATGAAACTCTCTGAATCCTTTTTGTCAAATGCACATCATTTCATCAACCAATCAGTCATTTCTTCATTTTCATGGTTTCCACAATCTGCCGTAAATCTATTGGCCGTTTTGTGTCATTGCAGTTGACGACAGTCTTGGTTTCCTGCCAACGTTCGGTCCCTGTTTTGTGAACCTGTATGGCAGCCCCAGAGAGTTCAGCGCCTTCAACGATCCACACGAAGCGCTCAACCTTGGAAAAGTAACGTGACATTTATTTTTTCAACCACAGTCAGTATAAAATAATAAAATAATACCACCCGGAACTTGATTTTGCCTTGCTGATTTGACTTGATTTGACTTTTTAATGTGAGTATGTCACACTTCAACTTGGGCTAGGTGTCGGTAACTACATATCGATACCTAAATTTGATCTTTTGATCCAATCACCGCAAGCATTCTTCTCATTTTTTAATTTTTTAAATGATTTGCTTATCGTGCAATACAAGTGCGTGTTGTGACATGTGCCCATTACTGCGGCAGCTCCAACCCATACAGTCCGTGGTGTGGTGAAGTAGAGGCTTTTACAGGCCTCTCAGTAATTGTATTGTTTTTTTTAATAATTACACTAATGTCTTTGTGGCCTCAATATATTGCCATTTTAATGAATATTGCTCCTTTTTAAACATGAATTCTCTTCTGTGCGTCAGGGGGAGGGCGTGGCCTACCGAGGTCGAGTTTTACTGGAAGTAACTACAAAACTGGCGGACAAGCCGGAGCCAAAAACTGGAGACATACCGTCAGATGACCTGCTGGTGGTGGAGGTGAGAGGGAAGAAGGTTAGAAACACTTGAACAACACAAAGAAATGTTTGATCTCTCACTCTTTATCAATCTTTTCCTCCGTCTAACAGAAGTTCCTCCGGAAGAGGAAGTTCTCTCTCTTCGTGGCCTTTTACTCGGCCACGCTCCTCCAGGATGTCGACGACGCCATCCAGTTTGAGGTCAGCATCGGTAACTACGGCAACAAGTTTGACTACACCTGCCTCCCTCTGGCCTCCACCACTCAGTTCAGCAGGGCTGTGTTTGACGGTAGGTTAAAGGTTAGGTTGTAAATGGAACAGTGGGCCAGGTGAAATCTACAGATATTTTAATTTGAATTGGTAGCAAAGCACCAACATATCTATGTGCTATAAATTCAGACACACCTGTGTAAATGTGCAATAAGTTGTTTGGGTAATTTAGATGTATTTGAAATGCATTAAATAATAATATATGTTTTCAGCGGAATGGTGTACATGCGCATTAAAATAATAAAAATGCAATAATTTAAATATTATTTGCATTAAAAGTTGTTCTGTCCAAAAGCTCCCAAAAGGGAAGACACAAGTGCGGTACCCACTGGTTTAGAATATCTTTTTATTATATCTGTAGTTACGTTTTGTCACTGCTGTAGCCCCATAGTATATTTTTTGATTAACCCAATTAATGATGTTTGTGATGATTGAATGATTTCATTCATGTTAATGATGCGTGTATCATCTGTGTGCTTGTGTGCGTTCCAGGTTGCCACTACTACTACATCCCGTGGGGGAACATTAAACCAGTGGTGGTTCTGTCCTCAGAGTGGGAAGATATCAAACCGAGGATCGAGGCTCTCAACATGCTGCTGGCCGCCATAGAGAGACTGGTGGGTGCTGTATCTCGCTCTGCACATCTATCGTTCTTTGGACATGTTTAAGTTGTAGACCTTGAAAATGTGTAATTTGAAAATAAGAATTTCTTTAGCAAAATGACAACATTTTACCATTTACCGTCAATACAATGGTGTGTGTGTGTGTGTGTGTGTGTGTGTGTGTGTGTGTGTGTGTGTGTCAGGAGGCGAACCTGCAGAGGGTGCAGCTGGAGGTGAAGGCAGGCACTGATCTGGACGACGTGGAGCTCCGAGTGGTCGAGCTGTTGGATCAGGTCATCATAGACTGCAGGTAAACACCGTGTAATGTCACTGTCAAGTTTTTATGTGCAAGGGGCAACCTCTAGCTCACCCAGTAAGAGCGTTTGGCCCATGTTGGCTGAGTTCTGCAGCAGCCCACGTTCGAATCCGACCTGCGGCCCTTTGCTGCGTGTCATCCCCCCATCTCTCTCCCCCTTTCATGTCTAGCTAATATAATAAAGGTAAAAGCCCCAAAAATTATCTTTACTTGAGTATTTCCATTTTATGCTACATTTCAATGACAAATATTGTACTTTTTGCCTTAGTTTTAATCTTTCTTTGCAAATTGGTTATGTTCCGATGATTTCAGACTTCCAGTTGACAGCAAATAGATGCTGCGCTTCTATTCACCTACAAAGTATTTCTGTGTTTTGTCTCTGCCTCTCGATGTCCAGTGAAGAGCTGCCCTCGCTCGACCAGTGGCAGTGTGCGACCCCTCTGGACCGCTCGCTGAGGCACATTCGCACTCTCCACCTGCAGCAGATCGTTGCGGCTGCGCAGGCTCTCAAGACCGGCCCTGCCACCGAGCTCTCCACCGTGATGGAGCAGGCAGAGGACTGGGCTGGCAGACTGAGGACAATGGCCGAGGAGGTGAGCGTGTTATTATGTTCCCATTATGTTCTAGTAATGAATTAGAAGTGTTTACATTAGCTGAGCTGGAGAAGTAGTCGTGCACCATGGTGATGCCAACTTTCCCATGAAAAGTAAGAAAGAAGTAGTCATAAAACAGCCGTATTATCTCCATAAAAAGAAAGATTTTACCAAAAAAACAAATTCTGACGATTCTGACAACCTCAATCAACATTTTGAGATGATGTTTGTAACATCCTTTAATAGACAAATGTGATTCCATCATCAAATTATTGCATATCGACATTTGCATAAAATACTTTAAAATAAGCAACTATGTTATTCTTTAAAAATATCTTGATCTATTTGCACAATTTGTTTTTAAGTTTCTGATTTCTAAAGTGTATGTAAGAATAGGATTGTACTAAATATGTATTATTAATTTAAGTGTTGTGTGTGAGTCTGTGTGTGAGAGAGAAGCCGGGGTATTAATATGTCTGAGGCTGTAAACTGTGGAGAACTAAAATTTCCATTATCAAAATAAAGAAAGAAATGTAAAAAAAAATGTTAATGTGAAAATAATTTTCACAAAAAATATTAAAATAAACAATAAAATGTATTTATTTATTTGACAAATTACTTATTTTTGTATTATTTCTTTTGGGAAGAAATACAGTAATTAGTAAATTAAAGCCAGTCAATTCAAACATTTGAAAATATTTCATTATGAAAATAAATAAGTATAAAAATAAGTAATGTTATTTTTATTTCCGTTCCCATTGCTTTTCAAATTAACATTACTTATTTGATAAATTAAGCTTTTATTTCTGCATTTTCTTCTTAATTGTTTCATTCATTCATTATTTATAATAATGGTAGCTTCAGTCCTCCATGGTACTGGAAAATGGATGGAATGCGACAAATAGAGAAAGAATGAAAAGTCAGAGAAACTACTAATTCTCTTTCTTTCTTTCTGTCGCCCAGCCCCAGAACAGTCTCCCAGACATAGTGATATGGATGCTGCAGGGCGACCGCAGGGTGGCGTACCACCGCATTCCAGCACACACCGTGATCTTCTCCCAGCAGCACTGTGGGAAACACTGCGGACAGCTGCAGACTGTCTTCCTCAAGGTACACACTGTCACACACATGTATTACCTTCTGAAATAAGGTTTTACTGACCATGGTGTGTTGTGAAGAACCCACAGGGCAGCGGCGGAGAGGCCAAACTTCCTGGGCAGCTGAGGGTCAAAGTCTGGTTTGGATTGGCTGCTGATGTCAAACACTTCAACCAATTCGCTGAAGGAAAACTGTCGGTCTTTGCTGAGACGGTAAGATGCACACTGCTGCTGCTGGGTGTGAAGATCTAAGAGTCAGGGTCAGAATTTCCTTCATATACACTCTGGGGCTGCAACTAACACTCATAAAAGGACTGAACATAGGGGCTTTAAGTCTCTCTCTCTCTCTCTCTCTCTCTCTCTCTCTCTCTCTCTCTCTCTCTCTGCAGTATGAGAACCAGACACGTCTCGCCCTGGTGGGCAGCTGGGGAACTACAGGTCTGACCTACCCCAAGTTCAGTGATGTCACTGGAAGAATTAAACTGCCCAAAGAGAGCTTCAAGCCCTCTCCTGGCTGGACCTGGGCTGGAGACTGGTACATCAGCCCCGAGAAGACGTAAGTGTGTGTGTGTGTGTGTGCATGCGTGTGTGTTGCTAATTTGGGTAGTTTTTTTTTTTATAATAATAATAATAATGTATACTTTATTAATCCCACAAGGGGAAATTTCAATTTACACTACGTTGTTATTACACACATTACACACAGGCCTGAATTACACACACATGCTCAGTACCTATACATGCACTAATGGAGAGATGTCAGAGTGAGGGGGCTGCCAACGGAAAGGCGCCCCGAGCAGTTGGGGGTTCGGTGCCTTGCTCAAAAGCACCTTGGCAGTGCCCAGGAGGTGAACTAGCACCTCTCCAGCTACCAGTCCACCACCATACTTTGGTCCGAACGGAGACTTGAACCAGCGACCCTCCGGTTCCCAACCCAACTCCCCTACGAACTGAGCTACTGCCACCCCAAGAAGTACATTTTGTGCCTCCTTGAATTTGACATGATTGCACTCTTTGAGTGGAATCTTATCCACTAAAATTCATGTTTCCACTAGATACTGGCAAATCTGTAGTGGTACATACTGGCTCCATCTTTGAACATAAGAGCTGAAGATGGAGACACTTTATTTAAATTATTTAACCAATGAACCTCATATTTCCATGATTGCTTTTTTCTGGGTACTTTAGTCTTAGTTTTCTTCTTTTTTTTTGGCGCTGTTATCTCTTTCAGTTAGAAAAGAGTTACTTGTCTTTCAGAATGCTGTATGATGTGGACGCCGGCCACATGACCTACACAGAGGAAGTTTTTGAAAACCAGATGAGGTTGCCGGGCGGACAGTGGATTGGCATGCCGGAGGGGTTCACTGACGTGGTGCGTGGGTGTGAATATTCTAAATGTCTTAACATTTCATGGCTTCACACGTCTGTGTGTGTGTGTGTGTGTGTGTGTGTGTGTGTACATGTGTACATATAATTCATAAACAGCGAAAGGTTAGCCAATTTAACCATCACCATCATTATACCAACAATTCCACAAGAATGAAAGTATAATACATCCAAAAACAATTCTAGTACAAGAACAGAGGGAAATATGACTGTCCTGAAATTTAATAATAAAATAAAGACACTGAAAAAAATTCAATGTTGCCAGAATGGGGAGAAGGCGGTGCCAAAGGACGAGGTGGAGTGTCCTGCAGGTTGGGTCTGGGAGGAGGTGGAGTGGAGCGAAGATCTCAACAGGGCTGTGGATGATCAAGGTGCGCACACACACACACACACACACACACACACACACACACACACAACACAACAAAAGCCGAATTATTTACACAGCAATAACAAGTCCCATTCTGTTTGTGTTCCAGTGATGGAAAATAACTAAGTACATTTACTCAAGTATTGTACAGTTTGGAAGTACTTCTGCAAATTTAGACTCCTACTTTGTAACATTGTAGAGGGAATTATTGTAGTTTTTACTCAATGACATTGACGTGACCCATTTAGTTACTAGTAGTCTATATCCACAACGTTCCACATTGGGATTCTGCCTGATTTCACTCTTTTTGGTCGGATGTCCGTCACATTCCTCTTTCTTTGTGTTGTAATTCTAAACTCCGGTGGATTTCTGAGGACTATGGTTAACTGCTCCTCAGATCTCTGCAGGGTAAATCTGTCCAATCTGAGTTCTCTGTTGCACGACTAAAACAACCTTTGAACGTACACATGTTCCACCAAACAGTTCCTTCCCAAGGCTATTCTGCAGTTGCCCCTGGGCTCCTTATGGGGATTGTGATTGGTTTAAAAAAAAAAAAGCCAATAAACCAAAGCATGTTTTTATGCTGTGTGGACTAGCCAGACCCTCCTATGCAGCGCTGTGGAGGAAGGTCTGGCAATGCAAGACTAAGTCACAGGTAGAAGATTTGTTTTGTTCTTTTTAAATCAAATGATAAAATAAAAATAAATACAATAAAACATTGTAAATTATTAAAAGGTGTTTCCCAATCTCTTTGGCTGGAGACCTTTTACCCTTGTTGTGTTTCTATGATCAAAAACAAAACAAAAACTGTGTATATACAAATTATGGTCGCAGAAATATGTTTTTTTTCTTCCTAAACTCATGACCCCTCAGATTAATCTTGTGACCCAAAAAAACAGAAAACCCCTCACCATGCATGGAGGGTTCCACCCCAAGTTCAGCACCCTGAGACTATGTATTTATATGATAAAGTTAAAACTCCAAGCAGTTGATACATCAGCATTAACAATCTAATGATGTTAAATCGTATATCGCTACATTTAGCTGATAAGTGATTAAGTACTTTTAGATTCTTGCCTTAGTACTTTTACGTGAGTAAAATCAGAATCCTTCTCTCCACCCGCGTGTCCAGGCTGGGAGTACGGCCTCACCATCCCTCCGGATCGCCGTCCCAAGTCGTGGGTGCCGGCAGAGAAGATGTACCACACCAACCGAAGACGACGATGGACGCGAATGAGACGGCGAGACCAGCAGAAGATGGATGCTCTCAGAAAGGTAGAGAGAGAGAGAGAGAGAGAGAGAGAGAGAGAGAGAAGACATGCAACAAAGGTCACCGGTTGGAACCGAGTCGGAGACGCTTTGACACCTTAAATAAATATAGAATTAGTGATCACAAACATTCCGCTGACATAGAGTTGCAAGTATGTGAAAAAGTCTAAATCTCTTTTTAAATCTTTACTCTTTGCTTCAGCGTGAGCTACCATGAAAGTTGCAGCCACAAACACTCTGGATTGTGAAATGATAAAACATTATGCATGAGGAAACACATTTGAAAACAGACACATCAATAATACATGAGTTACAACCATTAAGAAGTAATAACAATCAAAATTATTTAGATCAGCAACTGATCAATGAGAATTAATGAGATATGTGAATTAGAAACCATATACCATTATATTAAGTGAGAATTAAATAAAATAGTAATTAAGACAAAAAGACATGTGAGTCTAAGCCATTACAAAAGGAAGATCATATAAAAAAACAGACTAGCAATTATTGTGTTAATAAAAACATTTATATATTGCTATAGACATCATTTGTAAAACACTTACAAAAAGCGAAGATAAAACAATTTATTCTTTAGTAAAGCTTTGTTGAACTTAGTTTGCAGCCATCAATCTTGATCAATGATCTTTTCTTATCACAACTGATTATTAGCTTTTCTTCATCATCTGTGAGCAGCAGACGTTTCCTCTTCCAGCCACTAGATGGCAGTGTAGTTGCACAAATGAGCAAAAGAGAAGCTGAAACACTGTGTGTGTGTGTGTGTGTGTGCGTGCGTGTGCGCGTGCTCACAGCAGCGTCCAGACGACGCGGACAGGGAGGGCTGGGAGTACGCCTCGCTGTTCGGCTGGAGGTTCCACTTGAAGCCGAGGAAGACGGACAGCTTCAGGAGGCGCAGGTGGAGGTATCGCATGGAGCCGCTGGAGAAGACGGGACCCGCCGCAATCTTTGCTCTGGAGTGTTCTCTGGTGAGAGAGACAGACGGATAGAGAGAAGTTTTCTTTCATCATTATATAGTGATAAAATAAGATGTCTATTGATGGCATTTAAGATAAACTACATGGCAAAAAGTATGCAGACACATGAACATTTCACCCATATGTTATTCCCATTCCAAAACCATGGGCATTAATCTGCTGCGCTCTTCTGGGAAGACTTCCTACCAGATGTTGCAACAGCCGTTATTCATCCTTTCAACCAAAAGAGCATCAGTGAGATCCCACACTATTTTTAAATGCACATAATATTCAGTTTTTTGCCCTTTTTCCAAAAATGGCAATATTCCGACTAAGCCGTTTACATTGCTAATGAAAGAGAATATTTTCCTAATATTCCCGTTTTATATGTAGCCCAAAATAAGATTTTTTTAAGTTTACCAGCGGAATCGGACTTGTTGGACCGTGTCAACACAGCTCCTCTTTTATTCCTTTAACCAGCTTCTTGAAAAGGTCGGTGTAGATATCGTATATGTTGATATCCAATTCTCATTTTTTAAAGATTTTTTTTGGGGAATTCAAGGCCTTATTTATATAAGACAGCTGAAGACATGAAATGGGAGAGAGAGGGGGAATGACATGCAGCAAAGGGTCGCAGGTCAGGGAATGAGCCTCTATATATGGGCACGCACTTTGCCAGGTGAGCTACCCAGGCGCCTAGTGTTTCTCCTTCTTATGGGGTCTGCAGCCTTGCAAATTGTTTGTGGACAGCAACCATAGCAACGCACAAAGCTGATCATAAGTCGTAAACAGGCAAGAGGCCGTAAACTGGGCCTAAGCTGCGGTAAAAACCCTGATTGAGACGGATATTCCAAACGTTTTGTATACATGTCCAAAGAATGCCTCTAAAACCCGAACGATACAGGAATATCCCACATGTCTTAATCGGAAAATGCTATATTTGGAAAAAAGGCCTTATTTACAATATCCAACCAGAATATGCTGTTTACATGACCTGTATCAAATTCCAAATATTGTCATATTCGGAATAATAGTGGAATATTGGTGTGCTTGATGTTGGGTGATCAGGTCTGGCCCGGTTCCAGTTCATCCCGAAGGGGTTGGATGGAGGTTGAGGTCTGGGTGCTCTGTACACAAACATACAGTGGTGTGAAAAAGTGTTTGCCCCCTTCTTCATTTCCTGTTCCTTTGCATGTTTGTCACACTTAAGTGTTTCAGAACATCAAACCAATTTAAACAATAGTCAAGGACAACACAAGTAAACACAAAATGCAATTTATAAATGAAGGTGTTTATTATTAAAGGTGAAAAAAAATCCAAACCATCATGGCCCTGTGTGAAAAAGTGATTGCCCCCCTTGTTAAAACATACTATAACTGTGGTTGTCCACACCTGAGTTCAATTTCTCTAGCCACACCCAGGCCTGATTATTGCCACACCTGTTCACAATCAAGGCATCACTTAAATAGGAGCTGCTTGACACAGTAAGGTCCACCAGAAGATCCTTAAAAGCTACACATCATGCCGAGACCCAAAGAAATTCAGGAACAATTGAGAAAGAAAGTAATTGAGATCTATCAGTCTGGAAAGGGTTATAAAGCCATTTCCAAAGCTTTGGGAATCCAGCGAACCACAGTGAGAGCCATTATCCACAAATGGCGAAGACATGGAACAGTGGTGAACCTTCCCAGGAGTGGCCGGCCGCCCAAAATTACCCCAAGAGCGCAGCGACGACTCATCCAAGAGGTCACAAAAGACCCCACAACAACGTCCAAAGAACTGCAGGCCTCACTTGCCTCAGTTAAGGTCAGCGTTCATGCCTCCACCATCAGGAAAAGACTGGGCAAAAATGGCCTGCATGGCAGAGTTCCAAGGAGAAAACCACTGCTGAGCAAAAAGAACATCAAAGCTCGTCTCAATTTCTCCACAACACATCTTGATGATCCCCAAGACTTTTGGGACAACATTCTGTGGACCGATGAGACAAAAGTGGAACTCTTTGGAAGGTGTGTGTCCAAGTATATCTGGCGTAGAAGGAACACTGCATTTCATAAAAGAACATTATACCAACAGTAAAATATGGTGGTGGTAGTGTGATGGTCTGGGGCTGTTTTGCTGCTTCAGGACCTGGAAGACTTGCCGTGATAAAAGGAACTATGAATTCTGCTGTCTACCAAGAGATCCTGAAGGAGAATGTCCGACCATCTGTTCGTACTCAAGCTGAAACGAACTTGGGTTCTGCAGCAGGACAATGATCCTAAACACACCAGCAAGTCCACCACCGAATGGCTGAAGAAAAACAAAATGAAGACTTTGGAGTGGCCTAGCCAAAGTCCTGACCTGAATCCTATTGAGATGTTGTGGTATGACCTTAAAAAGGCCGTTCATGCTCGAAAACCCTCTAATGTAACTGAATTAGGACAATTCTGCAAAGATGAGTGGGCCAAAATTCCTCCAGGACGCTAAAAGCCTCATTGCACATTATCGCAAACGCTTGGTTGCAGTTGTTGCTGCTAAGGGTGGCCCAACCAGTTATTAGGTTTAGGGGGCAATCACTTTTTCACACAGGGCCATGATGGTTTGGATTTTTTTTCACCTTTAATAATAAACACCTTCATTTACAAATTGCATTTTGTGTTTACTTGTGTTGTCCTTGACTATTGTTTAAATTGGTTTGATGTTCCGAAACACTTAAGTGTGACAAACATGCAAAGGAACAGGAAATGAGGAAGGGGGCAAACACTTTTTCACACCACTGTATGTGGGCATGGGTGTCCACATACCTTTGGCCATGTAGTACATATTAAGGCTCCTTCTCCTCCTCTTCCTCTCACAGAGCAGTATCGAGGACAAGAACGATGACAAGTCCGTCACAACCACGTTTGGAGTAAACAGACCAACAATTTCCTGTTTCTTTGACCGTAAGACAGCACACATTTTCACTCTTCCATCTTACTGTTCTCTTACCCCTCCACTTTTTTCCTTTACCATCTTTTCTGTTAATACAATGGTATGTTTGTGTGTGTGTGTGTGTGTGTGTGTGTGTGTGTGTGTGTGTGTTGTAGGCGGCACCCGCTACCACCTGCGCTGCTATCTGTACCAAGCCAGAGACCTGCTGGCCATGGACAAAGACAGCTTCTCAGGTACTGTACAACAGATTATTATCATTATTAAGTCTTTGGCATGTTTCTCATCGTGCATCTGTATTTATGTTGATGACGTGCGCCACCTGGTGGCTGGAAAAACATAATTTTGTAAGTAAAAAGTGAACAGACAGAAAGGAGGCAACCAAATCCACATTGTGTCTCTTTTACAGTGTCTTATTTTCTGATAAACAGCATCTGACTGCATCTTTTTTTTAACCTTTTATTTATCCAGTTAAGTTGATTTGAGAACAAATTCACAATCACACAGTTCATTTCATACTTGGAAGCTGCCCGGTACAACCACAGTCTGATCTGCTGGCCACTGCAGTTGCAGTGGTTGGGGTTAAGGGCCTTGCTCAAGGGCACCTCAGTGGTGGTGATGAGGGAGGGACAAGCACTGCTTTTTACTTTCCCCACTCAGATTTTTATCCTCTCAGTCTGGGGATTGAACCGGCGACCTCCCGGTCACAAGCTTCTTTAACCTCTAGGCCACCACTCCTTGTCGGTATAGTATAAACTGCTCCAACAAAAGGAGCTGCTTTACAACAAAATACATTTGGGTGGGATGTGATAATTAACACAAAACTTTCAGGTCTCTGCACTTTCACGTTTGCACGTATCGCCCCAGAAAGGCAAAATGTCCCTGCTCCTGTTTTGAAACTCAACTCGACTGCGGGGACTTTCCTAACATCGAGCTTTGAGGACAACGTGGCATTAATGAGTGTAAAGTGTTAAGAAATGAATGCAGCTGTACGGGTGGGTAAAATCAGTATAGAAGCAAAGTATACTCTTTGAAAAATGAAACACATTTTTTGGGGCAAATTACCAAAATAAATACAGTTTTAAAAAGGTCAGATTAATAATAGAGTTTGGTGTAACTGCTCGGTAGCACTGAAAGATGGAGGGAGAGAAAAAGCAGCGAGTGAAGTTAGAGAAAGAAAATGTTTTTCTTTTATCTGAAGAAGATCATGGAAACTAAGGCTACTGTGTGTGCGTTAATCAGAAACCCACCGCAGACTCAGATGTAAAAACAGAGACGGAGCTTTAAATAGCAGAGGGATGAATAGACAGAGGAAGAGAGAAATGATAGATGATGGAGGGAGGTTGGACAGACACACACACACACACACACACACACACACACACACTGTAACGGATGAGTAGAGTTGATGGATGGGATTCAGTTGTGTGTTAATCTGGTGTTACATGGCGTCTGGGCGTCCATGATTAAAGAGTCAACGATCAAAGAGTGAAATTTTTCTTTCTTTTATGGTTGAGTCTGTTTTTCATTCTTTATACTTGTCTAAAAAGCTTCTTTTTTTCACTCTTTGTTTTTCGACTCCCGTCTCATAATTGTCTGTAAACTGTTCCTCTTTTGTTGGAGCAGTTTATACTCCGACAGAGGAAGTGAAAGACTTGATAGGGCAACACTGTTAGAAGCTACGATAACGTCCTCTATTTTGGACTCTCCGGCTCTCCATCCCCTCGAAGGTCTATTCCGTAGTGTGTTTTTAGGCAAACCAAAATGCCAAGATGTCTGACGGACTCGTAATATGTCTTTATGGGCTTTTCAGCATTTTCAGAGGTCATGGACGAAGCCATTTTACGTGATTACTTGATACGTTCTTCCGCAGAGGTCGTTCGTTGTGAAGGCGGTCCTTCACTGTGGCCCAGGATACGCTGGGCGCATTCACACCTGTACTAAGTGGACATGTCACCCACGACGCGTGTTAATGCCAGGTCTGAACAAGGCCTGGGTCTAAAATCTCTTTCTTTTTGTTTGTAAATGTATTTTTGGTGATGATCTAAATTCCCAAATTTAGAAATGTTCTCTTCATTCTTTTATCTCTTTTTCCCTTTATTTCTGTCTCTCCCTTCCATCTCTCTGTCTTCCTCCTCATCCTCCTCTACTTCTTGCTTCCCAGTCCCCGTTGTGTATATGAACCCCTGTGTCTCCCACCGGGGTCCCGACTACTGTTGCTTCCCCACAAACTTACATAACCCCCCTGGGCTGTTTGTGTTGCTGTTTACATGAGCTAATGGGAATGGGACGGTAATTGAATGGGTCACCATGGGTGGTGTGTCTGTACAGTGTGCGTGTGTGTGTGTGTGCGTGTGTGTGTGTGTATGTGTGTGTGTTTGTACAGTGTGTGTGTACAGTGTGTGTGTCACTTCATAGGTTAATTGAGGGCTTGTGGGAAAATGCAATTTAGCTTCTGTTTACTCTATTGCTAATGGCTCCACAGAGACTCTTTACTTGGAACAACAAACTACTCACTGTGTGTGTGTGTGTGTGTGTGTGTGTGTGAGAGAGAGAAAAAGAGAAAGACTGTACTTAAATGTGTGTTTTATGGATGTGTCCACATTGGAAGTTGTTGTGTGTGTGTGTGTGTGTGTGTGTGTGTGTGTGTGTACGTGTACGTGTACGTGTACGTGTGCATTTACATGAAGGAGAGTGGTTGTGACCTGGAATAACAAACTTCTCCGAGTGGTGTTCCCAGCCCTCCGTCTCGAGCTAGGCATTCCCAAGCTGCTGATGTCACTGTGTGGGACGCCGGGATATTTTGAACTCACACACATGCATAACTTTGCACTGGTATACTTGTGAGGACCCTCATTACGAATGCGTTCCCTAGCTTCGAACTATAACTCCATCCTCTACTCTAAGACAGAAACTTAAAATACCTGCTAAGAAGAACCTGAACCTGTTCACTGCCAGTGCATTTATGTTGATTTATCTGGTCAAAGAATGCATTTAGAACAGCCCATTTAAAACATGTATTAATGTTGTATTTTGTTGTTTCCTCTCTCCAGACCCCTACGCCATTGTGTCCTTCCTCCATCAGTCCCAGAAAACAGTGACGGTGCGTAACACATTGAATCCCACATGGGACCAGACGCTCATCTTCTATGAGGTGGAGATTTTTGGCGATCCTGACGCCACGATGGCCACTCCGCCCAACGTCGTGGTGGAGCTTTACGATCAAGATACATACGTGAGTGTTTAAAGTCTGCGAATAAATTATATATATATATATATATATATATATATATATATATATATATATATATATATATATATATATATATGAATGTTTTTTACATTTTGTCTCAGCAGAGGCTGGAATGAAAAATATATATTCTTGTTCAATGTATAAAGATTGTGTGTGTGTGTGTGTGTGTGTGTGTGTGTGTGTGTTTGATTTAAATGTTCAGGGTGCAGATGAGTTCATGGGCCGCTGTGTGTGCCAGCCCTCCCTGACTGCCTCTCCACATCTGGCCTGGTTTCCGATTCGCCAAGGCAACAAGAGCGCCGGCGAGCTATTGGCCGCCTTCGAGCTGATATGCAGAGAAAAGGTCGGAGGTCAACCTTCTACACCTTAGCACCCTCACCCCTTACGTCATCTTCTGTTTATCCAATGTTGATGTTGTCCTTTTCCTCCTCTTCATATTCAAATGATGAAAATGCATGTTGTGTTTAAAGTATGAATACTTTATCTGTGTATAAGTGTGTGTTTTTGCTTAATCCTGACCTTAAACCAACAACTTTTTTATTTACATACTTTATAATTCCAATGATTTTATAACAGTTATCCATTTTTGTCTACAGCAAGCAGTTCACCATATTCCAGGTCAAGAGGTCAGTTTATCATTTTGAATTTTTTGAATGTACTTCTACTTTTTTCTCTTTCTTCCTTTACCTTTTACTTGGATTCATCTCGCTTCATTTCCCTTTTTCATACATTTTCACCATTTAAAAGCTAACCTCGTCTGTTCCTGTCTCATCTACAGGGAGATGTCCTGACCGGCAGCAACGTTCTGGACGAGGTAAAAACTGACCACGAGTTGCGCCATTCTCACTGCTGTGAGCGACTAAAAACACAGATCTGCACACACATTAATCCGTATTCAAATAAAGATGACCGTTAAAAGATTAAAACAGTTTGACTTTAATGTAGAGCTGCAACGATCAAATCTGTTTAGTTATCACTTTCAAGTTTCATGTATTATTAAACTGAATATTTTCAGGTTTTGGACAAAACAAGTCATTTTAAAGACATCACCTTGGGCTTTTAGAAACTGTGGTTGAACATTTTAATTGTATGGATTAATTGTACTGGTAGCTGTTCTTCAGCGGCATGGCACTAGGCACAGGGACCACCGCTTTTAGATGTTACACCCCAGAACCTCTCCCGGTGGCGAGGCAGTGAACAGGCACGTCTCCTGACATTCCCTGTCGACCTAACCTTCTACAGGACTTTCTCCCCATGCCTCGTCCCATCTTCTCAACCAGAGCCAGAAGCTTGCCTTTTCGTCCCCCTTTGACAGAAAATAATCGTCAGACTAATCGATAGTAAAAACAAATATGAAGTGAAGCTCTACTTTGATGACATCCATCAGAAGTGTGTACCTGTGTGGAAAAAGAAATTTGCTACAGCGTGACGTCTGCTGGCTATTTTACCCATTCTGCAATCACTATTGGGGAAAAAAAAAAAGGTTTATAGGAATTTTCTCTAACATGATAATTAGAAATTCAAGTGATGCTCTCTTTTTAATGCCTGCTTCTCCCATTCAAAACACTTAAAAAACCAAATCAGGACAAACTGAAACAAAAATGGCATGAATGTCTCTAGTGACTCTAAAATATGTGCAGAATATGTAATGTAAAGTCCTTAATATCGCGTCTGATGTTTTACCTTCTTGCTTTGCTTTTTTATGTCACCGTTTTTTCCTCTTCTTCAATGTCGCTTCCTCAGTTGATGTTTCCAGGATTCCTCTCTGAAAACCTGCAGCAATGGGTACAATGTACACACAGGAGATATACAAAACCATACCCACTCAGTCTGTTTCATGTCTGCATGTTAATTTACTGTACAGCACACACTTTTTTCCTTGCTTAATAATCCAAAAGTCCGCTAACAACATTTCTTTCCTAATATATATTTGGATTATTTGGTGCAGAAGGCCAAAGAGGACATTTTGTAAGGACAGTATTTTTGTTTGTTGTCCTCACACATCCTTTGGACATAAAAAGTTTATGATTCTGACCTGACAAACTTTGTTTTGTGAGATCACAGAATACACATTTATATTTGTGATCGAAGTTTGTTCAATCAGCATCCAATGTTATGTCTTTAAAAAGTAATAATTCTGTATTTGATAGTGAATAACCAGGATTAAACATAATAAAACAAGGCAAATAAACTACGTCCTCTCTAGTCTTTCTCTACTTATTCCCAGTAACAGCCTAGTTGGTTTTGTTTTATATTTGTCATTTGTGTGTTTTTAACATTCTAAAACTCATTTGACTTTTTAATACTAAACATTGGGTAACTTAATTTATTGACATTACTTTGAAAGCACTACATTTGCCTGGCAGGCAACAGCATGGCTCATTTCATATGTTTTTGTCCCGTGTCTCCTTTTGATGACTCATCGCTGACTTACCACTGTCCTGTGTTCTTATTGGCAGCCGGAGGAGTCGGACCTTCCTCAACTGCCCCCTCAGAGAGAGCCCAACGTCTTCATGGTTCCTCAGGGAATCAAACCTGTTCTGCAGAGAACTGCCATCGAGGTATCGATAAGATCTGCTCCAACTACTACTACGTGCTTAATTTTTCAGTTTAACTTCTCACTACCTCCAGTTTCTTGACAGCTTCTCATGTTAAAGGAGTAGTTTGGCAAAAATAGATTTATTAAATACTCACCTCCCTTAATCTTGAAAGATGGCTCTGAAAATGTTTGTGTCTTGCTTCTTCTGTGGAGGATGGTAACCGTGCAGTTCCAGTGGCCTTCAATGGTAACCGAAAGTCAATACAACTTATCCAAACGACCACAGACACTTCTTAAAGACGTTTTTTTCCAACCTGGACCCTATTATCCTATGTTTTTGTGTGTAAGTGACAGATGGGAACAATAATCTTTGACATTGGTCCAGTAATAAGCGAGATCGCTGCAGTCGGCAACGGCAAAACAAGCAATGTAAGTTAATTGGGCAATTGTCTCACGTTCACAAAAGTGTTTGTTTTGCCACTGACAGGCTCAGATTATTATTCTAAGTGTCTGAAAACATTATAGAAAGGACCCCATTTAGAGGTAGATCTTTAAAACTTCTTTGGGACCTTTTTATTTAACCCTAAACAGCTCTGAAGTCGCTAGCGCTAAACCCACCAGACTCCATTTAAAAAAACAATACTTTTAGAGTGTACAGAGCCAACATATTTTCGCATTGAAATCAGTAAACTATGTGTTTCAACTAAAACTACAGTTGTGATGGTTGGAAAAATGTCTTGTCACAGTTTTATTTTGTTTCTGTCGACTTTGAATGAAGTGTATTTTACGATGCTAAAATTACTGTTTGTACTGACATTGAGTCTGGTGGGCTTAGTGAATTTCTCGGATGTTTTTATGTTTAAAGAAAGGATCTTTCTTTTTAACAGAAAGGTCAACCTCCTTAGAAATCTTTTCCATAATGGTGTCAGACACTTAGAACATCAATCTGAGCCTGTCAGTGGCAAAACAAGCACTTTTGTGAACAGAAACATAAGCTGGACAATTGCCCTATTAACATTGTAGCTTGTTTTGCCGCTGCCAGCTGCAGCAATCTCGCTTAATACTGGACCAGTTTCAAATATTGTTGTTCCCATCAGTCACTTAGACACAAAAACTTGTGAATAGGGTCCAGCTTGAAAAAAAAATAGTAGTTACCCTTTAAAGACATAGTTTGACATTTTGGGAAAAGCATTTATTTGCATACTTACTGAGAGTTGGATGAGAAGATTGACACCAGTGTTATGTCTGTCAATTCAACATAAAGTTACAGCCCGCTGTACAGTTGAGCTGTAAGGAAAGTGTAAACAATTAACTGATTATTGAAAAAATAACTAAAAGCCCTTCCTGTCCCCTCTGTCAGGTCTTAGCGTGGGGCGTTCGCAACCTGAAAAGTTTCCAGTTGGCGAGCATTACCTCCCCGAGCCTGCAGGTGGAGTGTGGCGGCGTCATGGTCCAGAGCTGCGTCATCCGCAGCATGAAGAAGAAGCCTAACTTTGACGTCAACACGCTCATCCTTGATGTGGTGAGAGCACAGAGACATGCTGTTCTGTACACATACACACATTACGCACATGCAATCAGTGCGGAGGCTCACTGCTTTGAATGGCTAATGAGTGTTCTGCTGTGATGTGGTTTGCGTCATGTCATGTCTCATTTATCTTCATCAGCGTGTGCCGCTATAATGGACTCTACTTTTCCTTCTCTTCTTTCAGAAAAGTAGAAATCTTCCAATTGCATAAAAGCAGTAATTCTGAATGTGGACCGTGTAGAAGTCACATATCTTAGACGCTTCTGGCTCGTCTTTCCATCAGGAGGGGAATGTTTCTGCAGGGTGGGGGACTTGTCCCATGGCTACTAACGTATACATTACTAATGCAGGGCAAATGCAGGGTGGAGAGTTTTAATTATGGATGCGTTTTTTGGTACAAATGCTGACTAGATGCTTTTAAAGTGGATGTTGCTGCAGAACGGGGTCATTCATGTCACTGATTCGGATGCCCTGTAAACCAGACAACATGCGTGTGTCAAAGAGCCTTAACAATAAAATGTATTCTCTTTAGGTTTTGTAATTCAACAGCATTGGAAGTCATCTATCTCTAGTTACCCCATATAACAAGAAAGACAAAACTTATGTCAAGACACTGTGATTCCATAGTGGTCACATTTGCTTCATCACATAATTCCCTCTCATTTTCACTTTAGCCACCAACCTAGATTCATACAGTATATTGATGTAAATGCCCTGTCTTGCGATGTAAGTAATACACAGACATAAAATACCTGTCTTGGAGGAAGAGGGCCAAGTCAGTATCAGTTTTGAATTCTCTCCATCAAGGTTTTTGGTATTTGTTCTGTTTTTTATCTCTTTGCTGATCTTGCCCCTGCATCAGCCAGAACCACAGTTCCCCTTCTTGCTTCCATTTTACTGGCTAACATACTACTTATTGACAAACTTTGTTGTCTGCGTGCGATAAATAGTTTTGTCTTCTGATTAACCTGCTTTTGTTCATGATCATGATCATGTAGAGGCATCAAATGGAGAATGTTTCATAAAACATCAAAAGACGTATGTAAGATGTAAGCACAGGTCCCCTCTATAAGACAAGGCCAAGAAAGGTGGACAGAAACACAACTCCATATCTGCTGAATGTGTAAATACTGTTGTCTATTTTACGTTTCTTTGCCCCAAAGTGGCCAAAGAAATCAACATTTTTGTCTTGTCCAACTGGCCTGTAATTTCAACAGCAGACACAAAGTCAATTAGAGCAGACAGCAGGAAAAGTTCAGCTACGACTTAATGTATCCCATGCTAGTACCAGGAAAAGTAAAACTGTTTTGCCAAGGCTTTTTTTTTTAACTGAACAAGCAGGATTTTAGCATTTGTAGCACTTGTGTCGCCTGATGCCAGTGGCGAAGCATTAACAGTTTTGAATAGTCTTAAAATTTTGAGCCACTTTCTGGCACGGATTCAACGGCAGCAGCGATGCTCTTTTAAAATTCTAGTGTTTTTTTTCAGTTCTTACCATATGTGTGTGACACACATCTATGGGCTTTTCTACTTTTACTAGAGATGAAACCACAGGAAGCTGCAATTAAAGACAGCAGTTTATGTGGCACCCAAAAGGCTCGAGCTGTGGCAATTCTTTCAAGGGGGGAGAATAGGTCAAAGCTTACTCATGATAATTAAGATTTATGAATGTTACTGTAAGAATTACTGCTTTCTTGGGTTGCTTTTATGCAGTTTGACTGCAGTAAAATGATGTATTTGCTTTATTGTTAACGCAAATAAACAACTGGACATGTGGTAGCTTTGAACTAGTTGGTTATTTTGTGGTCGCAGAAATCTCTGATGCTGAAATATATCCCGGAATGGTTTTTTTGACAGGATTGTTGATGTGGGAAGCATTTCTTTTGGGAGTCAGTCCTCAGCCATACTCATTGCTTAGTGAAGTAATCCGTGAGTTATCAGTGTTGATCAACAAGTGTGGTACTTAATGGTTATTGTCCGCTGTATGTCGGCAAAAATCTAAAGAGGCCAGGGAGTGTCAGAGGGATATTTTTGACAAATCCCTCCCTCAGATGTATCATTTCTGCTTATTTATTTCCCTCTATTGGGGTCTCAAACTGTTACTGTTTATACATTAAACCAGTGGCGCCGGCAGCCGTCATCCTGTACGCAGTGTGCATCCATTTCTTTTCTGTGAGACATGCAACACATCTAATGATAACAATGCGTAGATGCAGACAGGAGGAGCAGCAGCCGACAGCAGCTCTATTCTGCTCTGTTCACACTTCATTTTCATCATTTTCATTTTCTCATTCATTATGCGTTATTTCAACAACAACCCAACCACTATTAATCAGAATGTTCATGTTTATGACTGTCCGTAGATAAACTGGTTGGTGGACGCTGACTATCGCTGAACCCACGGACGGAGCTACAACACGGTGTTCGAATCATGTGTGTTGACATGGACATGAATATTGCGTTTATGAGGCTTATCCCGTTTTTGATCATATTCGAGATATGATGTTTACATGGCACACAGAGAAACTATGTTAAAATATTAAAAGTAAAGTAAAATATTTTCATGATCATTATGATGTGATAAAAGTACACTAGTAGCACACTCTCATACACATTAAATACTATAAAAACATCTGATTTCTGGCGCAGTAAACGCTTCGGCAGGCGTTTTTTGTGCGTACTTTAAAATAGAATCCTGCCGGCGCCTCTGAATGAAACCACGAGGGAAGCTTGAGGTTGGGAACCACTACTTTTATCTTCAGTAATATGCTGATCATGTGTCTTGTAATGTAAAAATCTTAATATGAAGAGTGTGAATTGTTATTTGTATGTGGCTCTCTAGAAATCTCATTGTTGTTGCCTAAAGATCAAGAGTCTTTGCCATTTTTTTCAAAGTAAAATTGAAGCTTCTGTTCCGGATGAATCTAAAGCTGATAATTTAATGTGTAGATTATTTTATGGACTTTTGTGGGCTAACCTACATGCCTCTCTACATCCTAAGTTCACTTTATTGTCACACCGTTAGTGGATTTGATATAGAAAGTTTGTTTGATTCAGTCATTTATTTGAACCAACACAACAAATATTATTTTTCTTCAAACTGTCAGTATACATTGATATAATAACTCCAACCTAAGTGTTTTCTTATAAAAACCTAAACTGAAATATGGAAATATTACGCAGGTTTTTCCGAACAGCAGCTCCAGAACAGGCTCGGAGGGTTTAATGTTAACAATATTAAGGTCTGAAGTTGATCACCTCAGTGTTATATTATGACAGGTTTAACTGGAGTTTGGAAAATATTCACATATTTTTCCCTCAAATACATTTTCTTGCTTTGGCTCCAGCAGTTTAATGTTAACAAGATTAAGGTCCTGTGTTGACCACCGCAATAGTGTGACGGCCTCAATCAGACTGTGGAAATATGCACATATTTTTCCTTTAAATTCAGCCCCTGAACCAAGTCCAAGCATTTAATGTTAACAATATTAAGGTCCTAAGTTGACTGCATAAGTGTTTTCGTATGCCACAGGGGCATAAGAAAATGTCATGTGCATAGTTTCCTTAAATGCAACTCTTTGAAGAGTCTGACTGCTTAATGTTAGCTCTCTCAGTTTATTGTGTGACTTTAGCATCATCAGCCGCACTTAAGCCTTTCTTAAAGACGGAGGGATCAAATGGATTATAGTTACAAACTCTCTATTTTCTTCTTGAGCGTGCCTGGTAAAATGAGGCAATACTGAAGAGCACAAATCTCCTTCTTAAAGAAATATTAAACTGCACGTACAATTTTTATGGTGTACGAATATGTGACATTTCTGTATGGAGGACTAAAGCTGTTATCTCCATTATAATAAATAAATGAATAAAAAGACAAAGAAAGAAATGCATTTTGAAAATCAATAATTTTATTTATTTTTCTATTCCCATTTCCACTTCTTTTTTTTATTCCTTATTTTTTTTTATGTTTCTGTTTTTATTTGTTCCTGTATTTCTTCACAAAATAAATGAAGAGAAGACAAAAGTAAGTAATTTGTCAAATAAATCAATACCTTTTTATTAATTTACTCTTCTTTTTCTGCGTATATCTATGTGTTTCCAGGTTAACCTGCACATATGTCTACATTTATTTCTTTTATTAATTTATTGAGCTATTTATTGATCTATTACAATGGCAGCTTTCAGCCTCTATATTTCCAGAAAAATGCGCACAGAAAAATAATAATAATTCAAAATGTCAAGTTGTGGTAACATTCAATGACAGTCAGTGGTTTCAAAGTGTGTTCTTGCTAAAATGCGGCACAGCGTGGAAAGGAACCGAGGGAGCTATATCTAAGATAAAAGTTGATTTTCATGGCGTCACTTTACACATTTAAACATTTATTTTAAATCGCAACATGAGATCATAATCCAAAGTTGGCTCCCTGATTTCTTTCACAAAGATCTAATCTCTAGCTCGATGGGTTCAGTCATTTCTTCCTTTACGTGGGCGGGGCCAGCTGAGGTGCAATGATGCCCTGATTGGACTGTCACCAAGGCATGACCAATCAACTTCAGACAGTCAGCAGCCATAGCCAATCAGCATCAGGTGCGCAGGTGGCATAGCCAATTAAAGTCAGGCATAAGTCAGGATGTCTCTTTTTTTATTCATCTTGCCTTTTTTCCTTCTTTTTTTTATATATTCTTTCCATTTCTTTTCATGATTTTCTCTTTTTTTTTTTAATTCCTCTTTTTTAATATAAAGATTATTCATTTATTTTTGTGGCATTTTAGGCCTTCAATTGTAACTTGTTCTGCATTACCTGGTTGGGGCTCTAATTTGCAACAATGAATAATGACTGGCTTGCTCTACATTATCCTTTACTTAATCTTTATTCCCAAGCACTCAAATCAAAATTTTTATGAAGTCTGGTGTCATTTTATTTTTGGGGCATGTTAGGCCTTTATTTGATAGGACAGCTCAGTTATGAAAGCGGAGTGAGAGGGGGAATTACCAACAAAGGGCCGCAGGTCAGAAACCGTTCTGTGGCTGCTGCGACGAGGACTGAGCCTCTGTACATAGACACACAATCTACCAGTGAGCTACCCAGGCGCTAGGGGTGTGAATATCAACTGGTCTCACAATTCGACTCGATTACGATTATCCTGTCAATGATTCAAATCAATTTGATATCCCGATGCATCGCCTCCTTATTATATATTGCTACACATGGTTTCATCAACAAATTCAAGCAGTCAGATCTAAATAAACTCCCCTTTTTATTGTATCTGCTCTTTAAAAAAAGACACTTTCTGTATCTAGTGGAGTCTGAACACAGCAGGCAACAGACAAAAGGCAAAAACAAAAGAAGCTGTGTCTGGAAAATCAACAAGTAACAGTAGGCAATAATCGATTATGGTCTGTCACTGCATAGATGCAGAAAGATCTAGGTCTTCATGGTGATGCCAGGTGCTCATATCTCTCTCTCTCTCTCTTCCTCTCTTCCTCTCTTCATTCCTTCCATAGAGTCTCCCTTGCGAGGAGCTCTACATGCCGCCAATCGTCATCAAAGTCATCGACAACCGTCAGTTTGGGAGAAAGCCAGTGGTCGGTCAGTGCACCATCCGGTCGCTGGAGGAGTATCGCTGCAGCCTAGAGGAGGAGCGAGAGGTGGAGGCGGAGGACGAGGACGAGGACTGGAGACGTAAGACATGTATGGAAATGTCTCATAAAGAGCCAGACTGATAATCAATGTTACAAACATTGTTCCGCAATGTGTTTTTGTATGTGCAGGTGAGACGCCCCAGTTCATTTCTGGGGAGGTTTTTATTGACATTGATGACGAGGAGCCACTCATGCCTGACCAGGTAAAACCAACCTGTCAGTTAGTCGGTTAAATGTGCTTTGTGTGAACAGTACCGCATCATTTCTGAGCGATAAGTGCTATTATCATGAATGTAAAAAGATCATCACTGCCTTTAAGCTTTGTGTATCCCATAAAAAGACAAAAAAAAACATTGATATGTTATACTTTGACTTTCCCCACACTCTTACTTGCACGTAAAGCTTTAAAACGAGTCACAAATATGTAGTTTATTTGTTTAAAAAATACTGAGACTTTTTTTATGAAAAAGGAGGAAATAGTACAATTTGCACAATTTTCAGCCGATTAATCCACATTTGGTGCTCTAGAGATTATTTGTGGCAGCAGGAAGGTGTGTGTGGGACTGAGTCCAAATAAACAACAGTGTGCGTGTTCATAGGAATGAAGGAATGAAGGAAAGTGTCACCCAGTGCAACAGTGGCTCATTGATGTGTTTGTAGAACAACAAATGTCTATAGCATAGAGGAAGGAAATATATCAGGCTTTAAATACACAATACTTGCTAGTTAGTGAGGATAAGTTGCAGCTCAAGGTCTTACATTTCAGCCCCCTTTTTTGAAAAGTTTTGCAGCGGCTTTAAACCCCTTTTATTGTAATTTTGCAATACAATTTTAGTTACGTTTGACAAGTGCATTTCAACAGGGAAGCTGAGAATCTCAATTTAAAGTCCTGCTATATTTAAGGACACCTGCGTTTACTGGTGACTAACTCCTCGCGTTTCCTGTAGTTGCTTCACGATAAAAGCCACCCCCTGGTAACCTAGATGAGTGTTTTTAATTTTAATTTTTGAAGCTGCAGCAGCAGGAAATGTTCGTTAACTCAGCTCTAATAATAATAAATACTTTTTCACACACTCATGCTCAGTACCTATACATGCACTAAATGGAAAGATGTCATAGTGGGGGGGGCTGCCCTGAGCAGTTGGGTACCTTGCTCAAGAGCACCTTGGCAGTACCCAGGAGGTGAATTGGCACCTTTCCAGCTACCTGTCCACCACCATACTTTGGGCCAGTGACCCTCCGGTTCCCAACCAAACTCCCCACTGACTGAGCTACTACCACCCCCAACCAGCTGTAGAGGTCGGTGAACAGGGGACACTCCCATCAATGACACAAAATTACAAACCATAATTGAGATACTTTGAATGGCAACTGCAGAAAACACCATTATTAGTATCACAAAGGGAGTTTTTGATAGGGAAAATCTTGATGAATATAACTTTAATCTGGAAGTATGCACCGCCTGAAAGCTTCTCTCAGCATATAACATATATCTTCATTCTGTGTATTTACTAAAAACACCACCGAGCGTGACTGAACCAAGGTATAATCACTAATCGATGCAGTCACAAGTATCATTTTTGTTGAACGAATCGAAGCATTAGATTCATAAAAGAAATGCTGCTTTTGCTCGCGTTAGTTTGGTGAGAGAAGAACTGCAGCTGAACTTTTGTTCTCCAGTTGCTCTTCATTACAGCTGAACTGACTGTGAGTAGTTTAATACCCAATGATCCAGTGATTTTCCTAGTGTGTGTGTGTGTGTGTGTGTGTTGTGAGGATTGATTATAAGGGAAGTCTGAATGTGTGTGTCTGTATCATTGTGTGTGTGTCTGTGTGTGTGTGTGTGTCTATGAGAGAGAGAGAGAGAGCTCTCAGTGGTACCAGCAGCATAAATAAACATGTTCTGACATGATGACATGGCAACCGTCTCTGTGGTCGGTGGGAGACCCGTGCTCGTCACCAATCATTAACATTCTCTCTCTCCTTCTCCCTCGGTCTGTTTTCGCCAAGTTAAAGACATTTAGTTTTCTGTCTCGCTTTCCTCCTTTCTTTCTTTTGCTGTTAAAGGAGAAACATGGAAACTATTTTCCAATCGACCTAATCCCAATTCAAATTACTCCAGTTTCACACAATTGACATTTTATCACGCACACATACTCAAACCCACAGACATGACCACACATTCATGAGGACACACATTCACAAAAAGATGTTATTAAATGGCGTTTCTTTATTTAGAGACAGGAATAAAGACCTCCGCACTGCTAAAAGTTCCATCAGAACAACAAGCTTCAACCGGTAAATGACGGACTACAGTGAGAACAATCATCGTCGGACAGTTTTAAACCATTACAGTTTTTTTTTTTTTTTATGCGTTTGATTCAAATTCCAAAACTGGAAATGGGGTGGAAAACAGATAAGCCTGTTGCAAATATGTTTGCAAAACATTATTTTTATTATATGCTCATTCACTTTCTTGCCAAGAGTTAGAACACAAAGCTGCAGATGGCTGACTTAGCTTAGCCTAAAAGCTGGAAATGGGGTGGAAAACAGATACCCTAGCTCAGATGGGCAGGTCTGGAATCTTGCTCCTTATGAGGTCATAAGGGGCAAGATTACCAGTTTCTCTGCTTTGCCCTAAGAATTTGGCCCCAGTATGAGAGAGACATCAGGCCTTATAACAAGCAACAAGCATATAAACCACTAAGGTCTATATAAAAGAGACTTCAGATACAGTATTAGGGGACCACTAAGGTCTATATAAAAGAGACTTCAGATACAGTATTAGGGGACCACTAAGGTCTATATAAAATAGACTTCAGATACAGTATTAGGGGACCACTAAGGTCTATATAAAAGAGACTTCAGATACAGTATTAGGGGACCACTAAGGCCTATATAAAAGAGACTTCAGATACAGTATTAGAGGACCACTAAGGCCTATATAAAAGAGACTTCAGATACAGTATTAGGGGACCACTAAGGTCTATATAAAAGAGACTTCAGATACAGTATTAGGGGACCACTAAGGTCTATATAAAAGAGACTTCAGATACAGTATTAGGGGACCACTAAGGTCTATATAAAAGAGACTTCAGATACAGTATTAGGGGACCACTAAGGTCTATATAAAAGAGACTTCAGATACAGTATTAGGGACCACTAAGGTCTATATAAAATAGACTTCAGATACAGTATTAGGGGACCACTAAGGTCTATATAAAAGAGACTTCAGATACAGTATTAGGGACCACTAAGGTCTATATAAAATAGACTTCAGATACAGTATTAGGGGACCACTAAGGTCTATATAAAAGAGACTTCAGATACAGTATTAGGGGACCACTAAGGTCTATATAAAGAGACTTCAGTATTACCAGTCAGTGAGAACGCGCCTGACACGGACAATCTTCTGTCTTCTTCTTCTGTGTGCATATTTACCCTAAAGACCTGAGAGTGGTATCCTAGCTACATCTCGACAAGAGAGAAATAAGTTTGTATTTCCAAAAATGTTTGACTCTTCCATTAAGCTGAGTCAACCGCGGATATCCAACATCAAACTTCACTACGGAGGAAATGCAAAGTCTGTAAATGCACGAACAACATCATTTGGTCTCATTGGTTTGGCAGATGGCAGGAGGCTTTCATACACTCTGTTGAGGGGGCAAACATAAATAATCCAGACACACACACACACACACACACACACACACACACGCACACACAAACATAGACCACAGCTATCCTTGCGTAATCACCAATAAGCACTGAAGGCTGAGGAATGCACTGTCATCCGCAGCCCCCGAAGTCCGTAAAAAAGAACATAAAAACCCCAACTAATTATTGTGTTTATAATGTTGTTGCATTTACTAAAAATAGTAAAGGAGAAGAGAGTTCAGGCTGTTTGAAAGTGGAGCGAAAGATGGAGAGAGCCACGGAATGATGAAAGAGATGACGTGAGAGATAACGACAGAAAGAGAAGTGGCGGTCCCTCACTTTGATTGTTGCTTATTTAGTTATGAATAATCATTGAAAAAAAGTACTAGGAATAGAAATACTCCCTACATAACTTCCCCGTACAGTGAAATCTCGTTTTTTTTAATTATTTTATTTATTTTTTTGACGTTTTGATACAGATGAAACGAATGAGACAGAATTAATTAGTGAGATTTTGTAGACAGAGCCAGACCAGCTGTTTTTCTAATTTCTCTCCCTTGTTGAAATCTATTCTGAACTGTAATTGGGTATAAAAAAAATATAAAAAATCTGACTTTAAGAAGTCAGTAAAGACAGTATGGTAGATGTTGGAAAATGTTCTGCTGTACTGTTTAAGTGCACAGGATTTGAAGTTAATGGGCTACAACATGGAAAACCGCTGGATTGGCCCCTTTTGACAGTAAAGTAGTAACGAAGTAACATTTAAAGACGGTGAATTTTTGGAGAAGTTGTGTTTTTTTTGTGGAAAGAATTCCAAGATCGTGGTTCCTGTCAGCCTCGTCCCCGAGGACCCGATGATTCAAGACTTCTGTTCTGGAGTCCTGCAGCTTCTCTTTGACGTCCTTCACTACTACTACTACTTCTTCTTCTTCTTCTTCTTCTTCTTCTTCTTCTTCTTCTTCTTCTTCTTCTTCTTCTTCACTTTTTCCCCTCGCCTGTCATCTCCTCACTTTCGTTGTCCTTTTCTAAACACTAATCAGTCTTCTTCCTCTTCTCTGTCCTGCTCTCCCTCTTTTCTCTGCCCTTCATTGCACCCCATGTACTTGTCTCCTTTCCTCCCCCTCTTCTCTCCTCTTTCTTTTCTTTCTCATCTTGTTCCCCCTTTGTCATCCCTCATCTCTTTTTTCTTTCCTCCTTGTCATGTAATCTGTCTCCCTTCCGTTTTTCTCTCCTCTCTTTCCTTTCTCCTTTTCTCTCTCCTGCCTCTTCTCCTCCTCTTCTCCTCTCCTTGTCCCTCTCCTTTCCTCTTCTCCTCTTTCCTCCTTATTTCTTTGGTTTCTTTACTCACATGTTCTCTTTTCTTTCTTTTGTTTCTCGTCTTTTCTCCACATTGCATTCCTGTCTTTCTCCTCCTCTCCTCCCCAACCTCCTCTTTTTTTCTTTACCTTCTCTCCTTCAATCCTCCTCTCTCTTTCTCCTCTCCTTCTTCTGGTCTCCTCCTATTCTTCTTCCCCTTCCCCATCTTCTTCCTCCTTCTCTCCTTTTGTGAAATCTTCCTCCTGGTGATCACTGAAGGGGAAAATCTGACCCTCGATGATATCCAACACAGACCCTGTGGTTTGTGTGTGTGTGTGTGTGTGTGTGTGTGTGTGTGTGTGTGTAAACAAACATAGGGAGTCTGTTCCTTGTTAGTTGTCTTCTGTCTCATTATCCACACAGGGCCGCACTGGAACTCTCCCTACTTCTTTTTTTACTCACGCTCTTTCTCCTGAACAAATCTCTCCATCCCTCTTTCACATCTTCCTTTGTTCCACTTTATATTCTTTCAACTCTTTACTCAATTCTTAACTCCTTTGCTTCTTTCCTTCTAATTTCTTCCCTCTTCTTTCCTTGCCTGTCTACCTTGCTGATAGTCAAGTACTTCCTTCTTCCTTTCTTTCTTATTTTATTCCCTATGCCATCCTCCCTTCACAATTATCTCTTACTTTCTTACCTTTGTGGCTTCCTTCCTTCCTTCCTTCCTTCCTTCCTTCCTTCCTTCCTTCCTTCCTTCCTTCCTTCCTTCCTTCCTTCTACTCTAGTCCTTGCACCATGCTCCCCTTTCATTCTCTCCTTCCCCTTTTTTCAAGATGTTTCCTTCCGGCATCACCTTCTGTCTCCCTTCATCCTTCCTTTCAATTTTTCTCTGCTTTATTTCCTCCTCTGCCTCCGACCCACTCCTCTTCTCGTTTTCTCCCAATCGTTTTACCGTCTTTTCTCCATCCCTCTTGGTATCGCTACTTTCCTTTCCTTTGTGCCATAACTGTCAACGTGCCATACTTCTTTTGCGTTTGTCTCTTTCTCTTCATCCATCTTGCTCATTAATTCCCTTTACCCTTTTAATTCCTTTTCTCATTCCTTCTTTCTTTTTCAATCTATCAAGCTGACAGTCGGTTTAATGTGGTAGCTCATTAAAGGGGCTTGTTATCCTCCTTTTTTTTTCTTCTTCTCTCTTCAATGTTGTGGTTCATCAACCACTCGTCCCCTCTGTGATCCTTCCATCATCTTTAAATCCTCTCTGGTCTTTAATTTATTTGTGTGTCCGTCTTTACCCCTTAACCCACAGGCGCCACGACAGCTACACACACACACACACACACACACACACACACACACACACACACACACACACACACACACACACACACACACACACACACACACACACATTTATAGGGAGAGACATTGTGGGACTGTCTCTAATATACAGCTGTTACTTCATACTCACAACACATCGTTTTTCTATTCTCTTGTACTGATGCAGAAAACTCAATTGTCTTGTTGTGTTTGTGGGGGGCGGCGTCAAATGTTTGGTGACATGGGAGGTCATTATGAGCCAATGTTCATCTGTGTGTGTGTGTGTGTGTGTGTGTGTGTGTGTGATGAGTGGGAGTGTTGAAAGTAGTGCACACGCCCTGTCATTAACGCCCGCATCCAATTTAAAGTGCTTTGACATCAAAACAACTCTGCGTGCATACAACAACAGTGATGCAACCGATGGATACGTTACGGCAACAGCTGACAGTTTGTCACGCTTGTCGGCACAAAAAAAAACTTTTTACAGATTCCAACCAAAAAAGAAATGTTTATCATTATGCCCGGTACAAACTTGTCTTAATTAATACTAATACTGAGCGTATTTTGTTATGTTTTGTCCACTGCGTTGATGTCAGTGAAGGGAGACTTTAAATATTAGAAGGACAACTAACTCCACCCGCTACAATAACTATAAAGTTATAAGCTCATTTGCATAGAAATAGAAATCTTTAGCCATATGATCACAAATTCATTACATCATTTATTTTACATTAATCAATTTACTTAGGTAGCCTATCTTTGAAGTAAAAAAGAAATTCTACAAAGGGAAGGAAAAAGATCAATAAAGTATTCTCATTGAAGCTGACTTGCCCAGGGCCAGGCCAGCTCAGCGGCGTCTTTCTTCCGTGGCGTCCCGCTGTCTCTCCTACCTACATCGGCCCCGGCACCCTGTCCCTTCTCCCCTTCCTACCTGCCTGTGCACTGTGTGCAGTGCTGGCGCACATGCGAAGAGAGGGGAGGGGAGGGGCTGCTCCTCTGCCCCTCACATAACAGATTCAGAGAGAGGGGACGGTTTTGGTGGCCACAGGAGAGAAATACCTCGCGTGTTCGCTGGACAATAGTGGAGCCTTTTTTAACAAAAAGTTGCTGTCTTTTGTACAGAAAGTTGCCAGATTTGTCGCTAGTCGCTTTCGTGAAAAAAAAGGGGGGTCTGAAACGTTGCTAAATCTAGAGACAAAGCCGCTAAGTTGGCAACACTGTTTTCATGGAGGGGAGGGGCTGGATAGATAGATAGATATTGATCCCAATAAAATGGGAAATTATAGATATGTATGTGTGTGTAGAGTGAAAGAGAGACGGAGGAGAGCAGGGAAAGGAAATGCAGCTGAACGAATGCTTGTTTTTTAAAGCGTTAAAAAATTATAATAACGAAAAGCAATGTGTGGCGGCCGGTGTTGATTGTGTGGCACACCGCCACAAATGATTGTGGGAAACCCTATAGTTTTGTTCATCGGGGTTTTATTTATTCAAGCATAATAGGCATTTCTGTTTATCTAATTTTCAGAAACAACATGGATTTCTGTCAAAAAAAAAAGTAATGGCGACTCATTGCCTTGACTGTACGCGGACCGATCATGCTTATTGCCGTGCGCAGTCCTTCCCCAGAAAAACCCCAGGAAAGACCCTGATAAAGCCATTTTTATTAGGTATATATTAAAATGTCCACACTCAGTTTGTAACACAAAGGATGAATGTGTAGTTTAAGCTCAGACATGATCAGGGTTAATTTCTCAGACATCGCTAAACTCTATGAGTAATATTTACATGGCTGACTACTTGACAGTAAGCATACAGTCAAAACAGGGGGCACATGTCTCTCTGTGCTGAATGGATAGGTTAAGACTCGTACTGCCGATATGAAGGTGAGTATTTGCAGTAAACAGTATTCCAACATAACATATGTCGAGGTTGTCACATAATGCTGGTGTTTTACAGCATCCTTGCCTCGCCCTTTTCCATCTTCTTCATGTGCTCAGCTCCTCCGTGACCTCATCTAAACACTTTGTCTTTCTAATCTGGGCCTGATCAGCGTTAAACCAGCGCTGCTTTCTGCACCTCGCAGAGCGGAACCCCCCAGGGAAAGAACATTCGAGCAAAGGCTCAGTTTTTCCCTCACAAAACAAGGCTTTTGATTAATTGTTGCTGTTTGATGGAAACACATGACGATGTTTCTGTGTGTTTGAGTCACTAATATGTCTGGTGATGTCAGTATGTAATGTCTAATGACGTTAGCATTAATGAATACAGTGTGTGTTTTCTAACATTACAATCCAATGTTTTTCACACATATATATATATGAAATAATTCACATTGTCTGTCTATTCACTAAATGTGACCCTAATACTGTGGCTAACCCTAACCAGCTAACCTGAACGTGTGTTTATGTGTGTGCATGTGTCTTGTAGCTTGCAGATGGATCCAGTTCAGCCATCATTAACCTTTCTGCCTCTACTTCCAGCCTTCATGTAGGTACCAAACTCATCTTTAAATTTCATTCATTCATATCGCTTAACTAGAATGTCAAACATACTTTCCATTTATCTGTTTTATTCATGATTTGTTACCATCCATCAAATCTACAGATACAATACTTTCTTTCTCTTCCATTTTTCATTCACTAAGCTCATTCTTAACTGCTGACGTTTGCGAGAGGTTAAAGTTGATACTTGCTACAGATCTGTTCACATTGGCAACATAAATACTTCTGTACTCACTTCCCTAACCTTACATTTAATATATTCATGTCACATTTGAAGGGTTTCACTATATCTGCAACTTTACACGGCTTACAATTCTTCAAGAATGATTTAAAAACACATTATATATTGTCATTAACTGTAACAAAATTAGCAGCAGGATTAATATTTAAAATGTAACATTAAAACCTGTGGATCAAGACATCATCTCAAAATTTAAGGGTTTCATGATAACAAATATGACTTTTAAAGTAAGTTCATGATCTTAGATTTAAAAACAAAATTAAATAAATTGAAGGCTTTTTAAGGACTGCGGGAAACCCTTCAACAAATACAGGAACTAACAAACTGAGTTACCTGATGATCATCAAATAAAGCACATACTTAGCTGGAACAAGCTTGCCAAGAGTTACACAACCCTCCTGTCTGTATGATGAACATAAAGCTACCGCCAGCAACCGCTTAGTTTAAAATTGAAGTAAAGCTTTTTCCAAGGGTCTATATCGACAATGTTTCACTTCCGGGATTGATCTGGTGCTGCCGGATGTTCTGCTGGATGTCACTCATTCAGCCGAATGTCCATCACTTTCCGCGTGTGTATTGGATTTACTGTATGAGGACTTTAGTTACCTCCTCCTCAGATCTCTGCAGGGTAAATCCAGACAGCTAGCTAGACTATCTGTCCAATCTGAGTTTTCTGTTGCAGGACTAAAACAACTTTTGATCGTACACATGTTCCACCAAAACAAGTTCCATCCCGAGGCTATTTCACAGCGGCACCACGGTGGTGACGTCCGGTGCTTAGTGCCGCCCAAGACGTTAAATGTCATTTAATCAGAGAACGTTTTTCACTCCCATCCCAGAATGCTGCGAGCACTAGCCAGACCCTCCTTTGCAGTGCAGTGGAGGAAGGTCTGGCAATGCGGGACTAATCCAAAGGTAACTAAATGTAACTAATGTACAAGATATCTTGATTAGGTATTGTGTCTGTAAAGAATGGTTTCCAATACAAAATGTATAGAATTTTTTTTTTTATTATTCTCAAACTCAGAGCCAATAATCTCCACTTCAGTAGCATTTACTAAACTTTCCAGTTTCATTACCATCTATATTTGAAAGGTTTTTAAAGACAGGTTTGCTCATATGTCATTCAAAGCCTAACTTATACAACATAATTCCCTCTGTAAAAACCTGAGACTAATAATGTCAAGATGAAACAAGAGATTTGAACCTTGCTTTATCCAATGTTTACTTTGTATTATACATACACAAATGAATAGAAACCAATGAGTGCCTGGAACTGTGGTAAAATACATACAAAATTTAAAATCAGCAAAGATGTTACATGATTTGCAAAAGGCACTAAATCTTGATTCTTTAAGGTAGTTTATAATAACCCACATGGTGCTTAAAAATATTTGACAGCAGCAGAGATCTAATTTTCGAGAGAAAGCGTTTTTATTGATGAGGTTTATTTATAAGTAAGTAAGAGACTGACGTATAAGTCTGGCTGTGCAGAGATGAGGGTCGATCTGGAAGGAATGAGATAAAGAAGAAGAAAACCCACTCCGGGATGAAACAAGAAACTTTGTACTGTTGGTCGGGGCTCAGGAAAATACTTTCTACTGAAGAAATCAGGGTTTTACAGAGCGACACACACCGAGTTGTGTGGTTACAGAAGAAATTTGAGCTCGGGTTTGAACGGGAGACCACGCTCCTTGTAACATTCTTCCGTTTTATTTATCTAAGCCAGGTCAATTTGAAGACTTAGCTTGACCCGGAGCAGACTGCGCACACAAATACACACATCCAGTAGTGTTCGCTCCCTCCTCGCTCGACAGTAATTGGGGGTGATTTCTTTCTCTCCAAACAAAGATATTTGTTTTATTAAGGGTCAGATATTGAAACCAGTCAAATTAAAGGCTCGGCTTTCTGTCTGTCCCGGGCCAAAGTCAACAGAGCTGCTACAGATCCTCTATACCACAACTCTCTGTAAGCAGACAGTTACTTAAGGCCGAGGCCGGGATGGATAAATGGGAGAGGGTTAAGGAGGGAGAAAGTGACTTAAAGAGAAGCAGAGGGAAGAAAAAGAATCAGAGAAAGCTTGACTGAAATTAGGGGGGGAAACGAGGATGGACTAATATCTCATGGCACCAGAAAAAGAAAGCTCGCTCGCTCTCTCTCACTCATGTGCTGTAAATCCTGGCTTCTTAATCTCTGGGTCGCAACCAAAAAATGGGTCATGGGCGTATGTCTGATGATTACCAGATTACTGCAGCGGAGTGTGCGCTCAGCAGAGCGGCTTCCAAGGTGGATCAGTCGGATTCAGTTTCAGAATTGAAGAAGTTTAAGAAGATCGGCTGTCAGTAGCGTCATGGCTCCCCAAATCTCGCAGGCACCGACCCCCTGAGATATTTGAGATCTAACGTCGCTCAGATGGAAAATTAACATTGTGTGTCACATTTCATCGGCGGCATCCAGGCTTGATGAGACTATTTGTCATGGATCCAATCAGCCTCCATCTTTTCCTGTGTTTTTCCTTCCTTAAGGTAGTTAGTTGCGTCTGTGTTTCCATCAATAATATGTTTTATATAAGTATGTGCCCCTTCAATAATTGTTGTTGTGCTGCATCCCTCCTCTATTATTAATTGTCATCAACATTGTCCCAGTTCATTACCAAGAAACAATCCAGTTTAGTTATAATCCCACTCTGAAAATATTATAGTTTTCCTTTTGTCCCATAAATCCTCCTTGGGGGCTTTAGAACCAGACAAACTAACTGTAATTGCTTCATGCCAGGTGACTTTCTGGCTTTTTTAAGGGTTTATGAAACACATTCATGACCTTATAGTGACCTAATGTCATCCAAATGTGTCCGTGTACTTCTGGATGCCATGGGTGAATTGCTTTTATAAATCCACCAGCCAGACTAAAGCATAGCCAATACTTCAAAATTAACAAACCCTAAATGTCACGCAAAAACAAACCGTTTCTGGTTTGGTATTTGTTATGTCAATCTGTCTAATAATCATTTGGAGATTTGCAGGTTAAAAGACTTAAATCTTGCCGAAAGATGCTATCGTCGATATTTTAATACAAATGACTGTGATATCAGAAAGTTATTCCTTGTGGTGATTTTTTTTTTTTTTTACTTTCACCGTTATCATATAGTAATATACCAGCTGAACTGTTGGCGGTTGAGTTGCACTGTGGGTAATGTAGGCACCAGGTTTTGATAAAGAAAAAGAATGTGATACGATATCTCTGGTTCTGCTGCATTGTTGTGCATAAACGCTTGAAAACGAGTGCGTTCATAGAACATGCTCTTAATGAATGGTGAACTGAACTGGCGCTGTTCACTCTCCTTTTTTCGCACAAGAGGATTTGTGGCAACCGGCATGCCGATTCTGCTGATATGTTTCCCCCTGCCTGAATCTGCAACAAACCCTAAGCCACGGGAAACATCATTCAACGAATGTGAACCAACAAATTGAGCAAAAGCATCTGACTAGTCTCGGAGCAGCTTATTAAAAAAATAACTGGAAGAAATTAACGTAAACTAGTTCATTTTTTGGGACTGTAAAAGTAGGATTGGATTTTGACACTTTTTACAAACTTGATAAAACTTTTTTTGTTGTTCTTGAGTCTCAGAGTGTGTTAGCGGTGCAATGCTAGTGCAGAAGTCTTTAAGAATATACTGAGGGGCCCATAGTGTAGATCTCTGACCATTGTTTCAACAGCAATTTAATTCATATTTAAAATATTTCAATATGTGAAGCATTAAGAACCTGCATCACATTTGAAATACAGTCTTAATGCTTTGAAAACTTAAAACACATAAAAACACTTAAACATGGTCCCTTTCACCCAAGTTTAGCCCAGTTTTAACCTACATGTGTTTAGTTTTTTTTTTAAATGGAAAATCACCAGTTGCTCACAAGAAAAAAATCATCAAACTAACTGTTTTGGGGACGCCGCAGAAAGCGTGATTGGTGGATATCCTCTTGGTCAAATTAAGATAATTTTTATTTAGTTTTTTAAGTAAACTGCTCCTTAGTGGGTCTTAAAGTTAAAAAACCTTCTATGATTCAATGGTGGCTATTATGGCTAATGCTACTTCTTTAGCTTATTCCAAAGTAGCCAGAAATCTGGTATGCATCATTTCCTGCACGCCAGAAGAAATTTCAAACAAAAGAGATGCCGGGCAGCATGAGTGTAGGACAGCAAATGGAAAAGTTTTGAGGAACCGGATAAAGATGGAGTCACTACTGTGTAATGTCAAGCAGTGATAGCAAAGAAGACATTGATTTATGTGAAAATGCCACAGATTTTTACTTGAGGTTTGGTGCTCTGCCTTGAAACCACTGCGCATGCAATGACAAACACACACAAACAGTTCTGCTATGACATTTATCTCTTTCTTTCCACATTCTTCACATTGTCCAGTTGATTTTGGAGAATCAGATCAAAATTTCCCCCTCAGTCTTTGTGCTTGCTGAGTTCTTGGCAGTGCCAGTCTTGGTTTGGTTAGCCGGGCTTTCCCTACAGGGCTTAATGATAGACTGCAAACCACACTGACACCCTGAACACACCACTGCAAGCGTGTGTGTGTGTGTGTGTGTGTGTGTGTGTTCGATCTCCTGAGTGTACACTAAATAGCCGTCGCAGTCTAGAGCGCTCCCTCTGTCTGAATCAGGAGTCACAGACTTGAGTGAACACACCTTGACACACACTGTTGGGCACACACACATCATTTCTGGCGCCCCCTTCAATGCTTGGCACCGACTGCACACAGAGGGCACATTAACACACACCAGACACTTCACGCCTCAGACACTGTGTGTGTGTGTGTGTGTGTGTGTGTGTGTGTGTGTGTGTGTGTGTGTGTGTGTGTTAAACTCCACGTGCTGCCCTTTTCCATGTGTGTGTGTGTGTGTGTGTGTGTGTGTGTGTGTGTGTGTGTGTGTGTGTGTGTGTGTGTGTGTGTGTGTGTGTGTGTGTGTGTGTGTGTGTGTGTGTGTGTGTGTGGGAAGAAGTAGAAAGGGGATTCCACACAAACCCAGTGCCATAAGAGCACTTTTGTTCTACATTTATGCCTACACACACTAAAACACACAAAGGAAAAAGTGGTGCATGCGTCATGAGTGTGTTTTAAGCTTGAGTGTTCCTCAGAGGGTTAAAGGGCGGTGACGGGTTGAGCTGAAATGTGTGTGTGTGTGTGTGTGTGTGTGTGTGTGTGTAAAGGGGTAAAGGCTAGTATTTTGATCTGTCCCTTTGGTATTCCTCATCTTTGTAGTCGTTGTTTCTTTGTTGCATCAGGGCCAACAAGCTGCCATCAAAACACACTCACACACACTCACAGACAGTTTTTATTTCTGTGAGAAAATACTCAAAAATGAATGTTTAAATAGGCCACTCGACGTTGCCAATGTGAACAGGCTTTTGGTAGATTTGATGGATGAGGCAACCTCATACTTGAGAAAATAAAAGGTCTTGATAAAAACACATAACAGGGTTTTCATTCAAAGATGTTATATATTCCCCCCAAAAAAATCATATTGTATAAATCAAAATAACTCGTATCCAAACCACAAAAAGCCATCAGTCAACATTTCAAAAACAAAGATATTTTATTCTCCAAAACAGAACGACATTGTGAGCGCTGAGTATTACTCATAGCTGTAATAGTAAGACTTTAACGGCTTCTACTTTCATGCCAGCAGTCATTTCGTAATAGAAGGATTTTTTTTTCTTAAATGGTGTACAGTATATATTTCATTTTTGGAATGAAACCCCTTAATGTGTAATGAGAATAAGTATTATGAAATGTGTTTAAAAGCCTACTTAAAATGTGTTTAACCCGGTTAGTTTAGCATGTGGTTATCAGCGTTTGTGCGTCTGCATTGAATTAATGTGCAGTGTGTGATGAAATGTAATGTGTGTCTGACCTGTCTCTCACTGTTAATGCCACCACAAGATGTTGCAGTGGGTAAGTTTGTGAGCAAATTTGTTTAATCATAAGTCACATGATGCAGCATTTTTATTCGCAACATTTTTTGCAGTAATTATAAGTTCTCTAACATTGTGTTGAGGCTACAGCACATGATGATTGGGATGTCATGTCTCTTCTACAAGTACTTCTGCATCGACTGTACATTCATAGCGATGATGGCACTTCCTGTTATATTCTTCTAGCATCTGTAACTCCATGCAACCTGTCATTCAGCATTTCATTCATCGGTCTTTCTGAAAAAAATGAAAAATGAAGCCTGTTCCCGCAGTTTACTGTCTGAATTCTAACACAAAAGTATCATTATTTTTTCAATCCCACATTTAAAATGATACGACCTCTCTTTGTTATTCATTCGCTAATATCCAAAGTACCATAGCCATACCAGAAAAGAACACAATTTTTTTTTCATCAAGAGGTATCGAGTATCTACTGTCTTTATTTTTATTAACAAGGTTTGAAATTCTAGTATTGTGACAAGCAACTAAGAACTTGGATTTTAGTTAATCTGCGGTTACTGTGTGAGCACAGAAAACTACAAACTACTGCTTTGTGAACATTTGCCAGCGTTGCAGTGCAGGTACACTGTAACTTGGTTTTGTTCATATACATAATATTCACCAAACTCTCCTTTAAAGTTCATTCCTCCCACCTTTTTTAGCTTTGATTTTTGCTGTCCAGAAACCTCCACGCCATTTTTTCTCTCTCTCATCCTTGCTGTTATGTTGGAACTAGCTGTTGAATGCTGCCGATGAAGCAGAAAAGAAAGAAGAGAGAAATGTTTAATAAAAACTACTTCTTTAAAAATAAACTCCCTCCCTTATCTGAACAGAAGAAGCGAGGCCACACTCTATATGCTTTGTTTTTAGTTAGAAGCACGATTCCAAATGTGAATAGATTTGAAAGGAGATTTTCTTCTGTATCTTTGGCTCTCTGTAAGCCTAACTACAGAGTTGTGGATGGGTATGAAAGCTTTAGACTTGAGAAAATCCAAAATGACTTGTGACTTCGCTTAGATGCAGCCTAATGAATAAGACTATTTCGATAATGTCATTGGATTTTGGACTTTGGTCTTGTCTCTGGATTTCATATCTGAGACTTATTGTGATTCATATTCCCAATCCTAAGGACATCAAAGCCACAGTCCCCAGACAAGTTGAAGTCAGTGCTTTCTGTCATGGCTGTTGACCACAAACAGCAAGTACCCAGAGACAATATAATTGCAAAAATCTGACAACATGCAGACAAAATAGCTTAATTTGAACACACTTTGTATCCTGTCTGCCCCACTGTATTAAAGATATAACAAGTGGAACAGACAATAAGTTTGTGTTCGCAGAATATTTCTTTGTAACAGTGATGGAAGGGATGCTTTTCATTTATACTGAAAATGTTTCTTCTGATGTCCATGCTGGTTTTGTCTGCTTTATGCCAGCTCCCTTTCTGGTGTTGCCCGTTTCCATTGCCTCAGAACGCCCATATACCATGACCTTAATGCGACAGAGCCACTAGAGGCAATTTTTACTTGTGTTGACGTGACTTGGCTAACTCGGCGTTGCCATGCGATCATTGGAAAAAATCATGAAAAGCGCACTGAAAAGTGCACTGCAACAAAAAAAAAGAAAGACAAACTGCACTCGTCGCAGGGCTTTTCATGTGTTTGAAAGGTCAAAGGCCATTACGGGAGTTAAGATGTCAGGCAAAATCATTTGGTTCAATACAGTCGGCATAAACGTTTTGGTTAGAAAGGACATGAACTTTTATTTTATTTTTTGTATGAAAATAAAGAAGATGTGGAGTTTAATCCAATGCAAACACTTAAAAGACTAAAAAAAACACACTGCATTAGATTTATGCAGTGTTGGGAAAGTTACTTAGGAAATGTAACAGGTTACAGGTCACCTTATTCAAAATGTAATAGTCTAACTATTTCAGTTACTGTATCAAAGTAATGTAACTTGTTACATTTGCTTACTTTTCATTTACTTTTCTAAATTTGGAATGACAGCTTGAGAGGCCATTTAACTGTCAGATGGGTGGCGCTGCAAATTCAAACCGGAGAACCAATCGAAACTTCAGAATAGCATCAAACTTTACTCAACAGCTGTGGTTGGCAGAAGAAGACATTGTGCACATGAAAAACATGAAAAGCAACAGAATTAATATTATTCAACATATAGCCTAGCTTTTTAAAGAAAATATTCAGATGTGACCCCATATTCAGTGGCGCCTGCAGCCATAATCCTGCACACAAAGTCTATTGTTTTTCTGTGAGACATGCTACACATCTAGTGATAACAATGCCTAAAGGTGCACAGGAGCAGCAGCCAACAGCAGCACTGTTCTGCTCTGTTCACAGTTCTAATTTTCTAATTATTGGGATTATACCTAGGGCTGGGCAATATATTGATATTATGTCAAAATCGTGATATGAGATTAGATACAATGTAGTCTCATATCACGATATCGATTACGATATTTGGTCAGAGCTTAAAAAATACCTCGATTGAATACATCGATATTGCGGCGAGATTCTGGGGTTAACAAATAGGGCTTTAACAAAATGTCTTCACACTTACATTTTAGATAAATAATCATCAGTAATGTGGACATAATGTCTAAGTGGGGAAAAGGCAAATAATACAACAGTTACAACAGTCTGGTAAGTTTAGAAAAGTACATCACTTTACTGTATTGCAGCCTTTAAAACCAGTAAAAGACATCACTTGTCACATGTCATATCACAATATTACAATATCAAAAATCTAAGATGATATCTAGTCTCGTATCATATCGATTTAATATCAATATATTGCCCAGCCCTAGGTGTAATTATTGAGAAAATTAGAACTGTGAACAGAGCTGTTGTTAAGCATATTGTGATATCTCATTTTTTCCCTATCGCCCCTTTATGAGGCTTATGGCATTTATGATCATATTCGGGAAATTGTGTTTACATGGCACACAGAGAAATCATGTTATTCATATCTCCGTACAGGCTCGCTGATGGTTCTCTGCTCTGAGCGCATCCACCTCTCTCTCTCTCTCTCTCTTTCTCTCTCTCTTTCTCTTTCTCTCTCTCTCTCTTTCTTCCAAAATGCTTCAGTAAAATATTCTCTTGATCTGGTCATTATGATATGATAAAAGTACAGTAGCAGCACACTCTCATACACATTGAATATTATAAGAACAGCTGATTTTTTGTGTGCGTACTATGAATTAGAATATTGCCCCTATTTAGTCATGGACATTTTTATAGGTAACTGTGATTTAATTGCATATTTTTTTTCCAGGTAACTATAATGGTTTCCAGTAACCTTTTCGATTGTATATATTGTAATCAAATTCTGTAACATTGTTACATGTACTGTAACTAGTTACTCCCCAACCCTGGATTTATGTCACAGTTGATGCCCTGAATTTTTGGGATGTAAGTGTCTTATAAAAATATTTGAGTTTGAACGTTTGAGTTATTTCCATCTAAATCTTTCAATGCTTTTGTTGATCTCCGGTTAGAATCAGCACTTACTTTACATTGTATACCTGACAACCTCTGACCTTTCGAAATATGTGACCAACAGGAAGAGGAGTTCATGGACTGGTGGAGTAAGTTCTACGCCTCGACCGGAGAGAAAAACAAATACGGGACGTACCTGGAAAGAGGCTTCGACAAGCTGGAGGTAAAACTAAAAGGAGGGCCTGAAACAAAAGCTTCATTAAACATCTCTTGAGGCTTCCAGCCATTGATGCACTCCTAAGGTACAGCGAGCTTGCCGTCTTGGGATATTAAAACATGTCATTTCTTTAGGGATTTGTGTAGTTTATGGCACAAAAACATCTCTTCATGTTGAGTCATTGTGGTTATTATTTTCATGTATTTACCAGTGTTGTAGTACTCGAGTGTTGAAGTACAACTGCAGGGATATCACTACATTTCCTGTGCGTTGTCTGATTAATGTGTTAACACCATTACTGTTATTGGATGTAAATCTTCCTGCTTCAGTTTGAAATTTGTGAAAAACTGTGAATATAAGCTAAACATATTAGCTAGTTGTGTAAATACTGTATGTTTTAGTTGTTTGGTCTGGTCTTGTCTCGGTCTCGATACAATCTGGTCTTGGTAATGACTTGGTCTGGGTTTAGGCGGCATTGACTACAACACTGGTATTTACTTATTTTTGGTTTACCTTGATTTGACTACTTCTTCGTGTTTGCGAAACCAGTCTATATTGTTAAGTGATTGATAAGTACTTTTTCCGCTATTTTTGGACACAGCATGCTGTCAATATTTTGGGGATTTAATAATGTTCTTATTATTTGTCTAGGGTCAGAATAATGAGAAGCGGCAACAGCAAAATTCTCGTTGCTTTAATATGTTTTGGTGTGTCTGTCTATGTCCTCTTCACTGTAGCAATGTACTGACCTGTAAACGTCTGAATATGAAGAAATGAATGAATATGGGTCTGTAAATGCACGTTTGCATGATTGGTCAGAAAATGTCTAAGATAAAGGAAAGAGACATTGACAGAGAATAAACACAGTGAGGATAAAGAAAACTTGAAGTACAAGAAAAAAAGATGGAGATCGACAGAGGAAAACATGAAGAAGATGGAGACAGTGCAGCCCTTTTGTTCCATGCTCCAAACGTAACCATTTAAATCACATTTTTGCCTTTCTGCCATTTCCCGCTGTGAGTCCCGTCGCTCCATCCTCTCTTCCTCCCCCGTCCTCGCAGCCCCGGCACCGCGACATTTTCCGAACAACTCCAATGACTCATCGGTCTTGAATTCTCTTTGGGAACGCAGCAGTGGGACGGATTCAGGGGAAAAGGCTGTTCTCCGATGTAGGCACGTCTGAAACGAGGGGATCACGTCAACGTCTGTCTTTGGTCTCGTTTCTTTCAGAGTCTGCCACGGTTCACCCGCCGTCCCCGGAGCCCATCCGCCATCGCCCACGCTCTGTTCAACCCTTATCCCGATTCTCTCGGCCCTAAACGCCGACCTTTTCTTCCACCGGGACTCAAAGCACACGTCAGTCTTCTCGTCTGATGCCCAAACAAATGACTAATCATGTCAGAATTTGGCCTTTTTTTATTGCCTTTAAATGAGACCTCTAACCTCTCCCTTGAAAGCCATTTCACAACACAAGCAGCTTTAAATCTGTCCTTTCTATTTATTATGCTATTGTTTGGCTTCGCAGCTGTAATATTAGGTCTGATGCTTATAATCTTACATACATGTGTTCCAAGGAGCTTGAAAGTCATGTTTTGGTGACGCATACAGTATGTTTTTACATATTTGTGTGTGCAAGATAAATAGCCAAGAAATTGGTCAATATCATGCAAATATATTATACTTCTAAATAGCAGGCATGTTTCAGAAAGGCAATACCATACATGCTTATGTTTGTCTTTTTCTTCAGCTGAAAACATAAAAAAATATGGCTAAAAACTAAATGGCCCAATAGAGAACAGTAACAGCTTTCCCAATAGTCATTGACCCGTGAAAGGCTCCATTTTTTTAAGTGGGTGTACTTTTTACATTCAGGAAGCCTATTAAATGGTTTCACCCCTACCGATGGAAACACATCTAAGTCGCGCCATTTCAAAAACTTTGCTCAAAATTCACTTGAGAGTTTGATGGAAACATAACCAATGAGCCGCTGGTTCCACCGTCGCTTTACCTCTCCTCACTCCTCCCCTCCCACCTACTCTGTGTCAACGCCTCCTTTTAAAATGACTCCCTACCTCCTTTGCTCTCTTCCAGTCTCCTGATCTGTTCTTTCCTTTGACAACTCGTTCAGTCAGATCTGCTTCTCTCACAGGGAAGTGAGCCACTGTTTCCAACCTTACCAACCTCCTTTACCTTCCTCTCACCCCGTGCTGCCACCTACGTCTCTTCTCTCTCCTTTGTTCCCTCTGCCCCGCGACAGTCTCTGGGTCGCTACTGTCAACTGAGACACACTTTCCAGCCTCGCTTTGACCTGAGGTAAACTCTCTCTTCTTAAAATCCTCACCTTTCCTCTGAGCCTCAGGTCTTCTGTCGCCTCCTTCTCGACGCCTTTCTGTTAATGTTTTCCATTTCCTACGGCCCCTGCAGAGGCTTTGCAGTTGCATCATCAACTGAATTCTCTCGTCTGGCGCCACAATGGAGGTCCACTAGAAAATGAGCGATGGTAATGGCTAAATCTATCAAAACCAATTAAGCAAATGGGAGATCCCTGAAAAAAGCAACTTATGATCCATCCAGCACAGATGATATTGTTTTCCTATTGCTATTAGATAAGGTAGACTTATTTCCAAAGAATTAACTCTTATCAACTTGAAATGTTACTTTTTGAATAAGTAAACTATATGCAGTTACTTCCTTGTACTTTTGGATTTCGTCAAAGTAAATTCAGCTCATTACAACAGAAGTTTTCTGTCTTTTTGTTGAAATCAAATTATAAATTTTCTTCTTTGTACCCAAAATAATCTACATTTCAGTGTATATATATATCTATTAAGGCTGGAACGATATGCAATATGAAACCAAAAGCGCAACACTCAGATCCATGAACCTTTGTTGCGGAGTAAGAAGGCAGAATCGTGAACCACCCCTTCTAACTCCCAGAGTTGTCCTTCCCGTCCAGATCACAAGATCACATCGCAGGTTGCGTTTTAAGATCCTCTTTTTTCTGCTTGTGGAGAGCTACAAGACACATGAAACTAGGACCGGCGAGTTAAATCGGCCGTCCGAGAGTAGGCCTATACCAGGCAGACACACAGCTGACCACCTGCAGGTGGACACAGGCTTGGACATACACACACATGGGAAGTGAGTCGGAGCCTCCCGGACGGGCAACTGGGACTCCGTTTCCTGTGCTTTCTTTTGGAACACTGGCTGCCAAAAATGCACCTTACTAGCTAATTAATTAGCCTAAGTTAAACGGTAGCTATCAGTAAACAGAAGGTAGTGGCTGGTGTGTGCGCCAGTGTTTATGCGTTTGTGTGTTGGCCCGCCCCGGCATTTGGCGACTGGCGAGTGTTAATTTCGGACCCTTCACCGTACTGTGAAACAGTAGCCATTTAATTTACTTTGTAAATATAAGAGAACTTAATTGAAGTAGAATTTTCAACATCATCTCCACAATGGAGTTTAGTTCTGGTTGTTTTTCAACAGTATTTTGTTACTAATAAAACAGAAGTGTTATAGCTTTGGCTATTTATTAGTTTTACTTAGGTATGTTTTTAATAATTTGCATATTTAATATTGTTCTGTGGTGTTCAGTTTATACAGGTTTTTCAAATGTTATTTAATGAAAATATCTTATTTGTTTTCTTTCTTATATCTACTAGGGCGGCATGATATGAGGAAAATATGTGATACGCGATAGCGCTGTTGAAGATCCCGATAACGATATTACTTGCGATAAATAAAACAAGATATTAAAGTGTACTCCGTTCTGCTGCTTTCAGTATTCTGCTAAAATACAACAAACTGCTTGTTGAATTTAAAATTAATGAAAGGCAATCGTTTCCAACATTCTTTTATTGAACAAATTTAACATTGCAAAGTGCCTTTCACAACATTTTGCAACCTTTAGCGATATGGTAAATGCGCCAGTTGATATTGCAATGAACAATATATTGTGCAGTCCTGATATCTACATTACAGTCTGAATATGTATAGCAACATACCCTAATATATATTATTTACTGTATGTATGCCGAATTGCCTATTAGCAATTCATGTTCCAGCATGCACAGACAACAATTACTAGATTGCTTAAAAATATTTTTCTAGGAATTCTAAGTGGATTTATTGGCATATATTTGTGATGGACATCGCAGATAGTAAATCCTATGAAAGTATACGTGCACACTGAATCTATAATTGTGTGTATCATAAATTTTTGTTTAGATTTGACTGACTTATCGGTT
>JABXJD010000114.1:322500-405000 GCA_013375575.1 Percina caprodes
GGAAAATGCACCATCTACATTTTGGGTGGATTTTTTGAATATGGGAGGAGGTCATGCTGAAGCTCAAACCAGGTGTTAAGTTGTTAGTTTAAGGTCCTCATCATTTCACTCAATAGTCTGCTTTAGTGGTGGAGCCCCTAAAGGTCTGGGGCCCGAAGGAAAACCACCTGTTACCTTTCAGCTTTTTGGCTTCTCATTCAGTTTAACTGTGTCACATACACTTGTGGTTTTAGTTGGAGACTGTGAAAAAAGAAAATAACTTGAGGACATTCTCATTCAACATGTTAAATGATGGGTGGAATTGCTCTTTCCAGGCCAAACACATTATTCAGATTAAAAACCAAGGCAATTTATTCCATGAAGACATCACGCAGTGTTAAGTAACAGCATGATTGACTGCCTGCTGACTGATTTATCTTGCACTCTTTAATATGTTAGCCACTATCTGATCACTTTTCCCCCCTTAAGCTCTTCTGTGTCTTTCTCTTCCTCTGGGCTTTTTTCTTCTTCTTCTTCCTTTTCACACCAGTAGGGGTCGCTACACACACACCAATCCCAGTGTCAGCACAAACTGCTCTCAGTGACGGGCTGAACAGTCAGTGCAGCCATTGATGCAGTCCTACGGACAACTTTTGACATGATATGTTTTGTGTACCTTTGTTGAAGCAGAGTAGAACGCCGTGCGTCTCACATCAATGACGCTTGTTTAAAGGCCCTGAAATCACAGGTGTTTTCAGTTAATCTGTCTAATTGGACATCTTCCTAGGACTGTGTTGGTGTTAAAGACGGATTGACTGACATCTTCTTGAGTCTCCTGTAAGTGTGGATTGGTTCACAAAACCCACGGTTCGGTTCGTATCATGGTTTAGGGGGCACGGTTTTCCGTTCATTACGGTTCTTCTTCTTCTTCTTATTTTTCTTTTAATCTCTAACACTCCAGAAATATACTTCAGTATAAGATATGTACAAATGTTTCCACACACCAGACTTACTCCTAATTTCCACCGGTTGCAGAACGGCTGCGGATCGACTCCGCTGCGTGTTGGCTCCGGGCTCCGCCCTCCGTCAATACCCACCTGGTTTGGATTTGTTGCGGAACGGCTGCTGAAGTCACGAGGACCCTCGAGATCTCGCAAATTCACGTGGAATAAAACCACAAAACCCAAACAGCTTGTTTCCATCTAGAGGAGTAGAGATGAAACAACTCTGTGCTATGTTTTCAAGTGGTAGTGCAGGGAAATCTATTTTATTTATAAAATTAACTGGATGTTTTATTTTGTTTCTGTGCTCGACTTCCTGTCCCGCATCTGCCATGTGCTGAATTGCTGCGGATCTCTCTGGCATCCGGCAAAAATAGCAGCTCTACGTATCTGCGTATCGGTCGACTCGGCTCGCCAGCTTTCAAAATCGGACGAAATTTTTTTTAAGTGACCTTTATCAATTAAAAAAAACCAAATCAACTGTATGGCCTATAAAATTTGTAAAATGCTAGATCGTATTCAGAACGAGACGCCATTAGCAGCCAGACCCACAACCCAGACCCATAACATAAATGTTGAAAGTAGGCACTACAGCAGTAAGTGGTTAGTGCACATTAGCTGTGTACTGACAAACCATGCGACACAAACACACTCCGAACAGTTCAGTTGTTTTTTCAGGAACCGTACCACCCCTGGTCACCTGTTAGCACCTGTCGGGTGTAACGTAGAGTTTTCCCTGCGTGTCTTTACAACGTGTAATGTTAGACAGCCAATCACCAGCAATATTAGATCTAGGTAGAAGCATGCTCATTGGCTCACTGACACTGAAGAGATTTACCCCTTAGGTATTGTAGTTGGATGACGAGGCATTTTTTGATACTTGATACTTTAGAGACAATTCGGTTGGTGCCTAAAAAGTATTGAATTTGGTACCCAGTCCTGGTGTTCAGAGGCTTTAAATCTTCAAAGGACAAATTGCTCTTTTCCCCTTCAGGATGTTCGAGCTTACCTGTTCCCTCCCTCTGGAGAAGGACCTCCGGGTGATGCTGTACGACCACGACATGCTGACCAAAGACGAGAAGATCGGAGAGACGGTGATCGACCTGGAGAACCGCTTTCTGTCCAAATACGGAGGCAGGTGTGGTCTGCCGCAGTCCTACTGCGTGTAAGTAGGAGTTTTTTTTCATCCAGTATTTTTTTAATGGTTTTCTAATGTAAAATATATAGAATGGATTACAATAAAATATGTCTGTAAAAGTAAAAGAACAGGGTTTCCCTTTCTAAAGTCTTTCTCTGCCCACCCACCCACTCTCTCTCTCTTGCTGTCTCTCGCCCATTAGGTCGGGGGTAAACCAGTGGCGAGACCAGCTGACACCCAGGCAGCTGCTGTACAGAGTATGTGAGCGCCGAAACCTGCGAAAGCCTGTCTACCAAGACGACATCGTGCACTTCAGAGGAGACCGATACACCGCTGCAGACCTTGGTGAGTGACGAGCGCTCGTAAATCATCAAAAACCAATAATAAACCCTCACTAAATGAATACATGCCATAATGAATCTGCAAATTTAACTAACTTCTTAAACTGTGAGAAAGGTATCCACCCAGCAAAATGTACTTGCGTGGTGCAGTGAGGACAGGAAACGGTGTGTAAACATAGATTGCATGGGATAGCATGGCTAGCATGCTAAGACTTAGACTTCACTTTATTAAAACCTTTGGCTATAAATGACCATAAATTATTAGTTAAGAACAGTTTAGGTGTCCAGGTATTTATGTGAGTCCAGGTATGTATGTGTGTGTGTACTGTCCTCTTTACCCTATTTACCCTAATTCCTCCTCTGCTAACAACACAAATGAGTTATTAAACAGAGTTTAACATTTTTCTGTAGTTTTCTGAAGTTATCTCACATTGTTTTCTTCTTCATTGGCATTCATGGCGAGGAAAAAGCTTAACGTGGTTTAATGTAGGCTACCTATAACATTGATCAATGATTGCCATGTTTCTCTCTCATATTGCTCCCTAAAACCACTGAAAACTGTCAAAAAAAAATCATTAGAAAACCCATGAGAACTGTGGGGAGTCAACCAACAGCCACTCCGCTGCCCTGCTGAAAATGTGAAGCAGAAACACTTAATGTCAAATAATGGCCATAGGAATAGGACTTTGGGTTAGATTTTTTGAGTGTTTTCAGTGGTTATGAGGAGCAATATGAGAGAGAAATTTGATCATCGATTAGGTAGGGCCTACATTAAACCACATTTTTATTGATTTACATTATTAAGCCACAGGGCAGCGTCTTTTATTGTACTCAGCCCTTCTGGAAATGCACTTCCGAATGCGTCTTTTTCTCAAACACATTTCAAACCAAACTGACGCCCATGACCATACTCTCTCTTTTCTCTCCCTCTTTCCGTTCTGAACCCACTTCTCTCCTTTAACCTCTCTTTCTTCCCATATTTCTCCTCAATCCTCTTTCTTTCCTTTTCCTTTCTGCTTTCTTGTTGCTCCTCCTTTCTTCTCTACACTTTCTTACTCTTTTCCTGTCTTTTGCTCCATCTTTTTCCCCATCACTTTTTGTCTCTGTCTACCTCCCTTTCTACTTCCTCTCCTCCATCTGCTCCTCTGCTACTAAAACTGAAGAACTTGGGAGGAGGAGAGAGAGGACGTGGAGGGGGGAGTTACATCGCAGGACCACCTGAAGAGTGAAGCGATGAGATATTCATGATTCAGTTTCACCCCTGCAGAAACACACACACACACACACACACACACACACACACACACACACACACACACACACACACACACATATGTTCCATGTGGTGATGCGTATAAGTGTGTGTGTGTGTGTGTGTGTGTGTGTGTGTGTGTGTGTGTGTGTGTGTGTGTGTGTGTGTGTGTGTGTGTACGAACGCGTGCGTACAAGCCAACGTCAACATCGTGGTCGTCTCATGGTTAGCGAGGAGCGCCTCCGCGTTCTCTTTCCACAGTTGCCGCGGTTACCGTGCGTCAGCCTGCTGTCCGTCAAAAGCGGTTGCTAATTGGCCGAGAGGCCGCACTCCTCTTCCTCTCCTACCTCTCAATTTTTCTTTCTGTTTTTGTTTGAGTCTTTTCTCCCCCAAATTTCTTTTTTCTCTTTCTTACTTTTGTTTCGTCTATTCCACTTTTCACTCACCTTTCTCTCCATTTTTTTTCCCTTCACTACTTTACTGTTTCTCATCTTTTCTACTCACTTATTCCTCCATCTTCTCTTCTGCTCTGCCTTTGTCTTTTAACGATTCATGTTCTTTCTCTGCCATTTGTATCACTCTTCTCTTGCCCTCCCCTCTTCCTCATCCTTCTCCCCTTACTTTTTTTATTTCTCTTATTTTTGTTTCCCCTGGTTTCTTTTTTTCTCTTTCTTACCTGCGTTTACTCTTCTCTCTTCTTCAATCCTTCTTTCACTCACCTTCCTCTCTAATTTCTCTTCTTCTCTTTGCTGTGCTCTTCTTTTCACCACTTTTCATATCATCCTCTCCGTTCTTTTCTACTCCCCCCTTTTAATCCACCATCCTCTTTACTTTTTCATTTCATTTCTGTTCTCTTCTTCTTTTCTTCAACTTCTTATACCTCTGTTTCTCCTTTTCTCTCCTCTCGTTTTCTTGTTTTTTTGTCTCTTTTGTATTTCCTCTCCTACCCACTTTTCAGTCTTTTCCTCCTCTCCTCTCAAAGTCGAGGTGACTCTAAGTTTACAGTCATAAACTTTTGATGTTAGTTTGATATTTTAGTTTTGCTTGGAACCAACGCAGATTTTCCTTAGTCATTTGTGATGCACAAACCCATGAACAGCTTTGTGCGTGTGTGTGTGTGTGTGTGTGTGTGTGTGTGTGTGTGTGTGTGAATAATAAATAATTCCTATGTGAACTGTTCTCATCCCAGTCCACCCAGTATTCTGTGTTTCCATTCTCTACTCAGAGAGCTCTAATAGTCATTAAAAGAGTGTTACGACCTACACTTAAACCTCAATTTTTTTGTGTGTGTGTGTATGTTGGTTTTCAGAGGACAAAAATGTGTCTAAACGTCACCTCGGTCCAATTAAGGAGCGGCTGTCCCTCTTCATCTTGAGGAAAATGGGATTTGTACCTGAACATGTGGAGACCAGACCACTGTACAGTCCACTGCAGCCCGACATAGAGCAGGTATTCATACATGTTTCCAGCACCATCTGTTGTCAGTGTCTTAGCTTCTCTTTGGTTGTTGTTTTTCTGTGTCCTTTTCTGTCTTTCTATTGGTCGTTTGTGCTGTCCGTCAGGGCCGTCTGTTGATGTGGGTGGACCTGTTTCCCAAGTCCCTGGGACCCCCTGGACCCCCGTTCAACATCACACCACGCAAGGCTAAGAAGTAGGGACAAAAACACACTCATGCGCGGACGCACACATACACACACACACACGTGAAGTGCACTGTAGACATGCAAACTCTGTTTGAGATGGACCATACCTTTCAATGATTGACACACCTCGGCCTCAGTCAGAATTCCAGTGAGTGAGTGAGTCTATCAATCAGTGTGTAAATTATTTGGTTAGTCGGTCAGTTATTTATTCAGTTGAGATGTCAATCATATAGTTAGTTAGTTAGTAGTTAGTAAATCAATGCATCACTGGTTAGTCTGTCAATAAGTCAGTCAGTCAGAATGTCAATTAATCACTCAATCAATCAGTATGTTGATCAGTCAGTCAGTTTGTCAGTGAGTCAATCAATCAAGACGTCATCAATCTGTTAGTCTGCATTGCCAGACCTTCCTCCATAGCGTTGCACAGGAGGGTCTGGCTAGTCCACGCCAGTATACCGGGATGGAAGAAAAAAGTGCTCTTGCATTTCTTTAAACCAATCACAATCGTTATGGGCGGTGCTAAGCGCCGGACGGAGCCACAGTGCCACTGCAAAATATCCTTGAGAAAGAACTTGTTTTGGTGGAACATGTATACGTTCAAAAGTTGTTTTAGTTGTGAAACAGAAAACTCAGATTGGACAGATAGTCTAGCTAGCTGTCTGGATTTACCCTGCAGAGATCTGAGGAGCAGTTAACCGTAGTTGTCATAAAGCAGTCAGCCAACTATTCATCCATTCATCTTCTCAGTCACGTAACAATGACAGAGAATTGTGAAATCAGTAAACAAATACAAATCAATACACCAATAAATGCATGGAACATTTTGGTTCTCGCTCAGGTTCTTCCTGCGTTGCATCATCTGGAACACCAGCGACGTCATCTTGGATGATGTCAGCGTCAGCGGGGAGAAAATGAGTGACATCTACGTTAAAGGGTACGTGAATCATGAAGGCCTCTGTTTCTTCGTGTAGTTTAGTTCTCTTTTAAAAAATACCGTATTAATCATCTCATTGTAACATGAGCATCATGTGTTTGATTGTGAAACTCTCAGCTGGCTCGAAGGACACGAACACAACAAGCAGAAGACCGACGTCCACTACCGCTCTCTGGGCGGAGAGGGAAACTTCAACTACAGATTTCTGTTTCCTTTCCACTATTTACCTGCAGAACAACTCTGTGCTGTCGACAGGAAGGTACGTCTGTCATCTGCCATATATGTGAATGAATGAATTGTTTATTTTCGTGTCGTGCTGCTTACACGGCTCATCTATTATAAGATTAACACTTTCCTAGTGCTGACACAGAGCAAAATATGTACATTAAGAGTAGAAGTATAACAGTCACAATTCAAAGTAAATGCAAGTAGGATAATAACATAAAGATAACATTTCAGCATAAAGCACTTTCAAACTAGAATAAATTATAGTTGAAGTTAGGGCTTCACAATATATCATTTTATTTATTGTTATTTATCACCATCGGAATATCAACTGCCGCAACAAACACATCAGAAAAGGCTGCTACATGTTGCAAAAGACTCTCCGAGACTTTTTGTGTCACTCGGTGACCATTGAAAATGAGGGTGTCCCTCAATGGGCCTGAGTTTTAAATAAAGGTTTGACATGAAATAAACTATCAGAGATTTACAAAGATAGACACACACACGCACGCACACACACACACACACACACACACACACACACACTGGTTGAAATCAGTTATTTTGATGAATTACATCAACAAATGAAGCAGGAGTTCCCCTGAATAATTTACAATGGACCTCAATTAACAAAAATAATGCAGTGACATTTTGACGAGGAAGAGGAGTGAGCTAGATGTTGTTGAAACTCTGAGACTCAACAGAAACATGTAGCGAAGAGCTAAAATAACTTCACACTTAATACTGGAATAACATCATGGCTGTCGTTTGCTTTACTTGGCGTGAAAACGAGCCTCTTTAGTCGTCTGCCGCCGACATGTTTTACGACAGTGTTCGCTCGCTCGTAGCTGCATCCTCAATCAGCGAGAAGACGAGGAGACGAGAGGGAGTTTTGAATAAAACACTGCTGGGTGGAGAGCTTTCATTCCAAAACAGAGCTGGAGCCAGAAACTGAGTTTAAGGAAGTCAGAAAGCTCAGCGGTCGGTGATATAAGCACTGAGTCACAGGGTCTGATCAACACTTGCACTTGTTGTCTCTTTCAGCTCAGAAAACCTAGCGTGTACTTTCCTCAAAATTCGATGGAATAAAAGTATTGAAGTTCTGAGTTTAAATTCAGAATACTAAAAAAAAATTGTGATGTTCTCACAATTCTGACTTTAAACTCAGACTCACACGTGGCCCTAATTCTCTTCCGTAGAATTCAGACTTTTCAACTTTTCTAAGTATTTTTCTACAGATATACAAAATGTGTGTAATGTCCAGCATCTTATTTATACCACTAAAGTTTATTTGCATGTTGAAATATTAAAAAGTGGAGAGCTGTAGTAATTTAGTAATTTGGTATTTAGCATTTATTTATTCTCTGGTAGGATTAATGCAGACTATGTATTGTTGTATGTTGTGTTTGAATGTGCCTGACCACAAATGAAGTTCCCTCACAGGAGAAATAAAGTTCTTTAGATTTTTAGATTTTTTTTATATGTGCTGCAGCTGCTATCTAGGACCAAACACCAGCACATCACCCGTAAATATGTGCAAGCTAGGTATATAGACTGATAAATATACTTAACCTGCACTGCATTTCTACTCCTCTACATATTTACATATTGTACTTTTTTTTTGCATTGACTGATTTTTTTTTTTTGGGTGAGAGTGAACCAAGACAGTGAGCTAAAAGATGTAAAAGTATCTCCATAATAAGAGTTAATCGGGTAATAATCATCTCTGGGTTTGCATTACATTGCATGGTCATTCGATCAATTGTTCATATTAATATGTTGATTATAGGAGCATTAAAGTTGAACATACAGGAAGTAGGCTATATGCAAAAATAAAAGACCTTATTTCTCAAAGGAATAACGTAAAAGCTCCTTTTAAATTATAAATAAAAAATGTCAGTCTGCAAATAATTTCAGAAAACATTCTCACATTTACAAACTAGTTTTAAAGTCACATTTATTAGTGTTAAGTATGTTGACTTGTGAGATGTAGCTGCTAGGATTGAGTAAAACATGCTTTATTACACGACCATCAGACACATGCCACTAATAATTTGAAATAAAAAATGGGAGACTGTGAGAGAAACAGAATACATCTGTAAGCCTAAGATAATTGTTTCCTCCTAATTGTTAGTTTTTCTTATTAAAATGTATGTAATAAAACAATGTTATTTAGCGTTGGCAATACTTGAACATAATAGAGCTTCATTTAGGGGGAGAAGGTGAAAGAGGGATGACGAAACGATGACTGTGCTGTACTTAGCAGTCTGGCAACAAAAAGGAAGTTGATTGATGTTGTTAGATATTGTACAGAACACACACACACACACACACACACACACACACACACACACACACACACACACACTCGTATATTGCGTCCCAACCCTGCTTTTGACAGCTGTGGATTGATAACTTTATGTACTTGGACAGAGTTTGTGGATATAGTGAGCCACACACACACACACTCACGCACTGACATGCGTACATGCTTTAGAAGCCACACACACACAAACTCAGGGTGTAGTGTGTTTACTCCCAGTGTTTGCGAGTGTTGTTATGAAGCGTGAGGGCATGATGTGGATTTAGACTTCTGATTTAGAGCGTGAGTGTGAAGTCATTACGCAGGCAGCAGAGAGGAGTCATTTAAACATACAGACAGATACAGCGAGAACATCGGATGTATTGTTCAATAAAATACTTCACGGTTTTTGTGTGTCCGCCCTGCAAAACGTCAACGACAACATTTCGAGTACAATATTCAACTCACAGGGTGAGTCCTGATCCTCTGAGGAAAAAGTCAGGAGGACAACACGGCGTTTAGATCCTAACAAAGCGTATAAAAAGTATGTAATGTGCTCAAGAGCCTTTTGTGTTGTCTCAATTTATTTCTCACCTGAAACCTCAAATCTTTCTAGCTACCCTGGACGGATCAGTCAGTCACCATATTAGTGTGTAGACTACAGTCGTGTCGTAAGAACGTGCACAAAGTGAAACAGTATGTTAATCAGAGAATCACAACATTATGCATGTTTACCCTTTGGATTTTTAATCATTTTTTGTATTTCTAAATAAAATGTGTAATCCATGCATAAATCATCATTTGAAATCGTGTAAAGTAGGACTTGTTACATAAAGATAAACTTGTCTTTTAATCAAAAGCTCTTTTTTCACAGCTCCACAGTTTATAGTATCCGGGGTCATATCAGGAGATTTTAAAGAGATTTTAGGCCCCTGACTCTAACAAAGAGCCAGTTGAGGTGGTATTGGTTGTCTGATTCGGATGTCTTCTGGACACCTGCTGTCACTACGACCCTAGTCCCTGGGGATGGAACTTGTGTACGTTCAAAAGTAGTTTTAGTCGTGCAACAGAAAACTCAGATTGGACAGATAGTCTAGCTAGCTGTCTGGATTTACCATGCAGAGATCTGAGGAGCAGTTAACCGTAGTCCTTATATATCCACCCGGAGTTTTCCAACACAAGGGAAAGCGTGACATTTGGCGAAATTTCCGGCGTCAAAAAGCAATCCCGAAACGTGAATATAGACTACTACGACCCAGACTGGGACAAGTGTCTGTTAATGGAGGGAGAGACCCGTCTGATGAGTGTAAATCAAGATAGATATTCTCATTCCTGCTAATTGAGACTGTGGATTCCCCAAATGGATTCAGGACAGGAAATCAGCATGTGGGAAATCACTCATCACTCATTGAAAACTTTTCCAGGCTTCCACTGTGTGAAGTGCAGCCTGAGTAATGCTATTTCATGTTGGCTTTATGTTGCAATCAATGGTTCAAAACAAATTGCCCTTTGGGGACATATAAAGTAAAAAAATCTCCTTGCCGAGGACTTTTAGAAAAGGTTACAGGGACGTGTTGACATTTACTGCGAATCACAGGGGGCCAATTTGATTTCAGGTGTGAAAAGCCTTTTGTTTTATTTTTTTTATCCACATAACAACAGCCAAGGTGTCACACGCATAGCTAAAAAAGGACGACTGAGGGAATGGAATGAGACATAGAGGAATCTCTGTGTGTGCAGCAGCTGCACAGTGAAGCCCATTAGTACAAAGGTGAGACAGGATCAGATACTGTCTGGCAGTTTAGTGTGGATTTACCAGAGGTGATAAGAGGTCTAACACACACAACACATTCGTTTCTGTGTGTGTGTGTGTGTGTGTGTGTGCAGATAGAAAGTGTCCCCGTGTGGAAGTGGGGATGTAGTGAGAGATGTGTCGATGGCGTCCTGCTCCAAAGTGAAAGGAGCCTCCCAACATGTCAGAGCGTCTCTCTCTTCTGTCTCATCATCCAACACTGTTTTACTACAATTTATAAAAGTATAGAGACTCACTTATTATATGTATATAACAATAGAAGAGTTTGGCTATATCACCCAGCCCTAATATTGAGTAAATATACATCATAGAAAGACAAGAGATGTTAGAAAATGGTAAACTTTTCTCTTTCATTTTCCCTCTGTGTGTGTGTGTGTGTGCAGGAACATTTCTGGAGTCTGGATAAAGCGGAGACTAAACTGGCTCCTAAACTCACCATCCAGATCTGGGACAATGACAAGTTCTCCTTCGACGACTACCTCGGTAAAACACTGGGCTCTAAGTGTGTGTGTGTGTTTGTGTGTGTTTGTGTTTCTATTGGTTATCGATTAGGCGATGATGTTTTTAGTGTTGCTTTTTCATTTACTTTCATCCTTTGTTAAGTTTGCCTTTAAAAACAGAGAAAATTTCTTTTTAGCTTTAAATGCTGCTTTTCATGATACGTTAATAGGACGTATACATTTATTTAGTGACAATATTTCCCAGGAAAATATCTTTATTCAACATTGTTGGTTCTTTTTGGATCAAACTGGGAACCATCCAGTTAAATCTGGATAACGCGCTGCGGAGGAGGATCTGGCTAGTACACACAGCTTTCTGGGATGGGAGAAAAATTTCTTTAACCCTCGTTTTATCTTTCACATTTTATTTTTCTGGGTCAAAATTTCAAATGAAAAACCTTTTATCAATGTTTTGGTTGTCTTTTTTTTACCCTTTTGTGTCTTTCCCCCGATGTTTTTGTCACGTTTTCAACATTTGTCGACTTTTTCTGAACCTTTTGACATTTTTGTGTTTTTTTTCCCCCCAAATCTTTAAAGCTTTTTTTTAAAAATTTGTTTTAACATTTGTCACTTTTTTGACATTTGTGTTACTTTGTTCAGCATATTTTCACATTTTTGTCTTGTTTTTTGTTGTTTGTTTTTTACATTTGTTCACATTTTAGTCACTTTTATTGACATCTGTCTTTTTTTTTTTTTTTTACATTTTTCTTTTTTTTTTAACTTTTGTCACACAAAAGTTCTTTTATCTATTCTTTTTTTTTCTCCAAACTGTAAAATTGACAAAAAACACCCAAATTCAATGAAAGTAGTGAACTGATTATTTATTTGAATTGTGAGAAACGTTGAAGGGAACAATCAATGTTACTTTTTTGGACAATTTGTTTGAAAGAAACCCAAATTTCTGATATAGAAACCTTTTGAAAAATTTGACCCGAAGACAACAAGAGGGTTAAACCAATCAAAAGTTGTTTTACTCATGCAACAGAAAACTCAGATTGGACAGATTGTCTAGGTAGCTGTCTGCCGAAAAGAGTGAAATCCGGCAGAATTTCCAGCAGCAACAGAGCAATCCCAGAAGTGGAACGTCGTGGATATAGACTAGATCTTAGCTAGCATGATGTTTCTGACTTCCAAACTAAACTTGAGTAAAAGGCTTACTGGAAACGGATCCATATTTCCCATGATTACTGCGTATTAAAATAAATCAGAAACGCACACACACGCCTTTTAGGTTCAGAACAAATACAGTTAATTCATCTTTGGGCGGTAAATCCATCCAGGGAACCACATGTTCGTTGTGGGTACAGACAAACTACTTCGATAACATTTATCTTTAGAATTAACGCCCTTCCATTTCCACTGTGTTGGCACATTTCACAGAGAGGAAGGGCCCATTTTATTTTCTCTTCTCAAGCTGTCAAAATTCTGCCTTTCCTTCACCCCTGACGCTGCACCCAGCCCCGTCCCTTGGAATAACTTGCCGCCGTGCCTCTCCTATTTCACTCCCCTTTCTATTATTTCACCTTGGCCAAAGAAGGGATGATGACGCTCTGTAGACCGAGTGTCCGTCTGCGGTGCGAGAGGTGGAGGAAGATGAGGAATCCAGATCTGTTCCCGTCCATCACCGTCTCACTCCGCTGCAGCGGGTTTTTTTCTCTCGCTCGAGTTTATTCACCTCATACAGTCTGCGGGTGTGTGGCCACCTCAAAGGATTTCTTCCATTCCTTCCTGTCTCCAGCTCGTCAGCTCGGACCGCTGACTGTTAATCTTCCTGCACGGTTCGAGGGTCCGACACGAGCCATTTTCCTACTGCCGCACTGTCAAACTGCAGCTAGCTGTGGAAAAACACTTCCAGTGGACATCTAGTCTCTTTTCAGCCGTTCATCTGCCCACACTCCCTCCATACTTAATGTCATTGATGAGCAGAACGCTACTAACTAACTTTCACCACAGGATCATCTGTAATTCACTCAAAACACACCCAGCAATTAGTTATTAAGAAAAGCTGGCTAGATGGAGAGTGAACACAGCTGGTTTATACAGATGTATGTTTCCCAAAAGTAATATTCATCTTTCAAACCTCCTCTAGCTTAAGATAGATAGATATATAGATAGATAGATAGATAGATAGATAGATAGATAGATAGATAGATAGATAGATAGATAGATAGATAGATAGATAGATAGATAGATAGATAGATAGCTTTATTTGTCACATATGCACAAGTACACAGCGAGATGATGCTTTTTGTGGAGCAAGCCTCCACATAAAAGGCCCATATTATGAAAAAAAAAACTTTTTTCTGGTATTTGGGGTGTTATTTTGTGTCTCTGGTGCTTCCACATGCATACACACTTGGAAAAAAAAAACTATCCATGCTGTTTTGAGTGAGAACAGTTTCTGAATGTCCTCTGCCTTCAGTCTCCGGGTGAGCTGTTCAAAATCTGCACGGCTTTCTACGTCACTAGCCGAGACGAGGTGGCTAACCGTAGTGCTAGCATGCTAACTCATTCTCATTGGTAAAACACTGCTACAACACCCACTAGTTCACCATAATCTCCCAGCTAATCCTGCCTTTTACTGACCAAAGTTGGAGAAAGAGTTATCTAGCTGATGTCAACTTATCGAGCTACTGAGCATGTGCGACTCCCAACAAAGATAATATAGAAGTGAGATGTCTCACTCTGGAGCGAAAACAGAGACGTAAACACACAGGGTGAAAACAAGATCTGCAGCAATGTGCGGTACAGCAAAAATATGGTGTTTTTTGAAAATGAAACCATGTAAACCTATTCTGGTACAACCTCAAAATACAATTATGAACCTGAAAATGCGCATAATATGGGTGCTTTAAAGGACTATTCCAGTGCAAAAATGAACCTAGGGGTTAATAACAAATGGGTACAGAGTTGACCTTTGGGTTGACCTCTGGAATATGTTTTCATGCATACATCAACCAATGTGTCCCAGAGCAAGACACTTAACCCCTAGTTGCTCCAGAGGCCTGCGACATCTGACATACTGTATATAGCAATTGTATGTCACTTTAGTCACTTTCACACGTTAATGAAGCAGAAGACTTTACAAACTACTAATGGAACACTGAACTTGACAATTAGTTGGGTTCAAGTAGATAGTTTGTTTGATACTGAAAAATATGTTTATTCAGGTTATCAGATAGCCTCCTTGTTGACATGATTCATCTTGTCCTCATGGTCCATGAATGTTTCTTTAGGTCACCTGGTAATGGACCTGAACCACATGCTGCGTCCGGCCAAGTCTCCAGAAAAATGCAACTTGCAGCTGCTGAGCCAGCCGACAGACAGACTGGTGTCTCTGTTCGAACAGAAGACCGTCAAAGGATGGTGGCCCTGCACCTGCGAGCAAAACGGAGAGAAGATCATCGCTGTGAGTGTTTTGATCCAAACCAGTCATTTTCCTAAACTTCACTAGTTGTTTTGGTGCGTTTACTTAACTGTCGTCGCCGCATGATGCTCACTTTTTGTCAGCTAAACTCAACTGTCACGTTCCCTAACAGGACCGGCTTCTCGCATTGCCAGACCTTCCTCCACAGCGCTGCATAGGAAGGTCTGGCTAGTCTACACAGCATTACAGGATAGGAGAAAAACATACTCAGCTTTATTGGCATATTTTTTAAACCAATTACACTCCTCTTTGGCGGCACCAAGCACCAGACAGAGCAACTGTACCGCTGCAACACAGCCTCGGGACGGAGCTTGTTTTGGTGGAACGTGTACGGTGTACGTTCAAAAGTTGTTTTAGACGTGCAACAGAAACCTCAGATTGGACAGATAGTCTAGCTAGCTGTCTGGATGTACCCTGCACAGACCTGAGGAGCTGTTTACCATACTCCTCATAAGTCCGCCGGAGTTTAAAGGTGAGGGGCATTCGACATAAAAATAGGTATATCAGGTGGAATATGGCACCGGAAACAATCCCGTGGATGAATTGTCGTCGATGTAGACTAGTTCCTGGCTAATGAGCGTTGTTAGCACTTAGCTCCCAAGCTACGTCATCGTGCTCCTAGTTAAATTCACGGATGAACGCCCGTCGTCTGTGTTTCAGGGGAAGGTGGAGATGTCTCTGGAGATCGTGACGGAGCAGGAGCACGAAGAGAGACCAGCTGGCGTCGGCAGAGACGAGCCCAACATGAACCCTCACCTGGAGGAGCCTCAGTGAGTCTCACACACACACACACACACACACACACACACACACACACACACACACACACACACACACTCAAACATACAAATATGGTTTCCCATCTTCTCTCCTCCCAGGCGTCCAGAGACCTCCTTCCTTTGGTTCTCCTCCCCCTATAAGACCCTCAAGTTCATCCTGTGGAGGCGGTTCAAGTGGTTTATCATCCTCTTCATCATCCTCTTCTTTATCTTCCTCTTCTTCGGCGTGTTCCTCTACTCCTTCCCGGTGAGTTTAAGTGTGTGTGTGTGTGTGTGTGTGTGTGTGTGTGTGTGTGTGTGTGCATGGATGGATGGATGGAGACAGAGGAAGACATATATGTATTTGTTTGCACAACAAAATGATAATTCAGATTTATTTTCACAGTTTTGGCCATCGTTGTTTTTCTGATTGGCATTTTTCTGTTTTATTAGATGGCTGACAGACACTGACAGGAAATGAGTGGAAAGACAGAATACATTTAAAAAAAACAAGAGAGTTATGACCAAAAAGGCATCATCATGAAATCAATCATCAGATCATTAAAAAATGCTGAAAAATTGAGAGATGTGAAATAAAGGGGTTAATATTGACCTTGGATGTATAATATTTAAAGGAAGAGGAAAGAAAGATAAAGGGAATGGATTTGGACAAAGAATGACGGAAAAAGAGACGCAAAGAAGATAGTATGTGGATGAGAAAGACAGAGAAGGGAAATCTATCTTAATCCTTCTCTTGTCGTTCGCCAGAGGGAAAAGGAAGAAAGCAAATGAGAGTGAATCAAAGGGAAAGGTAACATTTTCTTTCCATCGTTACAGAACTACGCGGCCATGAAGATGGTGGGACCTTTCGGACCAGCCAAGGCAGCAGAGTGATGATGGAGGAGACCAGGAACAAAAAACATGGAGGAAAGGAAAAAGCCGACACAATGAAAAACAAGTCAAGTTTCTACATGTGTAATGGGGCTGAATTTAACCCAACTTCAACTTCTTCTTCTTTTTCTTTTTGTGCTTGAGTCTTTAAAATGATTCTGTCATCTTGCTGAAGTTGTGACTGATGAACTTCATCTCTGTGTGTGTGTGTGTGTGTGTGTGTGTGTGTGTGTGCGTGTGTGTGTGTGTGTGCGTGCGTGTGTTTCCATGTGTGCCTTCACTGTCTCCCCACTCATCCGAAACACTGCATCACTGTACTGGATGCATTTCCAAAAAGTCGCCCTCAGATCTCAGCATGTATCGGCTGTTTCTTCGCCATCCTCTCCGTCACGACTTTCATCCCTCTCTCCCTCTCTTCTGCCCTCATGCATAGAAGAAGGAGAATAAAAGCTTGGTGCCTCGTTTGAAAAAAAAAAAAGCGGAAACAGAATCAAAGATTGTGATGTCGTCGTCAGATCTTTTTTTTTTTTTTTTCCGCCTGCTGTTTCCCGGCTGCGTCGAGGCAAAGTCAGGTCAGGCAGCCGTGACTGAACTCCTTCAAACTGTTAAACTTTTATCGCTCCATTCAATCTTTATGAAGAAGAACCTCAAATACAGACGGGACTTTTATTCTCTTTGATGCATTATTGCAATGTATGCTGCCTTCAAGTGCAATCAGAAATCCAAGATGTATTGTCGAAAAGGTATTGTGCAACTTCAGCTATTCTTTGTTGCCCTATGCGCTCTTCTTCAGCAGTTTAAAAAAATAGCGTTTAAAAAAATTAAAGCAATAACAATTAGCACCTCAACCGTACTTTTTTAACCTCCATGTTATATATTTGCTTCCTTCATTTCCTCTTCCTCCTCAGCATCATCTTCATCCTTTTTCCCTCCCTATCACGCTCTTTCTTCCTCTTGATTTCCTCCTTCTTCTACCCGGTCTCATTTTCTTCCTTCCCTTGTTCTGCCTCCTTCCTTTTTTTTATCCTTCTCCTTTCCTTTGCTTTCCCACTTCTTCCTTCTCCCCTTTCACATTCATTCTTCCTCATCACTTCCTCCCTCCCTCTCTTCCACCTCCACTTACATTTATACCTGTTCTTCCCCAGTCTAAATTTCTTCCCTCTCCATTTTCTCATTTTCCTTCTGTTTTCTCCCCTTCCATTTCATTGTACTTTTTCTTCTTTGCTTCTTCCCCTCTTTTTTCTTCATCCTCCCTCTTCTCTTACAACTCATTTCCTCTTTTTCCTTCGTGTCTCCCCTCAGCCTTCTTCTTTCTTCCTCCTTTGCATCCTCCCGGATCTCATGGTGTTCTTCCTCCTGTCTTCTTCATCTTCCATCTCCTTCCTCTCTCCCTATTCCCCCCCCCCCCACCATCTTCCAGCACAGCTCAGGGTTTATCGGGTTAAGTCGGGGATTTACTCTTGTTAATCTAGAGGTTCAAGCTATGTTAGAAAAAGCATGTTTTAGATGGATGATAAGATAAGATACACACACACACACACACACACACACACACACACACACACACACACACACACACAGAAGAACACAAAGTCTGAGCACTAAAGTTAGAGGAGGGGATCTGATCCATGCAGATCCTACGGGATTTCCTGAAGTACGTGTTTGTAGGTTTAGATATATATACATATACGTGTGTGTGTGTGGGTGTGTGTGTGTTGAGGTTTTTGGATCCCCGTTGACTTAATATGCAAAAAGAAACAGAAGGACACAGGGATGGACAACACAGAGGAAACAATTTTAAAAGATAAAGAGGATGAGAGAAATATTTAACTCCACTTTCTTATTATCTATCTATTATCTCTAGTTTTGTTTTTTTGTTGGGTTTTTTTTGCATCTTCACAGTGGTTTCATTTAAAGTCCAAAGGTTGGGTGGGATCACGTGTTCGGTTAGTTTCCTTTTGGTCCGCACAAGAGTGGAAAAGTTGACTTTGTCTCGTTTGGTTGGTTTTGCATTCACACCGGCCAATTACAAGCCGACCAGGCCTTGTAAACGAAAAGTCACATAGACTGACAAGCACCTCATTTACTGGACCGAGTTGTGGTCGTCCTGCCAGGTCAGAGCAGCTTTAACTCCAGCTCTGCTAACCTCAGCATAAATCACACTAATTAACCTTTGAAAATCACTTAGCAACACATCAGTCCAGACTTTTACTCCAGTTTTGATCCATTCATTCTGCTCGCCTTTCCAAACGCCGGGGACTTGCTCTCTATCAGATGTTGTACCCGTAATCTCGGGCAGCGTGAGATGTTTCCTTCAGAGTTAAGGTCCTGTTGCTGCTCCTTAGAAACCACTGTGCATGTTGCTTTGAGGTAGGCAAGGCAAGGCAGCTTTATTTGTATAGCACATTTCAGTGACAGGGCAATTCAAAGTGCTTTACACAAAAGCAGTTAAAAAAACAGTTAAAAAATAAAAACACAGGAATAAAAGTTACAGTGCAGTATAAGAAATTCTACATTAAAGAAATGAACAACCATTTAAAGAAAGGCAACATCAAAAAAATATAGATTAATGCTAACTTAGTTCAGACGGCTTCATTCACACAAATGTAACAAAAAGACAGACTGCCTCTCGGGTTGTTTAGGTGAACGTTATTCATTTGCAGGACACTAAAATCTTCTTTTCTAAAGAAATTCACAGCGTCTGCTTTCATTTCACTATCAGTATTTTTAGTGTTAGTGTTTTAGGTATTTAGCTGTTTTCAGGGTTGCTACCTCGGTCTGTGTATCTTCGAGGGAAAAGGCGTTTTTTGACACAAGTGGGGAAAAAATCATAAGTGTCTTCTTCGTCTTCTTCTTCTTCTTCACTTTAGATGATACAAATTTGACAGTTTGAATTGGTTCAGCTTGGTTATAACTTTTACACGCTATACTGAAATGAAAGCCAACTGACTGAATACACCAGATACCTGTGAAGAGGCGGACAAGATCCTTTTATTTAGATTGATTTTGTTTTCCTGGACAGATTTTTTTAAGTGTGTTACTTGTCTTAGTATCTTGAAATAGCATTATATATTTAAAAACACTTTAAACGCCTTGCTATGGGATGACCTCTAGCTCACCCAGTAAGAGTGTCAGCCCCGTGCAGGCTGAGGCCCGGGTTTGTTTGCTGCTTGTCACCCCCCATCTCTCTCCCACCTTTCCTGTCTACCCACTGTCACTCTGAAATAAAGGGGAAAAAGTCCCAAAAAAAATCCATCTTGCTGTAAATCCACGATCCTCAAAATGAAAAAAAAAAACACTTTAGTTGACAATCCTGCTGCCATTTTCAGGGAAAGTGCTCTTGATTACTTTATTACTAGTTGGCAAGATACCTTCAAACCGCAAAGTTGTCTTTAAAACATTTAAAGCATTGGCTTCTCCCAATGTTATTCCTGCCAGTAAATGCAACGTGTCTTTAGCCTTTAGCTTTGCTGCCTTGACGTACGGTAACACTGACTCGTGCCTCAGCAGAGAGACCACAAACAATTAAAATGCTGTTTTTTTTTTTTTTTTATTATTATATTTGACTTCCAGTTGCCTTTTTAAAACTGGCTGCTATCTAAGTGAACATCTACCTGAAAATACTTCATTCAAATGATCTGTTCATTTAAAGGTAATGCACTGAATAAAACTACTTGGGTTGAAATGTTTTAGCCAGCTGTTACTTCTGGCCACACCGCAATCTGTGATTTCACAATATGATGATGATATGATGTTTTATTTATGTGTCATGCCGCCAAGTGGCTCCTTCAACACAGCATTACATGACAATAATACAAAAGTCATTTCATTCACAGCTTCAGTTCACAGACCAATGTCCACACACAACAAACTGTACCTTGCACAAAATAAAGAATAAAGAAAACATATCACAGCAGTCACAACACAACAGAATAACTCAGCTAAACATTTCATACATAAATAAAAATACAGACACAAAAAACTAATATGTCACTTCCAGACATTGATACAAAGCAGTCTTCCTTTTGCTTGTTCTAAATATATATATATATATATATATATATATATATATATATATATATATATATATATATATATATATATATATATATATATACATTGTTAAATAATTGCAATCTTAAATCATGATCACAATACACTGTTTTCCATTAGCTGTGGGCTAACTACCTGCTGTGACATCACTGATTGGGGGGTCGTTCTTTGATTTTCTTTTAATAATTCGTCATTTTGGAAAATATGCTTGTTCGCTTTCCATAAAAGGCACCACTTTCATGTCTTTAGACTCAATTTTGGGCTCCTGCCAGCAGCCCATTAGCTCAGCATAAAGACTGGAAACAGGTAGAAACAGTTAGCATGGCTCTGTTGATAGAAAAACTCACTAACTAACCAGAGGAGACTCCAGGAAGTCACTGCACGCGGCCAAGAAATAGTCCGCCCCATAAGTTGCTGTTTTTGCATACGAGATGTTATTGTGTTAATTATTGAGCTTTAGATGTGCTGGGTGATGGATTGTGTTATCTCTTGGACAGATTTCACAAAATAATGAACTATTTCTTCTAATGTATAGTCCATCTGACTTAAAAATCTCCAAATGCTGTTTTATATACGCAAAATGCATTTTTGCTAATCTTAGAGTTGTTTATTTTAACCCTTAAAGTGGCACTGAATTATGAAAGCAAAAAAAAAAGACAGAATCCCCATGTTTCTGTTATTCCTGTTGATAAAGCAATACTTTACTAGATGTACACAGCACTACACATCAGTTTTAAAGGCACTAAACAATAACGCGGAGGGACTGGGAAACAAAAAACTGGTTTCAAATCCAGTTTGTGTTTTCTCCCAAACAGCGTCGTGACTCTCAGATACTCTTTATGTTTTTACTGTAAAACATGACTGACAGCATTGGTGATATGGTGTTGTATTCAGGGAGAAACAGACTGAATGTATTCCAAAAAATCATGAATATTTCACTCCATGTCCACAAACAGCAATACCATGTGCGCTGCATTATGTTGTTATCAATTAAACTGCATTTCTTCTTCATCACTATAGACTGTGTTTCTTTATGTGTGTAATTTGTTGATATTAATTAACGTCCGTTATTTTCAAGCCGTTGCCAAATGAGTGTAGAAAATGACCTCTCCATCATGTTGTTAGGAATAATAAAATCACCTGTTCACCTTTTTGGTTGTGAATGAGAGAGGGGGTGACGGGTTACGGGTCAAGTCCTATTCAAGTCCTCATTGTTTTCTTACGCTGTTTAATGCCAGCCATCATGGCTTTTGGACTCCATTTTGTATGCCAGTGAAACTATTATGGGATGTATTGGATGCAGAACCTTGTTTATTTTCATGCAAATTAATCTACACAAATGCAGTGATCATTATCAGCAAGCGTGTCTGGCAAGTTAATTATTCCTCGTAATCAGCCTCTCACTGGCAAAAAATTGAGTTTTGCCAACAAAAGAGCGTAGTCAGGTAGGGTGGCCGTATTTAAAAAAGGACACTCGACCGGCCTCGAGACACAAACTCTTTCTCAGAGGTTAATGAACATACTTTATTATCCCTCAATGGTACTAAATAACTTATGTAATAAAATAAAATCTGTAAAATCCTGAAACAAAATAATAGCTCTCTTTTCAAATAAACTTCAACTAAACATCTCTTAAAACCATTTCATTGTAACAAGATAAGGTTTTGTCGGTGTCCATGCGATATTTCGACATCTCCCGCACCTTTATTAGACACTGAAACAAATGTTCTAGCATAATATATCATAAAATAAAATAATATATATAGTAACCATTACACCCCCTCCGTCTGGGTTCTTTTTTCTTTTTAATTTGGTCAAAAGTGATTGAACATTGACAGTAAAAAAAATGAAAAGTAACAAGTCTTCGACATATGTGAGTCCCTTACCTTCGAGCTGGTGGCCTAACGTGGTGGACCAATGGTTAGCACTTAGGGCTCAAGAAGGTTCTGGGTTTGAATCCAGGTCGTTCCGGGCCTTTTTTGTGTGGAGTTTGTATGTTCTCCCATATTTGCGTGGGTTTGCTTCAGTTTCCCCCACCATCAAAAAACGTGCTAGGTTCTCCAGTCAGTGCCCTTGATCAAGGCACTGACTCAGATCTGGAGTTGGTCCCCGGGCGCTGTGATTGGCTGCCCACTGCTCCCTTGAAGGATGGGTCAAATGCAGAGAATGAATTTCGCTACATGCATGTGTACAGTATGTGACAATAAAGTACCTTTAAAATTGAGAATGCACAAGGTTGGCCAATCAGAGGCTTGTACTGTCACTGAGACCTGTATAGAGGTAAGTTAGTTGTATTTCTTTAGAGGTAAATTACCCTCAAAGTTAAATATGTTATGATCTGTATTTTTGTTATAGTCTACATAGATTTAGGTGGTTACGGTTTTTGATCAAGATACACAAATATAATAAAACAGCATTGCTGCAGCCGTCTGTGTGGTTTCATGGTATGTTCCTGAGTGTGGACAGTAAGAGAAAGAGCATGCAGGATTAAAAGGTACATGTGTGTGTGTTCAGCTCAGTGACCGCGGGGCGAACCTGCAGCGTCGACACAAGTTGGACTGAACTCCCACAACTCTAAATTATTACTTTGCTTTCCCACCTCTCCCTCGTTTCCTCCTTCTATCTGCTCCTTCCCTCCTTCCACTCGTCCATGCCTCCTGATACCACATCACTCCCGTCCTTCTCTTTTTCTTTTCCTTGTACGTCTCAAGTTATCTCTTTTTCAGTCTTCCTCAGGGGTGTTGTTATGGTCAACATGAACTGCAGGTGAACCTCTGACCACAGTGTGTGTGTGTGTGTGTGTGTGTGTGCGGTGTGGGTGGGCTGTGGCGGTGGTCTGTCTTCGCTCTTCCATCTCTCTCTCTCTCATTTTCTTTGACCTTCACTGTCTTCCTCTTCCTCACCCTACTCTGACCTCCCTCTCCTCCTTCTCCTCCTCCTCCTCCCTCCATTTTTAACTCCTCCAGTGTTTTCGCTCATCAATTCCTCTGTCATGCAAGTTACTCGTTGTGTTTTCGTTGGCTGCGTTCACACTGCAGTCAAAAGGTTTTTTTCTTCTTGCTAAGTTTGGATGGCTTTTAGTCTGCAAAGCCGCGTTGTTGTTGCTGCTGCTGCATTGAAAATGTCAATACAACTTCCAGAGACACGAACGTTACTCTGATTTACATTTCTAGAGTATCTGGAGTCATGGAGATACATATACATTGTGATTAAAAAAGATTGGACTCCCCTATCACAGAGCTTAACGGTGTCCAGTCAGATGTCTGAGAGGACTTCTCAGGAAAGTCCTCTTTGCGAATAGATACTATTGAGGACTACTCTGTATCAGGGCTTATAGGTCTGGACCAAGTCCGCATCCGAACCTAATGGCAGGTCAATCCGGACACAGCTCAAAATGCCTTAAGAAATATATTTTCTATTGAGCAATACATTGTCGACAGAAAAATCGACAAAAATGTCAAGAGGCCACAAAAACATGTAGAAATAAAAAAATAAAAATGTAGAAGCTAGAAAAACTTCTTTTTACCACATGAAGCTGAGAATATTTCTGTACTTTTACCACATGAAGCTAAGAATATTTCTGTACTTTTACTACAGGGAGCTCAAAAACGGGCCAAATGTTGTTTTGTCATTGGCAATTGTTCCAGACCTTTGACCTGGAATAAAAATCTAATGCAGACCTTTGAGTGACGCGTTTGAGAACCCCTTCTCTATATGTTTGGTGGTTTTTGATAGGTTGTACCATGTCCTTTTTTTACAAATTGCTGTTTAGTTTTGTGCATGGAGAACAAAACACTATCTGGTTCAGCCAGACTGACAACTGAAAGAGACAAAGATCCCACTGAGCAACACTTGATTCAGCAGTCATTGGTAAAAGAAACTTGAAGCTTGGCATCAAAAATATATGGAAATATGAATAAGAACAGGTTCCCGTTTTAGTGTTGAGTGTTGAATAGTGCAACCTATAGAACAAGCCATTTTATTTCTCAAAACAACAGACTCACAGTAAGTGGGGCTGTTTTATTTGGTGAAAGAAACATGATTGAGTCAGCATCTTAATGTGAGCATCCAAACTAATGGATTTCTACAACATCAAAAAATCTTCAAAACAACAATATAACAGCTGATTCCAAATTTGGGACCAATCATAATTTAATGCAAACATTTTAATCTCCATCTCTGAAATGCCTCGCTGATCTAATGACACACTTTTCTTCCTAAACATGACTTGAATCTAGGGCTGTGTATTGTTCCAAATTTTTTGATAGCGGCACTGATTTTGACACCGGTTTCTGAACCATTCCAATTTTATGAAACAAAAAAATAAAAATAAAATTACAACATTACCCCACAAATCGTTTTATTGATTTTTCAGCTCCGACTACGTGAGCCTCGTCTCTCTTTGCGTAACATAGAGATTTCCCTGCTTCTCTCTACGACGTGCAACGTTAGGCAGCCAATCACGGAGAAGCATGCTGCATGCTTGTTGGCTCACTGACGCTGAAGAGATTTACTCCTTAGGTATTGAAATCAGGTGTTGAATGACAAAGCATTTTTTAATACTCAGTAATCATTAAGAAGCAATTCGGTCGGTGCCTAAAAAGTATTGAATTCGGTACCCAGGCCTACTTGAATCCCATGCTGTACATCTCAAAGGGCTTAACAAAGAAAACCGGATGGTAATTCTCACAGATTTCTGCAGCATAACGGCATCGGGATCACAGTGACGAGGGGAATGATTGGCCCAATCCCAAAGTGAGCCCTGAGGACTAAAGACTCACAGACTTAAATGATCTCAGGTGCTAAGTGAGTGAGTGTGTGATCAGATAGGTATGAATGGGATTGGGACAGCACTTCACAAGATCACACGTTACCTCGGCGACGTTAATAACAAAGATGTTGCTGACACTTGTTTGTTGCTTTCCACACGGCCAAGGCCCAGGAGACGGCTGCCTGATTCAACATTTTTCAAACTCTTGTCTTACAAGTCCGATCTGTGGTCGTGTGGCGTGCTGTTGCTTAACTTTCTAATTGCCGGATTTTCCTAATGGTAAGTGGGTACTTCCCTTTGGTGAAGTCTTCATTGATGCAGACTCATGGAAAGGGCCTGGTGGGTGTGTACTCACACCCTCACGCCTTTGAAATTCAACATTGCGACAACCCTAAGCCCTGACGAATTTCGCCAGAAAGCGCACCAAAGTCTGTGAGTCTGTGAGTCAGGACTTTGGGATTGGTCCATTGAAATGAAGGACTAGTACTAGTACAGGAGACTGTTTGAAGCACGTGTCAAACTCAAGGCCCAGGGGCCTCACAAATGTTGATCCTACCCACATATCAGCATTTCGGTCACAATAAATCAGAAACTGTCTAATAAAAATGATTTGATGCATAAAAACCTGTACAGTGTAGGTTCAAGCTTAAATAAAATCCGGTAAAGCTCACTGATTAAAGTATGTTTTTAAGAAGCTGAAGCTGAACCCTCATCACATCCACCTCCCCATCTCCAGCCTTTCCCTCCCTCCTCCGACCTTCATTCTTCTCATCCCACGGCCTCATCTCACTGCCATGTTGGTCAGCAATACTCACTGATGAAATAAATGTGGTTTCCCTGAAAAAATGTTTTGTTTACAGCCAACGTACACAGGCACGTTCTCCGACTGTGCACGTGTTTAGGGCAGCTTTGAACATGCAGGGGTCAAAGTGCGCCTCATTCACCAGACGTGATGGAAAATGACCGGAGGGGAGCCTGGCAAACAGGATTGGAGTGGTTTCATTATCACCTCAAACACACACATGGAGCGGCGCGGAGGCCTGGAACATCAAACACTCGCAGCGAGTAAAACCACAGTAGTCCCATCTGTACCGGTGAGTCTATCCTTCACACTGCCAAAGTTCAGAGTGGTGATATCAGCTTACAAACTCTCTCATACACACACACACACACACACGCACACACACACACACACGCACACGCATACATATGCAGACATATGCAGACATGATATCACCTTACACACACATGCACGCGCGCACACACACACACACACACGCATACATATGCAGACATATGCAGACATGATATCACCTTACACACGCACACAGACACACGCATGCGCACACACACACACACACACACACACACACACACACACACATATGCAGACATAATATCAGCTGACATAATCTCACATACACACACACACACACACACACAAACAAAAACACACACACACACACACACACACACACACACACACACACACACACACACATCCACATATGCAGACATATAATATCACCTTACATAATCTCATTTACACACACACACACACACACACACACACACACACACATACATATGCAGACATATGATATCAACTTTCAAACACTCACCGCACACACAAATACTCACATGTGTACAGCTGTGCATTAACAGCTTGCACTAACACCTCTGAGGTCGCCCAGAAATGAGAATCCCTTTTTGTGCTCGATGAAGCCGTCCGTCACTGAGCGCTTATGTTTACCGCTTGGCTTCTGACTCGATGGAACTTAAGAAAATAAATAACTCAGCCATATATGTGGAAGAAGTATTCAGATTCTTTACTTAAGTAAAACTACCAATACCACACTGGGGAAATACCTCCCCCCCCCGTTTAAGTGCAAAACAGCATCAGAGTCAACTGCTACCAATGATTGAAGAAGTATTCAGATCCTTTACTCACTACGTGCAATTCCTATGTTCATACTTTGCATTCATTAATTATGAGTAACTAACTTACTGTATTATGGGGCCTGTGCAATATCCTCTCAACTAGTGGATGATTGTATTCATGTTTTTCTTGTCCTAAAGCACATTGTTGTCTTGTTATGTATTGTTATGTACTTATTGTCTGTTGATGTCTGTTGCATGTGTGTATGCAGCTGTTGCCAGCGCTTTTTTGCCCCAAGACAAATTTCCTTTAGGACAATAACGTTTATATTATCTTATCTTATTTTTCCCTAAAATTACTAATACCTACATTTTTGTCACTTTTTTCAATGTTTTTTTCTGTGCTTTCTCACATTTTTGTCACTTTTTTTCAACTATCATTATCAATTATTCAAATGCTATAAAATTGAATAAAACACCCAAATTCCATAAAAGTATTGAATATGACATTTATGTTTCTTGTGAAGAGTGTTGTACGGAAGCATGCACTTTTTTTGTGTGACAATTTGGTTGAAAGAAAACTCAAATTTTTGATGTTAAAGGTTTTTGAAAACGGGTCAAATTTGACCTGAGGACAACAGAAGGGTTGAAGTATTAAAAGTAAAAGTTCTAGATGCAGAAAAATCCTCACACAAGCTGTCAGATGAATGCAGTGGAGTATTCTCTGAAATGTAGTGGAGTAGAAGGAGAAAGTGGTATGAGGAACATAGAAACTGAAAGCTGCTTCCCCCTGTTTAGTTCTGACTCTGGGACAGAAAGTAGACCTGTCCCAGATGACCTTAGAGGTCTGGGGGGGTCATAGTGTACTAGCAGATCAGAAATGTATTTTGGCCCTAAACCGTTTAGTGATTTATAAACTAACAAAAGTACTTTGAAATCAATTCTTTGGGACACAGGAAGCCAGTGTAAAGACTTCAGAACTGGAGTGATGTGATCCAGTCTCTTGGTCTTAGTGAGGACTCGAGCAGCAGCGTTCTGAATCAGCTGCAGCCATCTGATTGATTTTTTAGGGAGACCTGTAAAGACCCCAGTCAAGTCTACTGAAGATGAAAGCATGGACAGGTTTTTCCAAATCCTGTTGACACATAAGTCCTTTAACCCTTGATATATTCTTAAGGTGATAATAGGCTGACTTTGTAATTGTCTTAATGTGGCTGTTAAAGTTCAGGTCAGAGTCCATGACTACACCAAGATTTCTGGCTTTGTCTGTTGTTTTTAATGTTGTTGTTTGAAGCTGAGCGCAGACTTTTAATCGTTCCTCTTTTGCTCCAAAAACAACCACCTCAGTTTTTCCCTCATTTAATTTCAGAAAGTTCTGGCACATCCAGCCGTTAATTTGTTCGATGCACTTAGTCAGTTTGTGTATTGGACTATTGTCCCCTGGCGATAAGGTTATGTAAATTTGTGTGTCGTCCGCATAACTATGGTAACTTATTTTGTTGTTTTCCATAATCTGAGCCAATGGAAGCATGTAGATGCTAAACAGAAGAGGCCCCAGAATGGAGCCTTGGGGAACTCCGCATGTCATATTTGTAAGTTCAAATGTATAATTACCTATTGACACAAAGTAATCCCTATTCTGTAAGTAGGATTCAAACCAGTTTAGCACTGAGCCAGAAAGGCCAACCCAGTTTTCTAATTGGTCTAGTAATATGTAATGGTCAACCGTGTCAAATGCAGCACTGAGATCAAGTAATACTAAGACTGAAATTTTGCCATTATCTGTGTTAAGGTGGATGTCATTAAAGACCTTAACGAGAGCCGTCTCAGTGCTGTGGTGTGGTCGGAAACCCGACTGAAAGGTATCAAAACTGTTGTTTAGTGACAAGAAATGCTTGAGTTGTTGAAAATCCGCTTTTTCAATGATTTTACTTAAAAACGGAAGGTTTGATATTGGCCTATAGTTGCTCATTAGTGATGTGTTTAGATTGTTCTTTTTTAAGAGTGGCTTGATTACTGCAGTTTTCAGGGCCTGTGAAAGAAGAGACGTGTTCACAATCTGTAGAAGATCAGAAACCAAACAATTCGAAACATTTTTGAAAACACCCGTTGGTAGAATATCAAGGCAACAGGAGGAGGTTTTCAGATGCTGTATAATGTCCTCCAGGTTTTTATGGTATTATTATGCCTTGGTAGATAAAAGTTCAGATGCTACTGGTACTGGAGGGTTTGTTAACCTATCGACAGTAGCAAACAAAGCACGTGAATTATTATTTGTTTCTAGAGATAATATCAGAGAAGAAGGACCGCCTTGCATTCCTCAGTTCCAAATTATAAATGCAAAGGCTCTCTTAATAGGTGTTATAATGGACCAGGAGATTTGTTTTTCGCCACCTTCGTTCAGCTTTTTGACACTCTCTTTTTTCTGTTCTCACCAGTGGGACATTTCTCCATGGAGACCTTTTCTTACCAGAGACAACTTTGACCTTAGTGGGAGCAATGGCATCAATAACATTTGTAATTTTACAGTTTAAATGATCTACAAGCTCAGTGACTGAGAGCCCTGATAAAGTACAAGTAGCTCAAATTTGTACCTAAGTACAGCACTTGAGTAAATGTACTTAGTTACATTCTACCACTGACTGCTATGTAACATAACTGACCATATTTTACATGCACGTTTGCCCTGGATTATCATGAATATATACTGTCAACAGTTTGTCTCCTGTGTGTGAGTGCTGGCGGACTGCGAGCGTCAGTGTGTCTCTCTGCAATTGTTTGTTTTCTGTAGTCCATATACCACCAGCACACGGCTGTAAACTCATTTTACACGCCTCTCATTAGTCCGTGTGTTAACTAGCAGTGAGGAATGCAGTTGAACAGCTCAGTGGAAAAAGCAGTATAATTTAACAAGATGCTAATCTCCAAATTGTTGAGGTGTGTAGTCACCGAGTGTGTAGCTGCAGGCCGCAGGCGGCGGCGTCTTCCAGAGCTCAGGTAGAGAGAGAGAGAGAGAGAGAGAGATGGAGGGAGAGAGGGTGGTCTGCCCTTTACCTCATCCTTTGGTTCTTCTCAAACTCTTCAGGTTTGAGCAGCTGGCGCGGTGATGCGGTGGTTAGGGAATGTCTCATAACTGAAGCATCCATAACAGACACATATGTGGGCGCCTGGGTAGCTCACCTGCTAGACCCCATATACAGAGGATTACTCCTTGACGCAGCAGCCGAGGGTTCAACTCCAACCTGCTGCCCTTTGCTGCGTGTCATTCCCCTTCTCTCTCCATCCTTTGTGTCTTCAGCTGTCCTATTAAAAATAAAGAATTATAATTCCAACTAAAAAACCTTTAAACATATACATATGTGGAAACTGGGCTAAACGTGAATGTTTTCTGACATTTAGGTTTTGTTCTGACCAGTCTTGTATAAAGTACTTGAAAGCAATACTTGTTAGGGTTATATACAAGTACGAGTATCTTAGCAGAAAATGACTCTGGTAGAATTTAAATTAATAATATTACTTTTAGAATTTTACTTGTCGCACTGTTGCTTGCTATGGAGGGAAATACTAGAACTGTTGGGTCCTTGTAAATTAGAGAGTGTGGTCTAGACCTACTCTATCTGTAAAGTGTCTCGAGATAACTCTTGTTATGAATTGATACTATGCATTAAATTTAATTGAATTGCATATTACGTGAGTAGACGTCTTGAAGTATCTGCTATTTACTGCAATTTTCTGATATTACATGCACTTAATTATTAGAAATAAAAGTTAAAAAAATAACTTTGATTATGAATTCTATTGTGGCTCCCAGGTGAAAGGACCAAAGACTGCATACTTTGAGAGAGCTAACATCAGCTAGGAGAAAAACCGAAACAAAATTTTCTTTTTTTTGGGGAGAAATAATCTTTCACTCCAACATAAGCAAACATTTCTTGAAAATACTGCCACAGGTGTTTGACGTTATCTTCACCACCATCCCATTCACCAAACCTGCTTTTTTGCAGCCTAACAAATTTGTTAGTAGAGTAAAAGTAGACATTGTATTGAGGAAATGTCAATGTGACTTTACTTTGAGTTGCTGGTCCGATTATTCTGACACTACCTGAAAGCAGCACATCTCATTGGCGAGAGTTGAATCCTAATTGGCTCCCTGTCATGTGACACATTTCCAGTCATGTGCCTTGAAAGCAGGAAGCTGTTCTCCTGCCTCCCATCTGCATCACCTGTACGTATCTTGTGCATTTCAAACTAACATACATTCATGAATCCCTTTTTGGACAAGCAGTTCCATGTACAGATTTATCCGCATGATTTTAATTTGGAAAACAATTTTTCAATTTCAGTTTTCTAATGAATCCATAGTCTCCAATCTGCACGGCTCACGAGGTAAATATGAGGGGTTGCAAGATGATTATTCAGGGTAATCAGGATAAAATCATACACAAAATGTTATATATTCTGTGTGTGTGTGTATATATATATATATATATATATATATATATATATATGACTCTTGAATAAATTTTTTAGGGGCTCTAAAAATCATAAAACAATCTGAGAAGATAAACTCACTTCATACAGACATCCCCTTGAAACCTCATATTTCAGTTTTAGAAACAAGCGAGAGCCTCCCCAGCATTAATAATATTCCGCTAATACAACCCTGACACAGAGACAGGACAGGTGCATAGGAACAGTCTTTCTGGCGTTGGAAACAGTTAACTATCTTCTAATCACAGCCATCAATCCTGATGTCACACATTGTTTTTATAGCATCAGATAACTACTTAAAACCAAACTTATCAGAAGAATTAACACTTCATTGAACATTTATGTGACGTATACTTCTCTATGGGCTCCCTCCTCGCATCCACAGCTTTTCATTCTAGCATCTTTATGGGCTCTTCTTGAGGGCCCTGGGTACTGGCATTTCTTATCTGCTAACATGGGGGAAGGGGCTATCAGGATCTTTTGCCTGCTCTTTTGGGGTGCTGTCAAGCCCTCCATCTTTATCCATAGCTCACAGTGTATGGTGTTCACCAGGTCAAAATATTACGTTTAGGAGAGTAATCTGTTAAAAAAAAAAAAAATGTAAATGCTCTTTAAAGTTAATATATTGTATCTTTTTATAAATTGATTTCTTCTGTGCTCCATGTGTAGGATACATTTCACATTATGCCAAAAAACTGACTTCTGACCTCTGAAAACTGTCAAAACACATTCCTGGATTTTCCCTAGATACCTTTCTCTAAATCCTCTGTCCCTCTGTACCTTAGATGTCCTGACCTTCGTGGGGAGTTCAAACAGCCTCCCAAAAGTTACGAGGAAGGAGAGCCGAGCTGGAGGAGGAAGAGGAGCGTGAGAATGAAAGAACGGACGTCCAGACTTATTCTGAAGGGACTTCTAAAGGAAACGGTTTGGACATTGTGAAGAACAGTAAGTGTGAAAACACAGGCACCCTCACACGTCTTCAAGGTCTTTGATGGATGCCATTCTCACACACACACACACACACACACACACACACACACACACACACACACACACACACACACACTTACAAACGGTTCCTAAATGTCAAGGAGAGGCTCTTGACACTAAACTGCGTGTCCATTTCCTGTGTGGGACAGGAAGTTAAACAGGTCAAGGAGACAGAAACGCCCTGTTTTGCCTCAGCACCTCCATTCCTATGTATGTGTGTGTGTGTGTGTGTGTGTGTGTGTGTGTGTGTGTGTGTACAGTGTGGGAGCTGTAACTTTGTCCTGTCTCACAGCCACCCCCCCACCCCCAAAGTCCCAATAAAACAATGCCCGCCATTGTTCAGCCTGGTATTGCTTGACTTCTTGTGTGTGTGTGTGTGTGTGTGTGTGTGTGTGTGTGTGTGTGTGTGTGTGTGTGTGTGTGTGTGTGTGTGTGTGTGTGTGCCTTTACCACACTTACACACCGGCTCACGCAGAGATTTTACCAAAACAGTGGGACGTTATAATTGCAAATTAGCATCAGTGCTAATAAGATTTTAGTCCGTATAGGAGGGTCTTTTATTTTGTCTCGTTAAGGACGAAGGGGGGGGTATTTATTTTTGCTTGCTCGTTAAACGCAGCCCTTAACGACCTTTGAGGCTGACAGTAAAAAAACGGTGATGAAGTGAAATGAAGTGTGTGCTTTAATGGCTGTGGCAATCTGTTGTGGAAGGTTTTGTTGTCTTCAATGTAGTACAAAACTACAGTAATTCTGTGTTTTTCCTTTCCTCTGCATACATTTGAAATTGTGCGTGTGGTTTTGCAAGCATGCATGTCAGCGTTTTTGCATCCAATTATGCTTATATTGTTATAGAAAAGGTGGCAGTTTTTTTTTAAAACAGTTTAACATTGTGAAACAGAACTAGTTAAGGTTAGGCAACAAAAACATTGGTTAGGGAAAAGGAATGAGGAATTGGCTTATAATGAATCATGGATGTAATTACATTGAGTCACGGAAGTAACTACTTCAGGCGTAACTACGTCTCTTGGTTTCACACGGGATACGTTGCCAGACTTCCTTGTTTGTTCCTTGGTATCCTCCCGCGATAGCTTCTACGACCACTAGAGGTCACCGCCTAACAACAAATATAAATACGGGTAGTTATAAGCTGCTTGCACAATCAACCTATACGGCCGTTTTTTTTCTGAAAGGAGGGTCTGAGTTTTATGTTTGCCTGTATTTGCTTATGTGTACGCTAGGGCACAATTAATCGCTATTATATTGAAATCGCAATATTGACTAGTACAATATCTTTTTTGCCTTTTAACATTATTTTTTTAAAGGCAAAATACCCAAACCCTTCTGAATTAAGTATTATGGTGCTGCAGAGACGTCCCGGCCTACAAACCGTATCCTATAAAATATCTTTGTTTTGTACAGCTCCTTCCAAAAATCACACTATAATCATTTCAATTTTGATATTTTTCAATGAAAAGGAGAATATTGATAGAAATATGATCGCTCCCTCCAATATTGTGAATCATCGATCCAATATCAGTCAAAATAATAGCAATTTGATTTCTAATTTCGTATCATGCAGTCCTAGAGTACGAAGTGTTAATGCAACCCACATTGCTTTTTGTATTTTTGAACATGTTTGTTGTCAGTGTTTATATGCCTCCTTGTGTGCCCACTGATTGTGTGTTTTTTTTTGTTTTAATTTACATTGTGCTTTCTGGTGGTCACAATTGCACAATATCCCAGATAGTAAAGTTAGTTTCATACTGTGATGATTGCTCTGTAAATCTAAGTGCACACAGAAGTGGTTTTTTTGTTGTTGTTGTTGTTGAGAGCAGCTCATTGTTCATTGTCTTGTATGAGAGCAGAAAGCTTGTTGGTCCCTGAACTCTTCATCACTGTTGCATCCTCGTCCATGATTTAAAAATTAATAACAAGCTCAGCTGTGTCGACGTTTGGCAGAGAAGAGTTTGTGTTAGGGTCACTTCTGAGAAAACATCAATTGCCTGGCCAGACCACCTTAGTCCAGCTCAGTTCCAAGACCTGAGGCCTCTACCGCGAATCCAGATCAGCATGCCCAGGATTTCTTTCGGTTACCCGGCTTCGCCAACCCTAACAACCGCGGTCCCGCATAAGCTGTGACACGACGATGGTTGGCAACTAGTTCAATAAACCCACGGTTTCCCAATCCAGCAGCACAATCAACAACCAATCACAATCATCTACCAGAGCCGCATATTTTACATAAGAAGAGCAAACTATAATTCTGCATAAAGATGAAGAACATAGACATGGTTAAACGGGCAAAATGCAAAACAGTCGCTGCTTCCTAACCCAGGAAGAAAAGCTGTCAAAAAATAGCAGACGCTGTAAATGCGTATATCACGACGCTTATCAATATCACTTCCATCATCATCATCGTCATCGTCATCGTCATCATCGTCATCGTCATCATCGTCATCGTCATCATCATCGCTCTCTCTCTTTCTCACTCTCTCCGCACCGAGCTCCAGCTGATCTTTTAACAACGGTGACGCCATTATCAACCGAGCATTGATTGGTCAGTAGGCGGTGCTTTTACTCCGGTTGACCTCTAATCTCCTACAACACCTGCTCCCAACCAGGTTAGGTGTTCATCATAAGTTACCACGACGATTTAACCCGGTAACAAGTGATCCACCGTTGTGCTACAGAAAACCTTACCTGAAGTTCACTTATGCGCATGTGTGACTCACAACAAAGATGGGCTAGAAGTGAGACGTCTCACTCTGTAACTAATACAGAGAGCTCAACACACAGGGTGAAAAGAGGAGCTGCAGCAATGTGCAGTACAACAAAAATATGGTGTTTTTTGAAAATTTAACCCATGTAAACCTACCATGTATTCTGGTACAACCTCTAAATACAATGAACCTGAAAATGAGCATAATATGGGCGCTTTAAATAATGCACAGGCATTTTAACCTTACTGTGTGAAGGCCTTTACACACCGGGGATGTTTTGTTTTATTCGTGCACATCAATATGTTTTTTTTAGCTACTATTGCTGGTGTGCTGTGGGAAATTCCGCCATAACATGTCTTTTTGCTGACGTCCGTTTCCTTCTGCTTGATTTTCATAATTTCATTTATACTTTTTAATTAATCCTCAGTAGGGGAATTACAATTTACACTGTTATTACACACTACACAAAGTCTTAAAGACATACACACACATGCTGAGGTCCTATTTACATCACTTTGTGTTGGAGTTCTAGCCTCCTGTGGATTTCTGAGGACTATGGGTAACTGCTCCTCAGATCTCTGCAGGGTAAATCCAGACAGCTAGCTAGACTATCTGTCCAATCTTTCAGACGCTACCTCCAATGCTCTATTTTTACATTATTTTGTGGTGTTTTAGTTCTTGCTTTCACTAGTCCAAATATAATTTTGCTGAATTACGACAACAAATAAGGACAACATGCAACCTATATTAAAGCCAATCAGCTTCCCTGTTATTGGCGCACATTTCAGTGAAATGGGTCTTGAATTTGATTCATAATGGTCTTAAAAAGGTCTTAAATTTAACTTGGTGAAACCCGCAGAAAACCCTGCCTTTGCTACTCATTTTATACATTCTGTTTGAAATATGAAACCCTTTCCTTTCCATCTCACACTCACGGTATTTCTTCCTTTTGGCGAGATTTCATGAGAGCGATCTATCAGCGGCCCAGGCCGGTCTCTGCAGACAGCGGGCCACCCTGCCTTCAAAATATAATATAAAACATCTACCTTTTTTTTCATATCTTGCAACATTAAACCCTTCCAGACTCCTCAATGTACCAACCTTTATTGATACGGCTCGATGCCAACAGCCCCGGACCACCATGATTGGTAGAGAGAGAGGTTTTCTGTGTGTATAAGTATGAGTTTGCACACTGTAAGTATGATTGTAATATTCTGTGTGAGATGAGCCCTGATTCGGGGGTCTAGAACTCTCTAATTGGTTTCTGTCTGGGGAGAACTGACAAGGAGAGACGAGCCTAGTCTTAATATTTTCATGGCTCGTGATATGGTTAGCTACCGTGTATGTATGTGCGTGTCATCTCCTACCTTGTCCTGAAACTTTAGAAGCCTGTGGAATGTCAACCTGCTTCGGAAAGAGAGAAATTGAACAAAGCTGGAAAACCTTTCCCAGCCAAAAACTATTTAATTTCCATTTCCTTCAATCCTTTTTTTTTTTTGAACTCTTTTGGTTCGTAAATATATTTTTCAAACTTTATTCCCTAACTTCACTGACTCCAGTCTGCTTTACTTTAATATGTTTTTTTCTTCATTTATTTAACTTTCCTGCTCTAAGCCCTCCTCGCCATGCTCCTTGCTAATTTTATTTGTCTTTCTTTCCTCTCTTACTTTCCCTCGTTCCCTCCGTCGTTCCCGTTGTATTTCTTTTAATTAAATGTCCAGTTTATGTGTAATTCCTAAAGCTGGAGCTTATAGCCGTGTAGTAAAATTTAAATCAGTGTAGACTACATGTTTGGTTCAGAATGATGAAAACGACCAATCAAACGACTGGGAGGCCGGCCAGCTTCCTGATGTAATATCCTGTTGGGTTAAATCCTTTTTATTTGAATGTAACTTTCTTTTTTTTTTCTTTCAGTCTTTCTTTGCATCCTTGATGTAATGCTACACACACACCGTCTCATATCCTTTCACTCACCTCTGTAAATGCGAGCAGAAAAAAGGAGTTTAGACGTCAGAGAGGAAACGGCCAAAACATTATTCCAATATGTTTTTATTGCTGCGATTATTAGATTTCATAAAATAAATCCATTTTAACTGAGCTTGTTTTCTCAGCCTCTTTCAGAATGAAGGGCGACGTTGTGTATATATTTTTGTGTGTCTGCTCCCAAACTTTAACCTTTTAATCGTGTGTGTGTGTGTGTGTGTGTGTGTGTGTGTGTGTGTGTGTGTGTGTGTGTGTCTTTCAATCATTTCATGTATGCAGCAGCAGTTCCATTACGAGGACCATTGTGGCTTTGAAAGCCCCTACAGTGAGTGTTATGACTCCAACACATGTGGCACACACACACACACACACACACACACACACACACACACACACACACACACACACACAAGATGTTTCACATACTTTATTAATTTAAGGTTTTATGGTAAATGTAGACCATAATCATACAGCCATCTGTACAGTAGTTCTGTGTGTCTCGGTCACTGTTGTTACTATTTGTGCTCTTGACTAAAGTGACCACACACACACACACAGACACACACACTGCTCTCCTGCTGTTTTAGGAGCCATGGTTTTGATCGAGCAGACAAAGGCCTCTCACTGGTTGTTGGCAAATGTCCAGCGGCCAATCACAGGCCTCCTCCAATTAGAGTGTGTGTGTGTGTGTGTGTGTGTGTGTGAGACAGTCCCACCAGTTGATTTAGTGTTACCCCCCCTCATGGTGTGTGTTCTGAAAGCAGCTCTACTGTAGAAGCACCGGGATTATGTGACTAATAAGGAGTTTTGTGTGTGTGTGTGTGTGTGTGTGTGTGTGTGTGTGTGGGGGGGGGGGGTTCTAGCCTTCAAATCTGTACCTCAGAATGAATCAGTAAAAACTTCAATTCCGACATGTATCTCTTTATCACTACAGCTTGTTTGGATATAATATATAGTTCTGTTGAATCTTATCCTAAACGTCTGATACATCAAAGCGCTGTAATGCCTGCTGGTGTGGACGGTTTTATGAATATAGGTCTATATATCAGGTTTACCTACACTGTGCGAGAACAGGCTGAAATTAGGATTTTTTTTTTTGCAGCAATTCCCCATCGTCTAATTAACAAAAGAACTGCCAGGGTCACTAACATACTGATCAGCATTTATGAGTTGCTTTGCATTGACCATTTATGGTTAAAATTGGGCGTGTACAGGGCGGGATGAGAGGCTGATTCACGTATGCACATTTATCTGTGGTTTATAAAGGGAACATTGCTTACAGATGTGCATAAACACGGGTTTATTAATCAGATTTTTTTTTTTTTGGCATATGCCATTTTTGGCTTTTGGGCGTATACGTAGACTTTTAGTAAGGATCCTATGCACAGTGTCTCTGGAGTAGTGTTGTAGTGGCGTTTTGGATGCAGAGGACACCGCTAGCTGTCTGAAAGCACCTACAGTCAAATGGACACGCTTCTGTTTTCTTATGTGTGCATATACTTAAAGGTTGCGAGTCGGCCCCACATTGGTTGGTTCAAATGGCTCTTTAGTGACGATACATCTGCTTGTCTCTGTTGTAATTGTCTTGTTCTATCAGTTTGTCTCTTTCAAAGTGAATGAATAATGATCCGTGTCTCGCCTCTCTCACATTTCTCAGAAAAGGCGTACACAAAAACTACATGAAATATAATAATGGTGTTTGAAATAAGTCAAGGACACACCAACTGCGCACACACACACACACACACACACACACACACACACACACACACACACTGCGCGCACACACTGCATGCGAAAGACCATTTGTATGAAAAGGAGGAAAGAATAAAAAAATGTTTTCAGTAGCTGGAAAGTTATCAACTCCTTAGTTGGAGGGTTACACACACACACACACACACACACACACACACACACACACACACACACACACACACACACACACTGAGTCTTGCTCCACTACCAACACAAATAACGGCAGAAAAAAATTCATGTTAGTAAAAATGGAGCGCAGACTGCCAAGGCCACAGTCCTCCCTTTTTATCACAATAAATCATAGCAAAAGTTGGAAGTGTGTGTGTGTGTGTGTGTGTGTGTGTGTGTGTGTGTGTGTGTGTGTGTGTGTGTGTGTGTGTGTGTGTGTGTGTGTGTGTGTGTGTGTGTGTGTTTTTCTGGGCGGCTGTCTAAGCGCTGCCCTTGTTTTTCATCCCACTTATAAAGGTCAAAGCCCTTGGGAGTCCTTATATCACCCCCTGATATTAGTGCGTGCGTGTGTGTGTGTGTGTGTGTGTCTGTGCATGTGTACAATGTGTTTTTACTAATATGATTTGTCTGAAAAGTACAGGTCACTACTTTGCTGAAAGCTGGTGTGTGTTTTTGTATTTTTCCAAGTTAATTTTGTTATGATTACACAGGCTGAAGGGCTGAACTTGGTCTCTGTGGCAGTAAATGTGTATGTATTCATTAGGAATTAGTGAATTGAGGTATGCAGTTATTCAAAGTACAATTTATACATTTACTAAATGTCTCTGTGTGTGCTTGTTTGTGTCAATGATTTTAAAATAAATCGAAAAAGAAATTTGATGAAACAAAAAAGATTAATACTGTATACACATACTGTGTGGCCTGTACTTAAAAAAAAAAAAATCTTTTACCTTCAGCCATACAGTTGTATTTAAAGCTACTTTAATCAATACTTTTATATCATCAGTAAAATGATGATATAAAAAATTTATCACCCGATTCTTCAGCTGTTTTGTGCACATTAGAGCGCTTAATGCTCCTTATTCATTGAAGCCCGTATTTCTTTTTCCACTTCAAAAACTGTCTATTTGGCATATGTTGGAATATTTTGCATTAACTTATCATGCATCTATTTTAGCACACTGAAAAACATATCTTTCATACTAATGTGACCATAATAATTTTTAAAGTTTTGACCCCACATAATTTGTTTAGTACAGTTGGTACCTGGGTGCAAGGCTAGAAGGTAGCATGGGGTAACAATGCCCCCAAAATAGGATTGCTTACCTTTCCCAATCCATTGGGCTAGAGTACTGTCACTTGGCTGCCGGGTCTGCCAATCTTCCCAGTCTTTGTCACATGACCAATTAATGTTTACATGACAACTATCCAAATTCTGATACTATATTTTTTTTGGGAAGAAAATTATTAGGAATTATTATTTTGAGGTATTGAGATAAAATACCCCCACCCCCACCCTCCTCCTGATTATTGGTCTAACCTGTGCCACCCCACTTAAAAATGCCCAGAATCGCTCCTGTGGATACCTGCCAGGGTCAGATCTCTGTACTGGGACTGCTCTCAGTTGGAAGTCCACTTCCAGCTGTCCCCAGGATAAAACCTACAAGGTTTTCAAGTCATTGTCTCTAACAGCTCAATGAAACGACCCCTTTAGGCGATGTAAGTGGAAGACCAGGGTTTTCATTATATTTTAAGAGTCACCCCTGTTATGTTTTTACAGCTCGCTATGCTACAATATAGTCTTTCTCCACAGTGAGTGAATGGGAGCCATATGGCAAACGCAGCACTGTACCTGCGCTGCTATTTTAGTCACACAGACAGGGTATTGTACTGTAAGGATGGAGAGAAAAGAAAGAGGAGGTAAAAAAGAGAGGGAGGAAAGAAATAAAGGGGATATAAAAGGGATGTAGTGAAGAAAGAGAGAGGAAGTCGTGAGAACCGGGAAGAAAAAGAATGATGATGGGGGAGAGGCAGAGGAGAACGGTGGGTAGAGAGAATTAAATAAAAAGAACAAAGGAATAGGACACTGGGGTGAAAGGAGAGAAAGGATGCGGAGAAACAAAAAGATGGAGGGGGAAGGGACATGGGACGGATGATGAGACATTGGGTACCTGGAAGCATGATGAACATGACACCTAAAATTCAAGTCATTTTGCATCCCTTTGTGCTCATTTTGTGACAGTTTTTCATCCTTTCTATCTGATCGTTTTACATCTATATTCTATTTTATAAATGTAATTTCCCCTTGCAAAATTAATAATCAATCTTATTTTTAATAGTTTTGCTCCTTCTGTTTATTCTGTGGTCATTTTGCATCTCTGTCGTTGTTTTGCATCTATTTCAAGTGGTTTTGCAGGAATGCAAAGTCCTTTTAAGGCTTTTTGTGTTCCTTTGGCCGTTAGTGTCTCTTTGGGGTTGTTTTGGTTTTGCTGCAGTCGTTAAGTGAATGTTTTTGGTTGGTCCTTTTGACCGGTCCCTCGTTTTGCATCTTTGTAGACATGTTAGGGTCTCTTTGTAATGATTTTTGGTTGTTTTGAAGTGATTTTGTATATGTCTGTGGTCATTGGGTGTCCCTCTGTGATCATTTTTATGCTGTTCTTTTAGCAAGTTGTGAGTCACGGCGCCTGACATTATGGCAGAGGTGGAAAGCAACAAATTACAATTACTCAAGTTACTGTAATTGAGGCAGTTTTTTTGTGTGCTTTCACTTTTAAAATCAGTTATTTTACTTTTCCTTAAGTATGTCTTGTTTGAAGTATTGTACTTTGCTACATTTGACATCCCATCCGTAATGGAGTAAAAAAACAGAAGGAAAAAAAAAGTCTTTAACATTGTTTTAGCAAAGTATCTGTCGACAAACTAAAATCAAATTGAAGCCGCTTTGTGCCCTCATCGAATTCGTAAAAGACTGCAGTTTAATTAAATAAGTATATTAATAATAAATGGAATTTATTTAGCGTCTTTCACAGACTCAAAGGCGCTTTACAGGTGAGGTAGATAACATAAACATTGCAAAACAGAACAAGACAAGATGGATAGGCAGAGCTGGAAAGATGGGTCTTGAGGCGGGACTGGATGATTGTGAGGGACTCGGAGGTGCGGATCGGTGTCATCGACGTAACAGTGGAAGTCCAGGTTGTAGCGGCGGTGTATCTGACCAAGGGGGAGGATGTAGATGATGAAGAGGAGGGGGCCGAGTACGGAGCCTTGTGGAATGCCTTGAGTGACTATGGCTGTAGTAGAGGTGTGGTTATGGAGAGAGATGAAGTGGGATCGGTTGGAGAGGTATGTGCGGAGTGCAGTACCTTTTGATACCGAGGTCGTTGAGTCTGGTGAGCAGGATGTTATGGCTCATGGTATCGAAGGAGGCACTCAGGTCGAGAGTACAATAAGTATAAATAAGACATTTAGAAAAATTATATCTCCCCGGGCTGTTACTTAAGTAGAATATATTTGCACATTTTTCACCATTGGCCTGTGTAGGCCTGTTCAGTAATTCATTCATGGCCAACAAAAAGGGAAAAGCAGCGAGGAGGAATACAAAAAAAACAGTAAAAGACATGTAAGGAGGGAGAAAACTGGAGGAAAAAAGGACTGATACAAGAGAAAATAAGGAAAGAGGATGGTGGAAGGAAGTAGGAGTGAAAGAGAATGCTTGAAAGAAAAAGGAGGGAAAAATAGAGAAAGGGAGAGGAGGTAAGATGATGGCGAAGATGAAAAATGGAATGCAAAGAAGAATAAACGCTGACAAAACCGGAGAAAAAAGGAGAATAAGGAAAGGAAAGAGTAGCTATAAAAAAACCGAAAAAATGAGTCGGGAATGCCATGTCGAAGTGTAAAGAAAATGTCTGCCACCTTAGCCTGCGCCTCTGCCTGTTACCGGTTGCCCCTCTCACAGATTGGACATGCGCGGCTCTCGGTTTCAGTGCATGTGATTTGCACTGTCTTGAAGTCTTTGTCCTAATGTCACACAATGTGACCCGGCTAAACGTGGGATCAAAAGCTTCAACATGAAGGCCAGTCCACATCCATGTCTGCAGACTCGAGGGCGAGGGCCAAGGATTTGGTGAAGTCGTGGCGCAGCTGTGCGACACATGTGCGACAGATGCATGAATTGAAACACACCACAGAGAAGCGAGAGTAGGAAGAGACTGCAAGAAATGGAAGGAGGAAAAAAAACAAGATAAGATGAAAGGAGTGGAAAGAGCCAAGGTGGAAGCCTGCGGTAGCGTGTTTTTTAAAAATAATTTTACTGGAAAGACGTAAAAACGGCGAGAAACTTTGACGATTAGAGACATTACTGACGCATGATTGGACAAGGAGACGCACACAAACCTATAATATCTCTATAACAGTCCCTCATCACTTCCACAAAACCAGGAAAACGATAATGGAAACACACATACATGCTTTATGCAGTGACACACACAGATCACAGATACACATAATAACATGCAATGAAGCATGCATGAATAAATTCACCCCGTACGCTCCTGCGTTTTACGATCCTGATCGATTAATGTTAACAGACTGACGGCCTCCTCTCTGTGAAGGTGGAAAAAATAGTGACGGCTGAGTTGAGTTTTCAGTTGTCCAGACAGAACTGGATTAGATCACAGCAGAGGAAAGTGAAACTGTAGATGCAAAATGAAAAACGGACGTGAATGTGATGAAACACTTTGATCCTCTTTTATACATGAGGTTCTAACTGCAATTTCAGATGTTTTTTTTTTCACCTTGTCAAGTACGTTTTATAAGTGTACACGGCACAAACTGTCACAATTAAACGCAGAGCTCTTCAACAGGGGGTCTTTGATCCCAAGGGGGTCCTCAGTTAGGGGAGTTCAGTTAGTTTTTTTTTCAATTAAAATGTCTGAAAATATACATTAATAAAAACACATCAAGCTTATTTCCCTTCGAAAGCGGAAGACATCGCAGTGGCATCAGCTCAGAACTGGCAGAAACCAGTGGGACCAGGTACACCCATCTACTGTCAGAGGTCTAGCCAGAAGTGGTCTTCATGGGAGAGTTGCAGCCAAAAGGCCATACCTCCGATATGGAAACAAGGCCAAGCGACTCAACTCTGCACGAAAACATAGGAACTGGGGAGCAGAAAAACGGCAGCAGGCGCTCTGGACCGATGAGTCCAAATTTGAAACATTTGGCAGTAGCAGAAGGCAGTTTGTTGGCTGAAGGGCTGGAGAGCGCTACAATAATGAGTGTCTGCAGGCAACAGTGAAGCGTGGTGGAGGTTCCTTGTAAGTCTGGGGCTGCATTTCTGCAAATGGAATTGGAGATTTGGTCAGAATTAATGGTGTCCTCAATGCTGAGAAATACAGGCAGATACTTACCCATCATGCAATACCATCAGTGAAACGTATGATTGAAATTTATTCTGCAGCAGGACCCCAAACATACAGCCAAGGTCATTAAAAACTATCTTCAGTGTAAAGAAGAACAAGAAGTCCTGGAAGTGATGACTTGGCCCCCCCACAGAGCATGAAGAGACATGATTTGAGGAAGCCCACACCCACAGAAGATCTGTGGTTAGTCCTCAAAGATGTTTGGAACAACCTACCAGCAGAGTTCCTTTAAAACTGTGTGTACCGAGAAGAATTGATGGTGTCTTGAAGGCAAAATGTGGTCACACCAAATATTGATTTGATTTAAATTCCTCTTCTGTTCATTCATTCACTGCATTTTGTTAATTGTTGAAAATCTATTAACCTGCCTAAAAATTTTGCCCATTTTTATTCTCTCTCTCTCTCTCATTTATTTTTTATTTTTTTATTATGTCAGTGAGGGCCAATTGAGATCAAGCTCTCATTTCCAATGACTAGATGCATGCCATATAAAATTACAATACATATAGAAAATACTGAACTGATGTAATATACAGTTGCAATACACAGTCCAAGCATAAAAATATTTAAATTTTTTAATAATGTAAAAGCCCAAATATTCCATCACCTGTTCACCTTGTGTCAGTCTGTGCTGTATTTCAGCAGATGGCCGACGTAATTGTTGCAATTACATCATAACAATGTATCATTTGTTTTCAACCAATGTCATGATTTAGAATTATTTAAGTTGCATTTAGTATTGTTACGTGATTTTATATGATAAGAGTAAAGTGCTGTGATTAGTCCTGCAAAGCCCGTTGGATGCTCGTGCGAGAGACAGACAGCAAGCTTACGGCAAGTACGGACAATTTAAAAAAATTTTTAGGCCTTTTTATTTTGACAGGATGGCTGAAGACATGAAAAGGGAAAGTGAGGGGGAACGACATGCAGCAGAGGGCCGCAGGTCGGAGTCGAACCCGTGGCCGCTGCGTCGAGGATATGGGCGTGCACTCTTTTGCCCAAAGTTTTAGAGTTGCTATAAGGGATGTCAGCGATCTAAGGAATCCTCTGTTCTCTTATGTACAGCATGCAGCCAACGAAGTATGTTTATTTCTATGTCTGTATTTGATGAATGTTATTCTACATGCTGTGCATGTCATTCTTTGGTCATGTTAAGCTAATAGGGTCTTTATTTTCTCATTATACTGTGTGTTTAGTTTTCACAGCGGATATGTAGAAGTTTCATATAAACCTGTAGCAGGAAAGCTCTTTGTGTCTCCCTGTGCTTTGAGGGAATTATAACCGGCTTGGAATTGCGTAACACCTTGTCCATAAACTGGACATTCCACTTCTGGGATTGCTCCATTGCCCGTGGAAAATTTGCCGGATTTCATGCATTTAGGCCGGATATCTGCTTCCTTTTGCGTTGGCATTTTACACTCCTGTGGATTTCTGAGGACTATGGTTACCTGCTCCTCAGATCTCTGCAGGGTAAATCCAGACAGCTAGCTAGACTATGTGTCCAATCTGATGTTTTCGTTGGAAGAACTCAAACAACTTTTAAACGTACACATGTTCCACCGAGACAAGTTCCTTCCCGAGCTTATTTTGCAGCGGCACAGCCCTTTCTCCAGTGCTCAGCACCGACCCAAGACAATTGTGATTGGTTCAAAGAAATGCCAATAAACCAGAGCATGTTTTTCTCCCATCCCCGAATACTATATGGACTAGCCAGACCCTCCTGCAGCGTGCTTTGGAGGATGGTCTGGCAAAACGAGACTACTGAACGTAACACCTAGCCTTTCAAAAATGTTGAAACCGTAGCGTTGGACAGTTGGAAATCTGAATGTTTTGGCTCACAGTGATTTCTTTACCTCATTATTTAAAAAAAAATCTGACATAACATTATAGATATGACAGGAAATACAGAAACGCAAAACACTTCCACTTAAACGAGGCGACAGTGTGTCAACGTTAATGTACAACTGTACAAAACTAGATTCTCACTCTGAGGCTTGTGGGGAAATGTAGTTTTTCTTTAATTTTAGTTCCTTCAGCTCCCTGCTCCATTTATTATATAAAAAGCAAACAATTCCTCAATCTTTCCAGTCCAACAGTAAGATGTTTAAGAATTGCAGCTTTATCATGAATATGGCTTTCATTGTGTTTAAATAAAATAAAAAGGAATTCATAAACGCAGCAAGAAAGAAATCAGGAACAAGATTGTTTTATTAAAACATTGGCACACAACAGAAGCGTGTAGTTTTGAAAGCACACAAAGCACGATGAATGAAAATGATACGGCTATCGTGTGTACAGACGCTGTGGCAAAATACCCCGATTTGAATAATATGAAGATGCTAATCAGAAAAAGATTTTAATATAATGAGAAAAAGATATCAATAAGAGATGAAAAAGCAGCATGTTTTCTGCGTTGAGCCTTGCCCTGGTGTTGAACTTTGGGTCTGTGCGTGATTATGAGAAGAGAGAAGAATGCGGTTCACTAACAACACCAGCCCCGAGGATGGTGCCTTCCCAGGCTGTAAAACACATTTTGGTGCTGTTCGCACACACACACGCACGCACACACACACACACACACACACACACACCATCATAGAGACGGACGCCCCACTGGTTTCAAACACAACAGCTGTCGAAGTGTGAAACCTGATAAAAGCTGCAGAGGCTAAAGCGTCGGCCCAGCAGAGGGTTTGTCCAATTTTTGATAATAAGGTGATACTTTACTGATCCAGCAGAGGTCAGAGGTCAGAGTTAAGCTGTGGAGCAGCAACCCCTGGAGCTGAAAGAGATTTAGTAACTTGCTCTCTAATGCTTCGCTAATCAATATTCTTTTATATGAACACTAAATCACAAGACTTGACGGGAGAAATCTACACCCTGCAGTGCAGCCATTTTAGAGGACAGTATTTAAGAGGTCTTACTGAAGTTAACATTAAAAGGGATAGTTTGGATCTTTTGAAGTGTGGTTGTTTGAGCTACTTCTCCATAGTCAGTGTGTTAGCTACAGTAGATGGCGGTCGGCACGCCCCCAGGTTGGAGAAACAGACAGGAGTACCCACATGGAGGCTAAGCAATGTACTGCTGGGGCCGGGGGCAGCTGTAAAACATATTTTTCACACCTACAAAGATCCATATCAGTTCAAGTGTATGCTATATTTAGAATATTTTCACCTCTTTACCTTGCTGTCAGACAGTCCTTTTAAGGCCGGGAACTGAAGCCGTTATCTCGTCTCTCTTCAAACCCACCAGACTCCTTTCACAAAACAGGTAAGTTGACCTCACAGAACACAGGAGTTGCTGCTCTGCCGCTGCCTCCATCAGTCAGATAGTTACTGTTTTTCGGTGACGTTAGTGAATCCGAACTCGCCCTTTAAAACAACAAAGTCTCACAGTAACAGAAACAAACCAACCAATCGAGGCAGCGGTAGACCAACAACTCTCGTGTTCTGCAAGGTCAAATGACTCTTTTTGTCAAAGGAGTGTGGTGGCTCTGAGGAGAGCAGCTCTTCCAGCTTCAGTTCCCTGTCGTAAAGAGCTGTCTGACGGCAAGACAGACTTTTGCTTTGCATGTTGCATTTTTCTGGGAAATCTTTCATATCACTTCCCAGCACAAAGTCATAATGTCAATGTATTTTAGAAACTTAAAAACATCTATATCAGTTTAAGTGTACACTATATTTACAATATTTTCACCACCCTCACCTTGCCGTTACACAGCCCTTCATGACGGTGAACCTGAAGACATTATATCCATCTGGGTCAGCCCTATGGTCCCACAGCCCTATGGTCCCACAGCCCAATGGTCCCACAGCCCAATGGTCCCACAGCCCTATGTTCCTACAGCCCAATGGTCCCACAGCCCAATGGTCCTACAGCCCTATGTTCCTACAGCCCAATGGTCCTACAGCCCAATGGTCAGCCCACTGTTCCCACAGCCCAATGGTCCCACAGCCCAATGGTTCCACAGCCATATGAGTTTTTTTCACTGAAAATTAGGCCATATGTTCCCACATTTCTAAGATTTTTCTTAAAACTAGGGTTATGGTGAGGGTTTAGGATTTAGTTAACCCCTTACCCCAAAGTGGGAGAAAAGGAGATCAAATCTGATACAAATTCATGAAAAACAAATTGTGGGAACATGGGGCCGAATTTTGAAAAACATCTTAGAAACGTGAGAACGTAGGGCTGTGGAAAGATAGGCTTGCTCCCTAAACTGATACCAGAGTACCTTGACAAAAACTGTATTTTTACTTTGCAGAACACAGCAGTTCCCTTTTTTTAAGCACTGTATGCTACCTGCTCAGCGCAAAACAGCAGACAAAGTTATCGGCTAAGAAAGTGGAACTTTCAGCACTTTAAAGAGCCACAAATTTCACATTCAGACGTTCATCAGGCGGAGACAAAAATGAAAGTGTAGCGTTTTGTTGACGATAGTTAAACATGGATTAGGAGTACGGCAAAGAAAAGACGTCAGGAATCGATATGAACATAATTTTGAATTTATCGAATATCGATTGTAGCAGCTTTAAGTACAAATTTAAAGTACTTAATTTTTTTTTTATTTTTACACCTCAAAATTTCAGAGGGAAATGTACTTTTTTACACAAGCACATACTGCGATGGCTGCAGGGACTTTTGAGATGCATATTTTTCATTCACAATGTACAGGAAGCTCATACATATATGATTCATTGTTGCAGTTTGAACTACCTATCAGTACATGAATTAGTCCCAGTGCCATTTTGGACCATTACCCCTACATTCACATATATGATTCAGTATATCGCTTTCTAACTTGACACACTACTGACAAAACATCCTGTTTGGGGGGGGGGGATGAAATCCTATAAATAATTTGAGATACACAAATGTTACTTGCAACTCAAAAGAAGATTCCTGTGTCAAACCAAAACAACAATATCAAAATGAACCAAAACCAGTCAGTTTTTGTGAGCCGTGTTTATTATCATGACACTCAAACGAAAATGTGAAAATCGATGACACCATCTTTTTTTATTTTTTATTTTATTGTTGATTGCTCCATTTACAGCTGTGAACTCTGGTCCTAGCGTTAGTCTTAAGAGCAGAACATAACATCATAGTCATTAAGCCTAATGATCTATAAATACGACTGACATTTATTACCGTGCCCAATATGTGAATATTTTTATTGCATTATCAGAAACGATGTCCCCCATAAACAAGCAATATAAAAAGCCTGTCTCTTAAAACGTGTTTTTAAGATCTCTCTCAGTTTATATCTGGTGACGCCATGCGCCAAGAGTCAAAGAGAGCCGGGCGCCGCAGGGCAGTATTGACCCGAGGGAAAATGGAATTTATCAACCAGGACTAAGTGGAGGGTCGGGGTCAGATCCTGAGTCTGAGAGTCTGCTTTTATTATTCAGTGTTTGATATTTACGAGATAGATTGATCGCACTGTTCTCAAGGCGGAGAGAGCAGGGGAACTCGTTGGTGTAATTTACAGCTCATCAGGGGTCACGGGGCCATTGGGACAGGATGATATCATACAAATAACCAGGGTGTTAGATTTCACTTTCAGTTACTTGATTTATCTAAATATAACAATACAAAAATATTCTATAATGATCAAATACAAACCGTAGGTCTGAAGAAATACTATGGCCAAAAAAGAAAGAAAATTGACAATTTTCAGGCACATAAGAAACTCACACTTTTTCCTATTCAAGTTGTCTTTCCCTGTTTTTAAAATACGGACGAGTAGACTGCTGAGAGACATTGCCACTTTTTTTTTTTATCATGCACACCAAAAGAAAATCGGCAAAAATGAAATTCCTCTTCCGATACCATAGATATAGTACCACTCGGCCAGCCATGCCAAAACACATTATGCACTTCCATATCCAATGGAAAATAGTCTAAAAATGATATACAACAGTGTGTTCAAGGGAAAGAGCAAGTCAGCGATCAAACCAGAACAAGCTGAGAGAGAAAAATATATTCATCAGATGAGTTTGTGGACAGAAAAATGGATAGCAACTGTCAGCTTTTCCAAATAGACAGATCCTGCTCCTCAGTTCATCATTAGAGAACACACACGCGCACACATACGCACACACACATACACACTCTGCAGGGGTCTTGATATACGAGGTTGCGGTCATGTGCTCAGCTTGTGGTTGCCGCCGGTGACGACTGACTCACAGACCACGATGATGTCATATTTGTCTGACTTGATTGTGTGTGTGTGTGTGTGTGTGTGTGTGTGTGTGTGTGTGTGTGTGTGTGTGTGTGTGTGTGTGTGTGTGTGAGAAAGTTATAAAATCCGACTGACCTCAGCTTTACAGTAAATCTCTTCCATTTTCTTTTTGTTCTTTGGTTCTCAGTTTTTCACCGTAAAGATGAGACTTGATGCCACATATGCATTTACTGGCAGTGAACTCAGCCCGGACGGTTGTTAATATATATATATATATATATATATATATATATATATATATATATATATAGGATTACCTCGGCCGCCATTACTGAAGGCATGAGAAGAAGACGCCGCCATATTTAATAATGGAAATTATGATGGGTTTTAGGGAAAATGAATAGGAAGACCAAGATTTATTACGTTCCCTTTTAATAAATTGGCAAGTCAGGATACAGGGACGATGTTCAATATATTGTGGCCATGGGATGATGGGTACGTCCGATGAATATTGTTTTTAACCCACCAAGCTGGATGAATGATGTCGGGAAGTTGGAGCTTTTGATCTGGGATTTGCTGAATTTCAAGTTCAAGTTTTCAAGTACACTCTTCAAAAAAAGCAATGGCTTTCTTTATAGAAAGCTGCAGGCAATGAGATAATCATACTCGACATCATGTTGTCCTTTTTAATATCCTTGTGACTGCGACGTTCCAATAAATGAGCTGTGAAGGGGAAGAAAGGGAGATTGAGAACACTTTAATCTTCAATCTTTAACACCGTACTAAAAAAAAAATATGTGCCATGCTATTGGCCGGATATGGTGACAAGAGGACAAATCCTATTGACAATGGTGATCCTCTGACTTTCCCTCTAGTGCCACCTAAGGTTTTTTATTTTTTATTTTTTTGAAATATTGCAACAACTGCTGGATGGATTGTCAAAAAATTGGTTTAGACATGCAAGTTCCCCAGTGGATGGTTTGTAATAACTTTGTTAGCCACCTTACATTGGGTCTAAATTCCAGTTTGGCCAAAACTGTGGGTTGTGAACGAAAACCTGGAAATCTAATGACACACTTTGCTTTCTCTAAAAAAAAAGTAGCCTTCTTTACCAATTTTGCATGTTTAACTAACCTCATTGTCTTGATTCTTTGAAATGCAACCCTGATCTGCCCCAACACAAGGATCATTTTTTTTGGACCCAGAGATATTTCAGCGTCTATCCATCTTTCAGCCCTCTGTTCGCCCTCCCCAGTCCGTCCTTAAATATTTCCTGCAGGTGGTCTTCCCCGGGTGTCTAAATAGGAAGACGCTGAAAGACGTGACAGATTCCTCGAGGGATGAAAGCTGTTCTAGATGTACTCAAAGACAGATGTGCACACGGATAGATGTCGCGGGGGCCATTTGCAGGTATTAGGGTCAGGTGCAGTGGACAGATGCTTCATTATCATCGCAATCCTCCACCTTTTTAATCAGAGCGTCACTCATCCCTAGTACTCATCCTTTTCTTTCTCTCATCCCTCTTTCATTTTTCGCCTTGCTGGAGAAGGATGAATCAGCCAGGTGATAGAACACCTTAAAAATGACGTACCGGGGGCTGTAGCTTACCTGGTAGAGCGTAGACACCCCCCCCCCTTTTGCTCCCACATTACCTGTCCCTCTTTAGCTTTTCTAAATAAAGGAAAAATCCCTAAAATATCTTTAAAAAAAGATGATGTACTGACAATAATGGGTAGGTTCAATAGGAACAAAGAAAGGGATACACAGATTAGAAATATCAAGACAATGCGCACTTTTTGTACACCACCAACATGACCTTTTTCCTTGTCTGCTGTGAGGATAACTTGTTTAAAGTTACGCAGATTTATTTTTCTTCTCTTTTCATTTACTTAGTCACGACTCTTCTTCTTTCCAGTCGGCCTTTCATCGCGGTGTCATCCATCTCTCGGCGCCTTTGTTTTAAACATTTTGTTAATCGATTGTCCTGACAGAAAAGCAATTTGTTCTCTGTGCGTTATTATCCAGCACATAGTGGCGGCGCACAGACAAGACAGCGCCAGTAATTGCCTTCGTTGTCAGACCAGTTGAACTTTTGCAGAAATGTCTGTCGGCGATTTGAACTGTCCTGCTGTTTGATACACGTCATGTCAAACTGTTGTTTCTGTTTTCTCAGCACAACAAAAGCTCAGTGACAGCCTTTCTCTACCACTTTCATCCCTAGTCTACCTCTCTTCAGGTAAATCAGTTTCCATGCTTGGATGATGCTGATAGGAAAATGAATGAAATATGTTTGTGGAACATATGGAGCAGAACTACTACAGTGAAATCCAATTTGTTCCTCCACATCTGAATCATTATTAGTGACTTTTCACATGTATGTTTTGGCAAAGTTCAACTGTCTACATGCAAATTGGCTTACACCAACTGGTAGTTTATTTTTCAGCTGAAAGCTGATTTAAGGATAGAGTTCCTTTTGCTCGTCTTTGTTGCAAAATGTTGTTCTAGTGTAAAAGTCCACTTTTGCACTAGCAGGCTGTGGCTAAGGAGGTGGTGCAAGGTTGGTGGTGGAATCTCCGGCTCCTTCTGTCCACATGTCGAAGTGTCCTTGAGCAAGACATTGACGTTGTTCCCGATGAGCAGACCGGCGCCTTGCACGGCAGCCCTACCATGAGGTTGATAAACCTACTGAAGTATAGAGATTCCCTTAATGTATAAAAATGGGAATCATGCCAAACACCAAACATATCTGTTAATTCAACAGTATTACACACTGACTAATGCATTTTCTTAAGTTAAATATTCATTCTGCAGTCCGATGGGTCTGGTTGATAGGAGAGTGGAGGCAAAGGCAGAAACGGACATCCAAAAACTATACTGAAAAATCAGCCTGTCACCTTCTACGATTAAGATACTGAATGGTCTCGCTTTGCCACACCTTCTTTCACAGTGATGCGGAGGAGGGTCTGGCGACTCCACACAGCATTCTGGGAGAAAAAAAGTGCTCTAGTTTATTGGCATTTCTTTAAACCAATCACTCCCACTAAGCATTAGCATCAATATGTAAATGTATCAATAAATACGATCGCTGCTGTATAACTGTTAGTGGAATGTAATCAATGACAACATGATGCTGTGTGGCAGAAAGCAAGCTGTATTACGTTTTACTGTGACATTTTATGATTTACAATTACTCTTGAACACATCATCTGGGTACCTGTGGATTGATGGAAATTAGAGGAACTAGAGGGTTCAAAGGTTTTATGACACCTGCACTAACAGAAACGTCCCGGGTCATTCAAATTAAATAACAAATTTCTTTGGGTTTGAACGTTGTTGGAAACATTTAGGATAGTGTAAGTACACAACTCAACAAAATATATAACATAGGTACAGTATAGTTGTTTTTACACATTTTAATGCAGAAATGTGACATATTCTGCCTTTAACCATACTCTTCATGAATCCACCAGAGCATAAAATTCCTACACAAACAAAACAGAAGGTGACATCCGGTGAAAAGAGTGACATCCGTCAAAATCCGGAGCAATTCTGGAAGTGGAACGTTGTGAATATAGACTAGGTACTGAAAGACTACTGCAGCAATTAGGTATTAATCTTACATAACATGTGGTGGTCTAGTGGTGTTGGGACCCCCAGAGGAGTCGCAAGATAATTTGTGGGGGGTCGCCAGATGGTTAGGGAGAAAAAAATATGAAACAACATATTCTAGTCTGGGGATTGGTTGTTACATTGCTGTATGAGTTTGGTACATTTCATGTGTTATATTCAGTGCTTCGTGTGTAAATCAGGAGTTCCTAGAACCCAAAGGGGTCTGAAGGCAGGTCAGCGGGAGAAAAAAAACTCCCGAACACATTGAAAATCTACAGAGCCTGGAGCACATTGCTGTTTACACCGGTTTGCAGCTCTCTTTCTCATTGCAGATGGGTTTGGGGGGAGTCGCGAACACCAGCCTCATTATTCTAGGAGGTCACGACTCAAAAAGATTGAGAACAACTAGTCTAGTGGTTGAAAGTGCTCACCATGAACTGCAAGGTACCATCTTTCTCTCTCTCGCCTCCTGTCATCCGGTTCGTTCTGTAAAAACTGATCACATTCCTACATGTCTACCTTGATCACCCCCTGGAGGTTGTGTAGTTATTTTCGTAGTTCTAACTGCTCGCATCTTTTTCTCCCTTCCTTGCCACCCTGTAACAATCCATCCTTAAGGGTCAGATGCTAGTTGTGTTTTCGGTGGGGGTTTTCCCCGCCCCCTCGCTACCTTTCTCCGCCCTTCTTTTCCATTCCATTCTCTCTCTCTCTCTCTCTCAGCAGAGACGCTATATTGTGGCTTTTGCTGTTTTGATGGAATTATCCCCCCCAAGCTTTGGCAAATGACGGAATAAGCCTACGGTAATTCCTATGTACCCACCCCCCACCCCTCCTCTTCCCACCCTATTCAGAGTGTGTGTTCATACATGTGTTTGCGGGTACTGTGTTTGCTCACTGACGTCTATGGAAAAGAGTTCACCCTCTCTTTGCCTCACCCCCCTAATGCTACAGGGTCGTGTGTGTGAGAGAGAGAGAGAGGTTACTATAGTGCACAGAGAGAGAAAAAAAAACCTAGCTTTGCATTAATGGCATGTAGCACCATGAGACTTGAGCCAGCATGACTTTATAATGACAACTGGATGACTGATTTTACGTTTTCCACTCACCTCCTCACTTACCACAGTACATGTAATTATAGTTTTGTCACACAACCAGAATTTATCCACAACTGAGTTTTGTTGGTGCACGTCCCAGGAATCACCTGTCACTCAAACAGCATGACTGTGACTTTGTCCTGCTGATGTAGTCTCAGTTTTCTTTTCATTTGCCTGTTTTTCAGCAAGGCTGGCTATCACTGTTCATGCTGTCTCAGTTCTTACGGTGCATTCATGTGCTCCTCGGATGTTCCCATTTACCGAGTTGGGAAGCCGTTCTTACAGCTGTGGTTTTGTCACAGCAGGGATTGCCCTCGGTTCCCATCATTGGACAGTTGGTGGGCTTGCCACTATAGCAGTTATCAATTTTCAAAATGTGTTTTGAAAACATTTTATGCGACAAATAAGCTGCGTGTGTGTCAAAAGATCAGTCACAGGGTGTGCTAAACACGACCAGCTGAGGTACATATCACATCTACCCAACCATGCATACACAGATACATTCACACACAAAGTTTGCACCCACAACTGATCCACAAGCTGTAGAGCTCAAGTGTGGAGACATTTATAATGAAATAAACACAGACTCAGTATTTCTCATACGTCTCTCCTCTACAACGCTGTGTGGGTTCATGGAGGGAAAACACGGACTGAATAATGAAAGAATTGTATTCTGTTTCTTATGTGAAAATCAAATTTCCCATTCCCTAAAATTGCTTTTTCCCACCTGTGAACAATCTTGCTACATGTGAAATGATGTTCTCACGTGTCAAACCAATGCTCAGATGTAGGAACTAAAACCGTCTAAAGTCGTGCTACCATACGAGAAGCTGCATGACTGAGTGACTGAAAGTATTTTACTGCACGACAAAGGTTATTCTGATTCATAAATACTGGACTAGGCTTCTCTTGACATTACAATATGTCTACCTCACAAGAGTAGAAAAACAGCGTAAGTGGTCAGAGGGCTGTGTTTTTAAAGTGAGGTTGGGGGAGGAGTTAAAGGTCAGGTTCAGGGCAGTGTGAGGTCATAGGTCAGCCATGCGGTGGCCAGTTAAAGACAGGATAGAGGTTATGGTGGGTCATGTAGTGTTGAGGGTAGAAAGTTTGTGTGTGCCGGGGTGTGTGTGTGGGTGTCCACATCCAATCTCGCTCAGCCAGAAAATCTGACAGAACATTTGTTTGGCCTCTGAACCATGATCACCCCTCAGAGTCCTCTATCTGTGTGTGTGGAGACGTTTCCTGAGGCCTGCTTAAGCCATCAGTGAGGAAGAGTAGGAATGCTTAAAAGGTAAAGAGGGTAGATGTAAAAATAAAGGAAAACCAAAGTGGATATATTTCACTCTGAGACTATAAGACTCTGAGACACCACAATACTGCACTAAGTGCAACCTGCACAATTGGTCTATTTACATTTTATCATACTATTTAGTTGCACATTTTTGTATTCTCAACTTGTATATATTCAAGTATTTGTTCTTGTATTTTATTATTATTTCATGTATATTGTATCCTTGTATTTACTTTATATTTATACTCTGTGCTGTGTGACTGATTTTGCTGCTGCAACACTGTAATTTCCCATTTTATTGGGATCAATGTCTGTCTGTCTGTCTGTCTGTCTGTCTGTCTGTCTGTCTGTCTGTCTGAAAACTGCAGCTAGTGAAATTTAGGTTTGTTTGACCCAAAGTGACTTAATTTCTTCATGTGGCAAAATAGTGATTGCCTTTCCTGACGTCCATTCACATGATTAATCATACGAATGGGTGTCAGAAAAGGCAGTGCTTAACTTCCAGTAGCTTTTTCGAACGCTGAATTGGCTACGACTTTCTGTGACATTTCAGACGCTCACAAACACTCCGAAGTTTGGTTGACAGTTAAATGGCGATGCAGTACAAAGCTCCTTCTTCTGCTGCTCCGTCCCTCCTCTGGTGAGCGTCCACAGCTCAGTAATGACCATGACTCCCATAGCAGAACCACTCTCCTCTGCACTCTTCACCCCTGGGCTTTTAGGCTGAGGTGAAAAATATATATATAAAAGAAACAAAGAGATATTGCGAAGCAGGCCGTGATGGGAGGAAAGTATGTGGAAGGAAATGAGAAAAGGAAAGTGCAAGACAAAAGGAACGTCAGTGGCATTTTTTTTTTTCCTGTGCACTCTTCACCTCGAGGATGCTAGAGGTGAAAAGTGCAGGGAGGGGGCGAAAGCGGGGCAAGAGTTAGGCGGAGAGACTGAAGAAGAGCAATAAAAGCGGGATGAAAAAAGAAAACGGGAAGATATGGGGGGAGAATTAGAAAAGACAAAAGGCATAGAAGGGCAGGAAAGAAGCAATGTTAGAGAGTAAAGGGAAGGGAGAGAGGAATGTTTTTATAAAAAGGATGTACGGTCCTGGGAGGATGGTAACACAGAAATGCCAATACACCAGAGCACGTTTCTCTCCCATCCCGGAGTGCTGTGTGGACTAGCCAGACCCTCCTCCAAAGCGCTGTGGAGGAAGGTCTGGCAGTGCGAGACTAGTGCGTGTGTTAAACACATTGACCCCATGTTTCCCATCGAGAGGAGATTGTAATGAGGGGAAGAGAAGAGGATAGTGGCTGGGAATAAGAGACGACGAGATGAAATAAATGTCAAAGTAATTGAGTGAATGAATCAGAAAATAATGATCTAAAAGACATTTTATATTTGAAGAGGACCAGTCTTTAGCCAAAGTACACCAAAATGGGCGCAAATGAAGTGGTTGGACGACAATAACTAAAGAAAGCATATAAAAATTCAATTCCCCTCCGTCGGGTCAAGAAGAGGCTACACGTCGGAGCCCACCATTAGCTTTCTCGCAGAGTTCCTGACCTTCCTGTGCCTGTAACACCAACCTTATGAACCCTCCTCACTACATTACCAACCCTCTCCACCACGCTATGAACTCCCAACGAGCCCATCAAGGACGCTCTTACGAGCCCCTGAGCGCTATTCAAACTGTGATTTCCCAGGCAGGCGCTCAACGCTGTACAAAGGCCCTCCTGTCACCCAAACTGACACCAAATCCTCTCCAATCATACCGCTACGCACGCAGGAGTGGCCGTGTGGTTTTGGAAACTGTGTGGTGACTGCGAGGTCACAGGTTCAAATCTCTGCAGTGGTCATTCAATAAGACACTAACCTTCGTCTGACCCTTTTGGAGGCCTTCTAACTTGATCATTTCCTGTGGCAAATGCCAATAATGTAATAGAACAAGTGCAATGAAGCCTGTAATTTAATAGGAAGCAAATAATGCAAGAAAGCATCAAATAACAATATAATGGCAATGTTGCCGGTATTGTTAAACTAATTTCTTCATGATTAGCTCTGTTCTCAATTTTCTATTTAATAGGACAGGAATATTTAAGACCGGTCGAGAACCCTGATAAAGAGAACAAGGCCAGAAATCTTTTTACAGAGGGCTCAGTTCATATATCTTTCATAGTCTGAATTATAGATCATTTTAAGATTTTTTGTTTTTTTGTGGCTGTTGACAGTATTTTCTGATTTATGGAGTTATAAAAAAAAAAAAACCCAAAATGTCCCTCCTCAAAAACCTCTGTATCAACAAAGTGAACAAGGAATTTTGAACCTGCCTTCATCTAATGTTCACATTTGTAACATTTATGCAAATGAATACATATTTAATTGATGATGATGCCTCACTTGCATATTTAAAAATACAATTTCAGAAAATTTGTAATACAAAAAGTACTTGTCTTGATCTATGTAATAATTAACTGTAAGTTTCCTAATATCTATTAGTTAAAGTATTGAAGTTATTCACCTGTGGTGTCTTGCCTTAAAACTTGGGTGTTGCTAGGCCCTTACCTAACAACAAAACCGTCAACGAAAAGCAAGTTACAAAAAACGGAAAAAACGTCAGTTCTCTAAAGGAAAGTTCCTGACTCTGGGCCTGAACTTTGACAGCACCTTTGGAAATGTCAAAAATGCAGCGGCATCGATGAGAAAATAAGCCAGGTTTTCTCATTTCCTCAAAAATTGCCTCTTCAGAGTCATATAAGGTTTTTGTAAGATGCTAATGATTTGTTTTAGCAGTTGGGGGGCTCTATGGCAGCATGTTATAAATCCCTTACGGGCCCCTTAGCAGCATCTTACGAGGACCTTATGAACTGCTCATGAACCCCGGGTCTTTTCCCAGGCACCTTAAAGTAAACACCACAGAGGCTCCTTAACTCCCAAGATGGTTGACTTACTTAACAAGACAGACACATCACATCTGGACCAAAATCCAGCAAATCTTACCGGCCTTTCAAAAAGTGACATGGCCAGTGGACCAAGCTTTGCTGGGTGATGGCAAACGCGTCACTAACTGTGCTCCACTTGGGATTTTCCCCGTCAATGTGGCCACAGACACCCATTTTAAAATACTGCAAATTTAAGAGCTTTCATCAGCGGGCTGTAGGCTCAATGATTCTCCATGTTACAGGCTAATTAGTTTGTCACACCACCTGCAGCCGTCTGCTTTGGCTCCCATTCGTATTTAATACGCCCTGAGAGCCTTTTACATGCGTGTTTTTTTTTTTTTACAAAGACATGAAGAGGGTGTGAAAGTCAAAAAAGAGGATGTGAAGTCCATGTTAACAGTGTGGGAGACATGACTTTTCCCACTCGTATATTAATAGACTGTCAGGCGGGGGTCAGCAACTTACTGTAACATGTGTGTGTGTGTGTGTGTGTGTGTGTGTGTGTGTGTGTGTGTGTGTGTGTGTGTGTCACCCAGCTAAAGGCCTGTGCCAGCTCTCTGTTCTGTGTCACTATTAAAAACCCGCTCAGAGTGAACACATCATTAAACCTCAATAAAAAGCCTTTCACCCCCCAAATTGTTAAAGCAACATGTGTGTGTCTGAGAGAGCCAAGCTGTAAATGAATGAGTAGTATTACAGTACATGAGAAGGACAGCCTGCAAGTTCACAAAGAGTGCTGTATTCCTGTTATAAAAGGCTTTGTGTTCAATAATATTCCTGGAAGACGTTTGTGTGTGTGTGTGTGTGTGTGTGTGTGTGTGTGTGTGTGTGTGTGCATGCTGCAGTTGGTCCAGTCATGTCAATGAAATGGAGCATGATGACTTTTTGCTGTAGGTGCCAGAGAGGACGGGGGGGAGCGAGAAGAAGCCCAGTAACAGCAGAAAGAATACAGCAAAATTCAACCATGCGCAAAATACTTTGTTTTTAGTGACTACTCATAGGGCTAGTTTGTGAACCACTGCAGCTGGCGAGCTAACCGCTAACATGCTAGCCATAAGAGAAGATGAATAAATAAATGGATGAATGAATGGCCGGACACTGTATTTGTGTGTGTGTGTGTGTCTGCGTGTGCGCGTGTGTTGGGGGACCCAGATCACCACATTCAAGCTCCACATGAATGATGAATTGAGTTCATCATGAGATGTGCCAACACCATCACATAGAAGAGAACTAGACACACACATAAAGATCTGGATCACCAGCCTGTACTGTAAACTGGACTGGGATTTGACCACAGCCTATGCACAACAGCTGCCTGGGTACACACACTCACACACACACACACACTCGCCCAGTCCCTCTTCTCTGCCAGTCTCATCCAGTCGGCCCGCTACTGCTCGTCCACAGGGCTCACCTCCTCCAGGATGGTGCACGCTGACAAGCTGAGTGAAACTGCTACCGACCCAATCGCACCGAGCTCTGCTGCCAGAGCAAACACACAGAATCACCCTGGTGCATGCAAACTGGCGTAAACGGCGTCTCTCTCTGACCCCGAGGCAGTCCCAGTCATGTGGTTGTGGGAATGTCACTGGTGTTTGTGTTTTGGTGACTGCAATAACAGGGATCAAATGGGAACATGTGGATAGAATTCCAAACCAGGGCAGAACACAGCGGTGCTTGTCTGAGCCCATTTTGATGTCACTGCTTTTAATGGGGATTAGTTTTATGGCGTTTTTGTTTATCATTGGAGAAAAGGCAGCGAGGCCGGCGCAGGCCAAAGACGTGCAACTGTGTCTCGTATAAGAAAGATCTGAGGCCCAAACATACCGCGGCCTCTCTGCTAACCAAAAGTGACTCCCAAAATATTCACAACAACACAGAACTCCGAATGACTTCAATAATAATTTACGATGAGTTTTGTTTTATTCTTCCACACATTTGGTCTAGTTTTTGAATATCTATGACATCTGTTTACCCGGTCATGCCTATTACTCTGAGATAAGGACTTCCATTGTCTATTTATACCACTGCTTATATTTAGTTGCATATTCACTGCTGAATCAACGTCAACCTCAACATTTTGACATAGTTTTGTCTGCGTTAGTTTTACATTTTTGCAGGAAATCTGTCTGTTTGGTTTCATATCAAGTGCATCAGGCTGATACTGAATGCTCTATCTTTATAATTCCAAAGGAAATTTGTCTTGGACAAATAATATCTGCTGTTTTAAAGGAATTCATCACAACATAGTGCACACATACAGTACACACACACATACATAAGTACACGGACACAGATTGTTGCATCACTCTGCGTGGACATGCTCATGTTGCATGTAACATTATACTTTATTGTAGCATCTGACACAGGAAATCATGCATTCTGCATTTCTGGAAAAATCCAGTCCAAAGGACAGGTCTACAAACAGAAGCCTAAAGCATCTCACTAAAGCATGCTACTGAATTATTCATAGTTGTCAATCTAACAACAGATGGCAGATTTTCTTAATTCCCATTGAAAGATTACTTTAGTTTTTGAGTTGATTCCCATCAACGTCATTATGCTTGTTTTTTTAAAGTTGCTTTAGTGTAATTTGGCTTTTTAAGTTGTGTTTTTTTAATTTATTTTTTTAGAGCTTGTTTTCACGTGACAGAGCTTGTCGTCTCCGTTGCAGCCGGTGTTAGTTGCCATGCAGAGCTCACAAGACAGTTGCGGCCATGAATTGTTTTATGCATGAACCACACTTGTAGGAGAAAGCTGGTATTTCCTGTATTTGTACACACACGGTCCCTGCTGTCCTTTTGCCCTCGTCTTTTTTAAATTTCCTGCATTTAGTGTCTGGATGCTTGTTTGGTTTGGTGGGGAGGGAGGGGGGGGGGGGATATATAGGGCAGTTTTCATAAAGGACAATACTTAAAGAATCCTTCAGGCTAGGTCATGGTACTCAACATTTTTCTTTTTTTTTACCATCTGTGACCTCCGTCTACCCAGTCAAGCCTCTTGAAATCATTTATTTCATCAGAATTCTTGTTGCACAAAATTCACCTGTTCCAAACACACTGCAAGCAACTTTTCAGATTGTTTTCTCACTTGAAATAATTCTATGTAAGGTGAAGGCTTTATTTTAGTCAATGAAGTTGTCAGAAGCATCAGACACGTGTGCGTTACCAGCTGTTGCAGCCAGATGGTTTGGCCTGAATCAGAATCAACTTTATTTGCCAGGTATGAGGTCACACATGAGGAATTTTTCTTTTGAACATCGTTGCTCACAACGCGCTTACACAAACAAAACAACCAAACAATATATACACACTAATATATACATACTCTAACCAGAAACATTCTAATAATAAACAATATAATGTGGCATGTAAACACATTCTCACTCCCAAACCTTCAAAAAAACGACAGTGGCCTTATGCTTTGGTTACATTGAAAGTAGATTTGCACAATATTGCTAAAATGTGATATTGATTATGATTATTACGATATCGATATTAATTTTGATATTTTTAAACCTATGTAAAATTACAATGCTTATGGGGAAATTACAACAGATTACAACAATATAGTGCACACTGAGACATGTGTACAGCTCCATAGAGCGGCTGGATGAAAAATATTCAATATTTCCAACTCCAAACTCTGCCTCATATGAACACTGTTTATGAAGTTATGCCATAGCTACCGGTTATAAATAATTGCAGGATGGGATTACTTTTGGCCACTAAAGTTTCTTCTTTAATCTGTTATTTCCTCTTCTCGCTGAGCAACTTTTTTTAAATTTTTTAATTTTTAACTTTTGTGTTCTTTCTTTTGCTCGACTCACTCCCTTCGCTCTCTCTTCAGGTCCTTTCTTTTCTTTCCCTTCTCTGATTGGTTCCTTTTTTTTTCTCTATCCATTTCTTCACTTACACTGTCACTGTTTTGAAAAATGCACATACAGTACGTTACGTGGTACGTTCCATAGGGTTTGTCGCGTAGCGGACCCGTGCGCTGACGTGCACTAACATGTGCAAGTGGCATGGTAACTGGCCAATGAAACGGGATCATTACAACGTTTCAAGCGGGCTCTAAATCAAACACAGCAGAGCCACGCAGCCAACGGACAGGAGGCATCGCTCCACAAAATTGATAAAATGTTGCACCCTTATCGCGACACAATATAATATTTGCATTGTGATATTACGATAACGGTATTGAGTCGCTATAACATGCACCCCTAATTGAAAGCGTGATGTATGCGGACCGTTCGGGGAACAGATGTGCTTTGGAATGTATCTTTTAACTGGTTACACCTGCTACACGTGCACACGGCGTAGGATTGTGTGAGTCCCAGGCGAGACGGAGAGCTTTTGCTGTGGGATTGTTGTTTTTTGGAGCCGGCACAGCGCTGTGAAACGTCAATCTACTGTCAGCTGTTATCAGACGATGCAGGTGAGGGAAACGAGAAATGAAAACCAACGCACTCATTCAGTCATTAAGTCGTTTCCTGTATATTGGTAGTTTCATTTAAAAGATAAACACACACTTTATAATCCCTTTCTAGAAAAATTTAGCAAATCAAGCAAAACAATGATTACATTTTTAAATGTAGGTTACCTCACACACACACACACACACACACACACACACACACACACATCCATCCATCCTACTCAAGTTGTTGTTCCGCTGTGTTGAGCTAAAACAACAAACCAGTCGAGGCTGAAAGAGAGAGAAAAATGAAGGAACAATTCTCACTTGAATGATTTCACATTCAAAGGCTGCAACAGTTAGAAACTCATGTCGTCCTTTTTGGAGCGGTGGAATACCTGTGTCACTTTATATAGTGTGTGTGTATATATAAATATATATATATATATCTTTGACAGGACAGCTTAGACATGAAAGGGGAGAGAGAGGGGAAAGGAAATGCAGCAAAGGACCGCAAGCCGGAACCGAACACGTGGCCGCTGCGTTGAGGACTAAACCACGGTGGAGCGCTCTACCAGTTGCACTACATGGCGCCCAATTGAGTCACCCATTCAGTCATTAAGTCGTTTCCTGTATATCAGTAGTTTAATTTAAAAGAAGTATGGACACTTTATGATCTATTTCTGTGTTAAAGGGCCACACACACCTCACGTAAAAACTACACTACGCTTCAAACTATAACATTCTAGGTCAGGGGTGTCATTTCGCTAAGGGCCACAGTGGAAAATGAGAATCACATCAAGGGTAGTATTGCATGTCTCATAAAGCCTTCTGGCTTACACTTTGGTCCACATGAAGCCTTAATTTAGCAAATCAAGCAAAACAATGATTACATTTTTCAAAGTAGGTTGCCACACATAGAGTAAAAATGTTCTGGTTCAGTGGAAATGTTTGAGGCTCAAAGTCTGCCAAATACTGCTTTGTGTTGTGCAATTGCAGTTTGTCAAACAGTTTTTTTTTTTTTTTTGATTTGGTGCACAACTAGGCTCGGCAAAAATGTATTGGAACCTAAATTAATATGTGGGCCGGATCAAAATTTGCGACGGGCCTTTTAGTTTGACACATATGCTCTAGGCCCGTTGGGAATGCCGTTTTTCGTCTCGTTACGTGCATACAGTGTCTTTTCAAAAACAAACTTCCAATAACATCCATTTCTTTATTTTTAGGTTTACTTGCTTAGGTTTTACAAAATCTAACCTTCAGAATCCGATTAACAAACTCTCGTTTCCCAGCTGTCCCTGTCCCTCAATCAGGAAAAGCCAAAGAATTGGCTCCTCCTCCACTCCTCCCCTTCATCTGTCTCTCTCATCTTCTCCCCTAATCATGTTTTCTATTCACTCCTGGTTCTCCATCACTCCTTCAACTCTCTCTCTCTTCTACTGTTCTGTTACAGCAGAAAATAAACAGCACTGGAACAGGAAAGGGACGCATGCACACATGTGCAAATTTACACATACAATCACACAAACACGTGCAAAACAACATTTTGAGCAACGCATAAGAACACGGATCCAGCACCCGGTTTTGGGCCAGCGAGGAGACAGAGTCTTTCTGAGAGAGTTATCATATAAAAAGTGTTTATTTTTCCTTCTCTGGCCTTTGATGGCCAACTGGATCCATATGGGCCTCAGCGGCTCTGTTTAGCGGCTGGGATTCAAACCCGTAAACTGTTTTCCACATGGACAGATGCACGAGGTTACCTGTTCATGTCCCAATGTAAGCTTGTTTACGAGTGTCAGCTTTGGTTATCCCCGTCTCTTCCCACATCTTCACATCCAGAGGGGTCAAAGGTTCAAATCTGGATTTCTTTTTTTTTTTTTTTTTTTTTTAGCGTCTATTTCCTTTTTTTATTACAAGAAGCAGCTTTTCATGTGGCTCTTTGTCTCGTGTTTGTTTTAATTTGACTCCCCATATTTTTACCAAATGTCTGGATCAAAACCTTCCAGCGGGTCACAAGTTAAAATCAAATTCAACATGCTGGCGTGTGATGACTTAAAGTGAAATCTCTGTTAAGTACCAAAGTTCTGGTTTTGATTTTCAGTCTAACAATTAAATACAATGATGAACAAATGGAGTACGTCTGAGAACACACACACACACACACACACACACACACACACACACACACACACACACACACACACACACACACACATTTCAATGTCCAACTGACAGTCTCCATCTCTATCCGTGCATATGTGTGTGTGTATATGTGTATGTGTGTGTGTGTGTGTGTGTGTGTGTGTGTGTGTGTGTGTGACACAGACAACACAACACACATATGCATACAGACAACACATGCATAGAGACACACAAACACACACATGCATACAAATGACATACGCATACTCACATTCATAAAGGCAACACACACACATGCATCTTGCATCTTACAGCCTCAGTAAGACGTCACAACTCTCACCGAGTCGGTTTTTGGTGTTTCTTCTTTTTTGTCTTTCGCCCACGCAGACAGATGGAAAGGCTTGCAGGACCTCTGCCTCTCTCTCCATCAGCCACATCTATCCATCCTACTCAAGTTGTTGTTCCGCTGTGTTGAGCAAAAACAACAAACCAGTCAAGGCTGAAAGAGAGAGAAAAATGAAGTCACAATTCTCACTTGAATGATTTTCATGTAAAGGCTGCCACAGTTAGAAACTCCTTTTCGGAGCACTGGAATACATGTGTCACCTATCTGATATGAACAGAGAAGCAGTTTAATGAAGCACAAATCTCAGGGAATGAGCCAAATCTAAGATGATCTCCTCATTTCTCTTTCTAGATAGGACCATACTCCAATGTTCATTCAACCTTTACTCATCCTCGAGAGATCACCGAGGGCCTCCCCTCATTTTCAATGTCTTTGAGTTGGATTACAAAGACAAATACAGAACAAGACAGAGAGTACAATAAGATATATCAATTTAGAAACACAATAAAAGATTCTGAATTGGGAATTTAATGCATTAGGATAATGGGGAGGCAAAAGAAAATATAATTATGTAAAGCAGTTTTAAGTCGAAGTTTGCAAGTTTAGAAGAGACAATTCTTAATTGTCCAAACAGCACAATTGAGGTAAAAGATTTTTGTTATTTTTTTTTTTTAGGCCTTTTTTGACCGGACAGCTTAGATATGAAAGGGGAGAGAGAGGGAAAATGCAAAGCAGCAAAGGGCCGCAGGCCGGAACCGAACACGTAGCTGCTGCATTGAGGACTGAGCCTCTGTATTTGGGCGAGCGCTCTACCAGGTGAGCTAACATGGCGCCTAATTGAGTTGATTTAAAGAGAGTGCTGTAATTTTAAGACTTACACACTCTTTATTAATCCTTTTGGGATGACTCCCGCCGGGAAATTGAAATTTCCAGCATCCGTTTTTAGCAAGAAGAGAGAAAAAGAGGAAGACAGTATAAAGATAACAATAAAAACAATAAAATAAAAACCTTTGGCTATAAAAAAGACATAAAAAGACATTTACCATAAATCATCAAAGTGTCAGTGTCGAGTCAAGTGTTGGTGTGTCCAGGTCTTTATGTGAGTCCAGGTGTGTGTGGCTATGTACTGTCCTCTCTGCCTATTTCCTCCTTCCCCCGAGTGAGGAGTTGTACAGTCTGATGGCATGAGAGACAAAGGAGTCCTCGAGTCTGCTGGTCCTACACTCCAGGAGTCGCATGCACTACAACTAAGTAAAAGCCAGTCAGCAGAGCGAGTCTGTTTTTGTCCCTCTTAACCCTCATGTTGTCCTCGGGTCAAATTGACCCGTTTTTCCTATATCAATGTTTTTTTTAACTACCAAATTGTAATTACCCAAAATAACATGATTGATTCCACACAACGCTCTTTGGGGTGATTTTGATGGATCATTTTCTTATTCAATTTTATAGCATTTGAAAAACAAATTGAAATATTTTTGAAATAGTATTGAGTAAAAGTTGACATATTCCAGTCTGTGATTATCCATCAACATCCATTCCTTTCATTTTAGTCTAAATAATTCCTAATTTCTGATTTTCTAACTCAAAAATAAGGTATAATTTCCAAAAAATGAAGTTTATTGACCATAAATTCCAAAAAATAACTGTAAAACTAAAGTTAATAAGTTAGTGTTACGTAGTGTTAAGCGTCGAAAAAAAAGGACAAAAACGTAATAAAAAGTTAAAAACAAAATGAGAAGACAACACAAGGGTTAATGACAAAGTACTTCTGTATGGTGAGATGGCAATTTTCCAACAAAGGCCTCATAGATAGAGAGGATCTTGTCTTTCTTGGAGAGAAGACCACTCAATATTGTGAGACTATCATCTACCCGACATTTTGTGTGTGTTGTTGCTACAATGTAGAAAAGGGCGCCAATCGCAAGATCCCAAACCCATCCAATTGACTAATCCTTTACATTATGCCTTCCATTGTTAAAATATTTTGGAGACAAGTCAAGAGCGACCCTCTGACATGCCTTCCTACTTCATTACCCATGGTGCAAATGCAGATTTCTGAGAAGATCGGCGGAGTTGAGAAATGCCTTTTGTAACTGTGCCAGCTGGGACTCACGTTAAATAGCAGTCCACTTTTACGTTTTAGTACAGATGGATTTCACATCTGGTGACCATTGCACGCAGTGTCGACATTAGGGCTGGGTATTCAAAAAATTGAGATACCGGTGCTGATACAAAAACCGTGAGTTCAATACCAGTTCCTAAACAATTCCAATTCCTAAACAATACTTTTTCTTCTATGCCAATTTTATATACAGTATATAAAAAAAGAACTTACAATGTTACGGCACAAATCGTTTTAGGCTATTTATTTTTCAGCTCCTGCTACGCGAGCCTAAGCATAACGTAGAGGTTTACCTACATGTCTCTAGAATGTGTAACGTTAGACAGCCAATCACAAGCTTTAGATCTCGGTAGAAGCATGCTTATTGGCTCACTGACGCTGAAGAGATTTGACTCCTTAGGTATTGTGATCGGTTATTGAATGACGAGGCATTTTTCCATTCTAAATACTTCAGGGGCAATTCGGTCGGTACCTAAAAAGTATTGAATTCGGTCGACACTAATTACACTATCTTGGTCGAGTCTACTTGGGTTCGGGCCTGTGTCCCTGATGATGTGAAAGCATCCCCCTTGCAGAACGGGATTCTCGGTCTCTGCCTCCTGATGTCACCATCTTTTTCTTACCATTTTTTACCTTTTCTGCTTGTGGTTTTTGGTTTTTGAAGACGAGTCAAACATCATTTCTCTGGTAGCTGAGACAGACATGGTCGGCTGGAAGAACACAATCATCGGCATTAACTCTCTCTCTCTCTCTCTCTCTCTCTCTCTCTCTCTCTCTCTCTCTCTCTCTCTGTGTGTCTTAATTTTTTTCCCTCCCTCTGTCTCTCGTCTCTTTCTCTTTCAATAATGTGATAAACATCCACAGATGTGACTGAGACACACACACACACACACACACACACACACACACACACACACACACACACACACACACACACACACACACAGAAGACAAGTAGCAGCCTGTTAGTGTGTTGTGAAGCTTTATAACTGGTCCATTTATCTTCATGTTAATATAATGTGGTGGAGTCCATCTAACCTTCAATGGGAGACAATTGGTTTCATATGTGAGCCGTAAACATCTTCTCTCTCTCTCTCTCTCTCACACACACACACACACACACACACACACACACACACACACACACACACACACACACACTTGGCATGCAGTTTCTGCTGAGACGACTCCGATGGTTGCACACCATTTCATCACTCTCCCTTAACCCTCTTCTTCCATGTCGTCTGCCTGTCCTTTGGATGATCTCTACATCTTTGCCTCTATGTGTCTGTGTTGCTGTCTCTATTTATAGTGTACCAACTACTCCTTCAGTGCATTTTAAAAGTGGTTTCATGGCGTGACTTTCCTAAATGGTAGTTGTCCCAGTGGCCGTAGCTCATAGTTTAAATGTCCCTGGTAAGATATAGTAGTCAGATGAAGGGTCACTAAGGGTGTTTTTACACTCCAATAGATCTCAGACCTGCTGTACATTATTAGTCGTTGTTTTTTTGGTGTGCATATGTGGACACATACAGTATGTGAAGTTCCTTTTCTGTTGGTTCACTTTTTGGTACACTTTAAAGCTTTAGTGCAGAACTTTTTCAATATTAATTCATATTAACCCTCTGAGACCGAGACAATAGTACACGGTAAAAAACATCTCTAATTCATATTTTAATGACATGGCATCCTGACATGGAGAAGCAAGATCACTTGTGTGAGATAGATAACTCCGAGTCAGACCAGTCTAATGTGATCAAAGATCATCTATTACCGTTCTACAGAGAACAATGCATCACTGTTTTGAGATTTGGCATACATTTGGACCTTTTTTTTGAAGAAATGTAAATAGTTTGTCCTTTTATATGAGTTTTAATGTTTATTAAGGTTTTTTTTTTACACTGAACATCTCCAAATTTATAGGAGACATTCTCCCCTTTTTTAATTATAATTATTTATTTTAAAAAGGACAACACACATTAATTAACATTTCTGAAAATGTGCCAGTGTTAGCCAGCCGGCTACTTTTCAACTGCAGTTTTTTTTAATTTTAAAAAAGATTATTTTTTGGGGATTTTCCCTTTTATTAGACTGACAGTGGATAGACATAAAAGTTGGAGAGAGATGGGGGATGACACGCAGCAAAGGGCCGCAGGTTGGACTCAAACCCGGGCCCCTGCAGGACTCAGCCAAAGTGGGGTGAACGCTCCCACTGGGTGAGCTAGAGGCCACCCCGGCTAGATGATTTTAGATATAAGAGCCTGATTTTCTTTAATGTTCTTACCCTTTAAACTCAGTCATGTATTCTGTCCTTCACCCGCCCATCAACTTGGGTCAAACAGACATTTTCTCACGTATATTTTCCTAACCTATTTCTCACCCTGCTATTTTCCAATTCTTTCTCTCTTTTTCTGGGTCCAGCTGAGTCTTCTTGTCTTGGTGTGGATGGTAAAGGATACACCCTGACTGTGAACCACGACAACCACAGCTCAGCTCGGCGCCGAGCGGGCTGAGTGGTCGGTCAACTATGGCACATGCCGTGGTCCTGACCTTGATGGTTACCTTGGTAACACGGACCCAAAACTTAATAAACTAGGCTACTGTAGAAATTATTACTCATTTCTAATTTAATCAAGAAATCTGACACTTTCATAATAATTTATGGTCTTTCTTGTTTATTTGACAAATGTTCTTATTGTTGTTATTATTATTATTGTTATTTTGTTGTCTTTATACTGTCTTTTTTCTTGCTAAAACTGCTGCTCGAACTTTCAATTTCCTTGCGGGAGTCATCCCAAAAGGATTAATAAAGAGAAGTCTAAGTCTAATAACTAATTAATCTTTTAAGTGAGTAAGGAAAAATGGCAAACATTTCTGGTTTCTGCTTCTGAAAGGTATCTTTTCTGTCATTTTTTACTTTGAATATCGTGTGGTTTTGGAATATTTTACTTTCTAAGAAGGGAAAATGACGTCCATTTTTGTAGGATATCGTACAAAATTGTTGCTTCGTCATTTTCATCTCTTTATGATAAATCTCTGAAAGGAAGGCCAAAAAGAAATATAAATATTGTATGAAAGTAATAAAAGCCAGACTACAGTCCCTTTAGCTGAAAGATGAAAAATGCAATAACCCCCCTATGCAGTCTCTCAATAAACCACACAAACACACACAAACTGACTTTTGAGGGTGAGTTTTTAAACATTTTTAGACATTTTTAAAGAGTTCAGGTCAATTCATTAATAAAAATCATCTGGCTCTGTTTGTCAAACAAGACAAATGGCAAAAAAAGAGGGACATCCATATACAGGAAACTTAATATGGATGTAAAAATGATGCCGATCACCCAGAGAATACATTCAAGAAACAGAGAATTCCATCGTTGTATGCAGCAAAATTGAAGCTGTCGAGCTAAAAATCATTTTTGGAGCATTTACACACGAACCTGAATAAGGGCGTTTATTGCCCAGAGTTAATTTCACAGCACGGTTTCCAAAACCTTAATCTGCACTCGAGTTTCTTTTTGATTTTGACAGTTGGGGCTCATTGTGTCTATGAATTTAACGGATTACTGTAAAGTCCCGCCCTCTTGTCTGGGACTGTGATGTGATTGGCTTGCATCCTTGCGTAGCAACGTCGGTGCTGATTTTAGAAAATGAGCAGGACGGTCAAAACAATGAGGTTTCTTTAAATGGTGAACGGTGGCTCTGTGCTGGAAGGCCGCTGCCATGTTTCCTCCGCCTGAGGATAAAGATACGTCCAATGGCAACGCGGCTTCGCATGATGATGTATGAACACGGCGAGTCTGTCCTCAACTATCAAAACAAAATAAAACTCAAGCAAAGAAAAAAGGCTTGGACAGCCGGTGTACTAATTGTTTTTGGCAAATTAACTTACACATATAGTTTCTTCTTGCATTGCTCATCCTGGCCTGTTTGTGGTGACGTTATTTAATCTATTGATTCATGTGCAGGGACACGATTGTCTCATTTTTTTTTGTCTTGGTGAACACGAATTTTAAACTAATGTTTTTCAATGGGAGGCATCTTTCGTGATAAAAGATTACAGTGACACGATAACACAGGACTTTCACCCCGGAGACCGGGGATCACGTCCCACGTGTGGCAGTTCCTTTCCCCGTTGTTCTTTTCCTAACTACAACCGTCCTGTTGTTGTAGCGCGTCCTGCGTTTGGCGGCCCGTCCCGTTGTTGTCGCCGACGTGTGGTGTTTCATTTCCCCATTGTTGCGTCCCCCAGAGACTGCGCAGATCGTGTGCCAGCGGCCGTTGGTCACGCCGTCTCCCACGTGTGGTGTTTCATTTCCTCGTTGTTTTGCGTCCCCCAGAGCAGCCCAGCGTCATGGCAGTTGTCGCCGGCGTATCCAATCCAATAATGTCTCTTTTTCTTATTGGAGTTTGGTGGGAAAGAACCAAAATACTTTTAGAAGACTTTTGAGAGCCAACGAACATCCACAGCATTCAACAACCTCCGTCACTCCTGGGTGCTCGTATACCTCCGATTTATCCGTCAATATTTCAAAAACAGAATCGGTTCCATCCAAAAATCAGCAGGTGTGTGCAAGCCAAGGCCCCGGGATGACTCACACCCTTTATAATATCCCACAGTGTGCTGCGCTTCACGCCAGCAGTCGTTTAGGTGGGACATTTTTTTCTTCCAGAGTTGGACATTTTTTTGTCTTTTTGGAGCGAAGCCGCTTCATGTCCTTGCACACATAAAAATGATTAAGGGCAGCATTTGGTTTATTTTTACAATAAGAGAGAGAGAGAGAGAGAGAGAGATAGATAGAGAATAATGCTCCTTGGCTGTTTGTTGACCATGCTTGTCATAGCAACTGATCTTGGGGATATATCGCAGAGACTGTAGGGCACAGTCTCACACACACACACACACACACACACACACACACACACACACACACACACACACACACACACACACACACACAATAGAAGGATGCCTTTGCACTTGCTTAAGAACAAGGTTGTGTGTGTGTGTTTTGGTCATTGAGGTGTAGTTGTGTGGTCCCAACTTGAAGCGTGTGTGTGTGTGTGTGTGTGTGTGTGTGTGTGTGTGTGTGTTGTGTAAACACAGTTATTAGTAGGTATAAAAGCCACCCGTCGGTGTCTGGCCAGAACGATTGGATGTGAGAAAGAAGTAAGTTGCTGTCAAACTTTTTTTCTTCTTCTTTTTCCTACTTTAATTTTTTTTTTCTTTTCAATTTTTTCTTATGACAAGGTTTTTTTTTTTAATAAGAGAAGGAGGGTGATGAGAAGAGCATAACAGAAAGGAAGGAAGAGACGGTGAGGGATGAGGAACAGCATCAGATAATATAAACGCTGTTGGATTAATGTCAGTAGAAAGGCAGAGGGTGTGAGAGAGACAGAAAAAATAAGGACAAAAGAAGGATCAGAAAGAGATAAAATGCACTTGATTCAACATTATGTTTTAGTTTTTTTTTTTAAATAATTGTTATCTTTTTTTAAAGCTTATTTTTTAGGCTTTTCCTCCTTTAATTTTTGACCGGACAGCTAGGTGAGAAAGGGGAGAGAGAAGGGGGGGGGGAAGACATCCAGGAAATTGTCACAGGTTGGATTTGAACCCTTGACCTCTGCGTTAAGGTATAGACCTCTCAGTAAATGTGCGCCTGCTCTACCACTGATAAAAAAACAAACACAGACATAGAAACCCATCAGCAGCTAAAAAAATGCAATTATATATAAAATAAAAATACAATATATAAATAAGATAGATAGCATTTAAAAAATATGAGAAATGTAGAGATATACATGTATATACACATATCCCACACATACCCATACATATACATATACAATGGCTTGCATAAGTCTACACACCCATACTAAATTGATTAAAAAGAGGAATTAAAAAAAAAAAATCTTTTGGAAATTGATCTTAATGCCTTAATTAAAAAAACCAACCCACACCAATTTTCTTTGTGAATGAATAATGTATTGTAAATAAATACATTTTATTTTAATTAATTAAATGTAATTAATTCCAAAGGCCAAGGGAACTTTAACAGGATGCATAGCCTCCTGATCCATGTAATAACTGGCCTTTAATAATAGAAATCTGCCTGCCTCTATGGGAATTTAACATAGGGATGTGTATACGTTTGCCCCCTGTATTTTAAGGAAGAACTTTTATTTATTTACAATACATTATTCATTCACAAAGAAAATTGGTGACCTTCAAAGGTTGGATTTTCCTAAATTTTTTGAATTAAGGCATTAAAATCAATTTCCAAAAGATGTTTTTTTATTCTTCTTTTTAATCAACTTTAGCATGAGTGTGTAAACTTTCTCAAGCCACTGTGCTTGGCTGGGCACTGGTCTTGAATGGGAGATAGAAAACACTGTTTTAACAAACTTGCCAATTTGCTGTTAGAAACAAAATCCAGATCTGGTCTGCAGCTCACGCACACACACCCTGAATGGGTCTGAAAGTGGTCAAAGCCAAACGTTTTGATGTTGAATCCTGCAGATTATTGCTAACATATCTGTTTGTTTATGCATGGCGGCTTTGCAGTGTTCCACATGCGTTCATCCACATCAGAGCCGTAGCTGAAGCCTCTGGATCCATCCGAGCTCTTTCATTGGACACTGGCACACCCCCGTGGCTCGGAGCTTTCCAAGACACATCCGTGCATCCGAATCCACGTTGCTTATGACAAACACATTTCATAGTAGAAAAGCACAGAGGAAACAAGGTTGATGGCGGTGCAAAACATGTTTTAAAGAACAAGACAAGCTCAGGTATCGAACATACAATGTGGGTTTTTATTGATAGAAAGGCTTCCCTTTGATTCTATAACTCATGCTGCTAATAATGTGTTATATAAGATAATGGTTACGTCCACTTGGGACTAAGTGCATTGTTTTTTCCCCAGGCTTTGCATATGGTAGAGTTTAGTCCAAGTTAAAAGCAAGTAACAGAAATATGTCATTTGGACTTCTCAGATCCCAGTGTAGAGGAATTAAATGTAATGTAGAGAGAGTTGAAGGACTATTATCTACAGTTTTTTTATATATATATATATATATATATATCTATTTCTAACAAACCATAAGTCTTACTTACTTTAAAAGTTGAATAATAACCATATTGTATGAAAGTTGTAGGTGTTACAACAGTGGCACAGCAGTGGAACTGCCTGTTTTGACTGTCTGGCAAAAATGCTGTGTCATGCTTGCTAATCAATGGCCATCTTTGTAAACCCAGAGGAGATGCCTTTGATCTCCGTAATCAGGACCATATCACCTGCTGTCAGACCGCTTGCCATTAAGGGACACTGAGAGTGACTTGTAAAAGAAAGGCTCAGACAGCCTAAACTAGAAGTGGCTTAAATAAAATGACCACATCACAAGTCTTTTTGTGAATGTGTGAAAAAATTTTAAAATATGGGCATATCGGCGATTCAAAAAAGTGGTTTACTTTTGCGTGGAAATGTCAAGGATGTTCAACATGGACAGCGAATAGAGCAAGATTTGGAACTGTTGTCATTTGAAAGGTCACCAAGCAAGTCCTGTTGATAAAGGAGCACATTGGCTGAACGTAGACAAGCATACCTACGTTTTGATGTATGTTGAATGACGAGGAAGAATTGTGGGCATGAGAGTTATGAAAGTTATAGAGTTATGATGTCCTCGGGTCAAATTGACCTGTTTTCCTATATCAACTACCCAATTGTAATTACCCAAAATAACATGATTGATTCCACACAACGCTCTTTGGGGTGATTTTGATGGGTAATTTTGGGGTGTCTTATTCAATTTTATAGCATTTGAAAAAAATTGAAGTGGTTTTGAGATAGTATTCCAGTCTGTGATTATCCATCAACATACATTCCTTTTATTTTAGTCTAAATAACTCCTAATTTCTGCTTTTCTAACTCAAACATTAGGTATAATTTCCTATAAATGAGGTTTATTGACCATAAATTCCAAAAATAACGGTAAAACTAAAGTTAATAAGTTAGTGTTACGTAGTGTAGAAAATGTAAAAAAAAAAAAAAAGTGACAAACATGGGGAAAAAGCATCAAAAGTGTAAGAAAAAGTTAAACATTGATAAAAAAAAAGCATCAACAAAATTGTTGATTTTCAATTTTGACTGTGCTCTAGCGATGACATCACCCACTGTAAGTCAAACAATACACACCCATTATAAACTTCCTGAAAGGAACACTATAATTAAACTTTATTTTTATATATACTGTTGAACATATCAAACTGCTGAGACAAATCCTAATAGCTGACATTTTTGTGAATGGTTTGAAGTTTGATTGGTGTCTGCAGGTAAAAGTATGAAGTAGGAGTAGCATTTTGAAGTAGAAGAGGATTTGAAGCCTGCTCTCATTGACTTTAAGTGTTAGATTTTTTTTTTTTTTAAAGCTTAATATTTTAAAAGGTATAAATAGCAGAACAAATGTTGAAGAAGTCCCATCATGTGCTTACAGAGCTGAACATTTTGATATTTGAATGTTTTTTGTAGCTGAACGTATACTGAAGTTAGATGCGACCAAAGAAAGTTGAAGAATTGGATAACAATACTGCAAATGCTGCTGAATCAGCATTCACACAATTAAATGACCCAACAATGTGACGGCCTAGCAGTCCAGCTAAAATGATTAACCGATTAAACACTTATTTGGCTTTGTTTCTAAAATGTGAGAACATTTCTGCATTGAGTACTTTTACTTTTAATACTTTAAGTACATTTTCCTGATGATACTCACATACTTTTACCGAAGTAACCTTTTCAATGCAGGAATTTTACTTGTAGTATTTTTACAGTGTGGTATTATTGCTTTTACTTAAGTAAAGGATCTGAATACTTCTTTCACCACTGCAGTCTTCCCTCTCTCCAGGGGATATGACCACTAGCTCCTCTTCAAGCCATGGTAGCCAAAACAAGTTTTTTTAATTTTTTTTTTATTAAATCTTCCTAAAGCACAAAACATTACAAGCCACATCAAAACCTCCCACTTTTAACCCTCTGTGGACTAAAGACTGCACTGGCGCGTCCAAACAATGTTTGACAACACTCCTACTCAAAAAGCGATATTACAAAATTTCATTTCAGACATTTTTTGATCATGTATTACAGAACTTTTCGAACCTACAACTTTCAAGCACCGACACAATTTGCACAACACATCATGAGTTAAGGTTTGTTTTCAAAAGAGATTTGAGGAATTTTTTTAAAAAAGCGAACATCTGTGTTTCAGCTTTAGCGTCTAATTATCTCTTTACACATTTCTCTAGAAAATAATGTGGGCCTCACTGTACGGAAAGGTGACTTTGTTGTGGTCATTTTGATATGAACCACATGGGGAACGGTTTTATGCAAATACCCTAGAAAAGGTACATTTAAGAACATGTGTGAAAATACCCAGAGACTTCAGAGGGTTGATATTCCTATGGGCCATGTTTTGGTCGAAGATTACGTTCAGTCTCACAGTGGTCCTAACCAGGGCAGCCGCTGCAGGAACGCTGTGACAGCCTGGAGGTGTGGAGGAGAGAGAGGCAGGGCTGCAGTGCTACCGCGGCTGGCAGAGAGGCCTCTCGCCTGGGCCTCAGCTCCATGCCAGAACCCCTTTACCCCTGCAGCTCAGACATCCACCTTCACTTAAACACACACACACACACACACACACACACATATACATAAGGGGTACACACATACCATGTCTGCTCACATACCAGGCTTTTACCCTAGAGCTATGGGCCCCTAAACATATAGGAAACTATGGGCATATAGTGGGTACCAGCTGGTTTCAATGTGTGAGGAGCACCAGGGTCGGTCTTAACGAGTTTGTTCATGTCTTCTTCCATCTTTCATTAACACACTTTCCTTCCTTCTCTCTTTATTAACAAGGGGTTAAATAGTATACATACATAGATTTAATGGTTTGTTGTAACCCGCTGTGACGCCAGATGGGCAGAATTTGAGGGCTGCCATCAAGTCTGAATCTGGGTCATTTCTGTGTTGTAGACAAGTTTAATCTAATCTAATTTGAGGCAGAATGTAAAATATGTTAACAGATCCCGTCTTTTCTTAACGTAGTTTTAATAAATATTGTTATAATAACAGTCGATCAAGGAACTGTGTATATGTGATGAAACCACTGGAAAGGATCACCCGACTCTGCAGTGTTCCCTCAGTGTTATGGAGCGTTTTAGCATCTTTCAGCTCACTATTGTATTTTGTTTCCGACCCACAACTGTTTTGGTTCACAGCAGAGACTAAATGTTCTTAGTCCAACCTCGTCACATACAGATTGCTATCAATCATCACAATCGGAAAGATAAACCATTAATTACTTGGTCAATAGTTCAAAATAGTACCAACTGAATCCACAAACAGTGCAAAAACCTGATAAATTAGTGACTGTTCTCCTATAGGTTCTCCTTTATTTATTTTGAATTCTGAATCAGAATCCAACATGTGTGTGTACAGATTGTATTAGGTGACAATAAAGACCAATAATGTATGGCTTTACAATACCATTATACAAACCTCAATTCCAATGAAGTTGGGACGTTTTGCAAAATGTAAATGAAAACAAAATGCAATGATTTGCAAATCCTATTTAACCCATATTCAATTGAATAGACTACAAAAACAAGATATTTAATGTTCAAACTGATAAACTTTCTTCCCATTCTTGCTTGATGTACTGTACGACTTCATTTGCTCAACAGTCCGGGGTCTCCTTGGTTGTATTTTGCGCTTCATAATGAGCCCCACATTTTCAATGGCCGACTGCATGCAGGCCGGTATCCGCACTCTTCTACTATGAAGCTAAGCTGTTGTAACATGTGCAGAATGTGGCTTCGCATTGTCTTGCAGAAATTAGATGGGGACGTCCTCAAAAGACTTTGCTTGAATTTTGCTTGGATGGCAGCATATGCTCTAAAACCTGTATGTACCTTTTTTAGCATTGATGGTGCCTTCACAGATGTGCAAGTTACCCATGCCGTTGGCACCAACACACCCCCATACCATCACACACGTTGTGATTGATTGATTGATTGATTGTGACACTTTGCGCTAGTAACAATCTGGATGGTCCTTTTCCTCTTTGGTCCTGAGGACATGACGTCCATCGTTTCCAATAACAATTTGAAATGTGGACAAGGCACACTTTGCGTCAGTCCATCTCAGATGAGCTCAGGCCCAGAGAAGCCGGCGGCGTTTCTGGGTTCTGCTTTGCCTGGTAGAGTTTTAACTTGCACTTGTACATGTAGCGTCAAACTGTGTTAACTGACATTGGTTTTCCAAAGTGTTCCTGAGCCAGCGTGGTAATATCTTTTAAATAACGATGTTAGGGGTGCACTATTCAGAAAATGTCACAATTCAATGTCGATTTTGAAGCTCAATAATCAATAAAAAAAAAAAGGATTTGCAGTATGTAAAAGTAGTTACTTTACCCATGTGATAGTTTACACGCCATTACAAAATGAAAAAAAAACTAGATGAATTGATTTTTGAAATTCTATGAATTGATTTTGAAATGGTAAAACTTAAATCGATTCATGAATGTGAATCATTGTTTTTACACCCCCCTAAATGATGCTGCCTGAGGGATCCACGGTCACAGTTCAATGTTGGTTTTTGACTTTGCCGCTTACAAGCAGAGATTTCATCAGATTCTCTTGATCTTTTGATGAAAATGATGGACTGTAGATGATGAGATCCATTAATTCCTTGCAATTCTACGTTGAGAAATGTTTTTCGTAAACTATTTGCTATTTTCTCACCCCATCCTTGCTTGTGAACGACTGAGCCTTTTGCCAACACACCTTTTTATACCCCATCATGACACTCACCTGTTTCCAATTAACCCGGGGTCCGTTTCAGAAAGCAGTGAAATATATATATATATATATATATATATACAGTATATTACATATATTTATATTCACGTTTTACATGACGTCCCATACTTCATTGGAACTGGGGTTTGTAGTTTCAACGTTGAAAGTAGTAGTTATTGTTGGGATTGAAGTCATATTTATACAGTCTTTTATCTCAGACCTGAGCTGAACGTGTGTGTGAGAATAGGCCTCTGTGGTCGAGTTGCAGACCACTAGATTAAATCTTTACACCGCTCAAGCTAGAAAATGCTTTATTTTGTCTACTTGCTGCATGCTTTTTATTTCCTTTTTCAAAAGTGCATAATCTTTTTTCTTCCGCAACCAAGAGTTTTTTCTTTGGTTTCCTATTGTGCACTGTACAGTATATTGGCAAAAATGTAATTATATGATGTGTGATGTGTGTGTGTGTGCATTGCGGTGTGTTTTACTGTGGCCTGTTTTAACACATGAACATTAAAGTGTGCGCAGAGCACAATGTTGGTCTGCTTTAAGACGGACCATAAAACATTAAACATTATTATCGTAATAATACCCAATTAGGCTCGTACACACACACACACACACACACACACACACACACACACACACACACACACACACACACACACACACACACACGCACGCACACACACACACACACACACACAGCTCACTCTCTCTCTCCTGCAGACATTAGCGCTCATTATTTTAAGCTTTTCGCTGTTGCAGGCAGTGAAAGAAAAGTGCTGGAGAACTAATACACACTTAAAGAAAATCCTTTTACAGACAGTTTGAGACCTGGAGGAGAAAGCCTGACCCTTTATGATCAATTATCTGTATGCAGTGTACTTTGAGAACAGAGAGTGAGCTCAGCACCTGTAGGAGCAGCTCACCTTTGTTCCCGGTGTCGCCACTAGAGGGAGCTGGAGGCCAGACTCCACTCAGATGGGTACAAGTGGTTTTGGAAGAAAAGGAAGCTCTCTAGTTCACTTTAAAGAGGGGAAACCTGGGGCCTCGTGTATAAACGTTGCGTACGGACGAAAAGCTTGCATACGCTGGTTTTCACGGCCCTTTGTGATGTATAAAAAATTAACTTCATGTGAGAATGTGCGGGCTGTCACGCAAAGTCTTTACTGTATTGTGGCGAATTCTAACTGAAAAGTGCAGAAAATCCCCAAACATTACAAAATAACATTTCCACTTCACTTCCTGGCATATGTCTGTAACGTTGTCTATGGAAAAACATAATTATATCCCCTGATATTCCATAAAAGTTTGATCATTTATGTGGATATTGTTACACATCTTTCACACACTAATAATTCAATTCGCAGGCTACTTAATCTCTGTTAAACATGAAGAAAAATCCATTTGGGAAATATTTCCTGTCATATTCCATATTTCCCATGGATGAAATATTTTGCTCACTGTGCAACAATCAGATCGGCATGGAAAAATGCAATAGCGTCTGTGACAATAGTATCTGTGACAGTATCTGTGGGTCTGTAGTTGCGGAGGCTCAGACATCCATGGTGTACAGGAGGAGTGACGCACGGATCCGTCTCCTGAGGATCAAACCCTGATTGATCCCTTGGGTGATTTGTAGGCTGTGTAAGTGAACAAGGTGGACCCGGTCCACCATACACTGGGCCATCTTGGCTGTCTTGCACACATCTCTGTTACTGTAGTCCTATTCAATATTTCATCCACGCGTGGCGCAGCGGATCCGTTTGCACTGTCACCTGCCGTGGAGACGCTGGCCTCACTAACCTCTCCTCCTCTGAGTCGGGTTTCCATCGCACTGGACTCAGTTTCACCGACTAACACTTGACCGACACTTCACTTGATTGTTACTAACACTTGACATCACATCAGTGAGTTCAAACTGCTTATTGTGAGTAATTTGGACTGACACTGTGAGGCATATTGTTCTGTATCTGCTGTGGCGCTGCCACTATTGGCTTAATTTTTTTTTTTTTTATTTCTGCCATGGTTTGGTGCATTCACTGCCCGGTCACCATTTTCCACTCTGGGGATTTTCTTTTATTGCCTATCCAAGATGACAAACCACCTTGCCTCCACCTCCACGATCAGCACCTCCAGCGTTTTTTCCATCTGCAGCGGGATAACCCTAGTGATTGGACAAAGAATGACGTCGGGGGCGCATTTTTAGTCATTTCCATATTAATTTATGGTAGGAGGCAAGCAAGGCGGGGTCGCATGCGCTCAATTTCACGTTGATTGTGATGT
>JABXJD010000114.1:410000-615000 GCA_013375575.1 Percina caprodes
ATCTGGGAAAAAAAGAGGAGCAAAAAGAAGAAGGTATTCTCTTACAGCGAGGAGACAGTTTTTATCTCCTAAGCACCCCTCTTTAAGCCTCTCTCGCTCTGTCTTTCTCTTTCTCTCTATGTCTCCTCCTTTCTTCCTCTCTTTCTCCCAGCGTCGTTCTTGGCCTCTCTGGTTACTGTTAAAAGGGCGAAAGAAAGGACGGAGAGAAAAGGAGGGAAGGGAACCATGAAGGAGGACAAAGAGACCACTTAAATTGGCTAAAAAGAGACTGCTGTGTGTAAGCGTGTTTATCCCCCCCCCCATCCTTGTTTTTTTTGGTTTACCTCCCATCATGCTCCTCTTGTCTCTCACAACACTCATCCTCAGTCCGTCTTCCTCTTCTCTTGTCGCCTCCCGTCTTTGTGCTCGTCGATTCCTACGTGGAATCTTCCAAACAAGGAACAGAGCGCCTTCACCGTTAAATCATCTGTTGTGTTGTTGTGTTACCTGATTACCTTGACTTGCGTTGTATGTCCGTTCCATGAACGTCGCTCTGCTCATTATGATGAGAAAAGTACGTCGCCGTATTAGGACAGGTATAAATAAATGACAATTACAGCGATGGGGGGAATGTTCTGAGAAAAAACTCCATGAATTTCCAAGATAATGATCACTGAGATAATACAGTCATAATATTTTGGGAGGGAAAAATATTTTTTTCTGTTTTTTGTCATTACTTATGCCTGCAATGTGTGTGTGTGTGTGTGTGTGTGTGTGTGTGTGTGTAAAGGTCCCCTACCATGTACAGTATAAGGCAGCTCCCAGAGCCCTCTAATGATCCCCTCAAGGCTTAATGGTGCCAGTTAACACGAACACATGTCTGAGGTCACACTCTCTCTCTGAGACACACTCTCTCACACACACACACACACACACACACACACACACACACACACACACACACACACACAGACAAACACTGCACAGCCTCAGGGGTACCGGAACACCAAATCCTGCTAATACACATTCCAACATACAGCAACATTCAAAACAGGTCAAAGGTCACAGCCGTTGGCACCTTGTATAGGATTTTACAGCCACACACACACACACACACACACACACACACACACACGCACACACACACGCACACACACACTTTTTTAATCTCTCTTTTCTATGTATTTCCACCTCTCAGCTCTTTCATTTCCTTTATTTTCCTTTAGCATTCTGTCTCTCTCAGTGTCCACACACACACACACACACACACACACACACACACACACACACACACCTGTAAGGTCTTTTTTAATAGTCGTGTGTGTTGTCAGTAGTGTGTCCAGGGCCAGTTTTTTACAGTTCTGTTCCCATGGCTTTACTGTCACAGAGCAGGCCCGCGGGCCAACTCCAGTGGCTGCTGCTGCGCCGCCGTGCAATGCCATGGAAAATCCCTCTGTCGCTTCCTCTGAGCTCGAGAAAACAAGGAGCTGTTCGCAGCAGCAGCAGCAGCTCGGGGGCGAGGTTAAATGATCAAGATTAAAGGATCATACCTGTGTTTCAAAGTTCGTATTTTCGTTTGCTGTTTTTCACTCTTAATATTTGGTTTAAAAATTTAAAAGTTTTTAAAAAGTTGTCATTCTGCAGAAACCCCTTCTCGCTCCCAGCTTACTGGTCAGTGGCCCTCAGCGTCGCATACTGACACAAAAATCACCCTTTAGCATCTGTAAGGGACGCATCGGGCAGAGCAGCAGCTCGGCCGCAGCGCTGGAAGATGACCCAGCATCAAGAGATACAACGGTAGCACGTAGTATGAAAGACTTAAATTCCACGTAAGGAGACAGGTTGGGGTGGTGGAAGGGTCAAACAACACAGGACCTTTTCCCAGGAGGCCGCTGTTTGTGTCCAATTCTTGTCCCACGTGTCACTGAAAGGTACATTTTATAACCCCAACCCACAATGTTTTCCTCAAGCTTAAGAAGACTTTTTGCGTCAATAACAAACGCCAAAGGAACCTGACCAAGTGTTGCTTTTTGACGCGAGAATGTGTTGTCTGCAGACTTGCATCAAAGTCTTGAGGGACAGGTAACGATAAGAAAAATCTCTGAATAGTGTCCAAGATTCTTGTTAGAGCACTAAATCAGATGGAGCTTAGGAAGTAATTGTGGATCGAGATAGGCTGTAATGAATCAAGTATAACCTTATGGAGGTGGAACACATAATCTAGCCTGCACCGAAACTGGAAAATCCCCCAAAAAAATTCACAGACAATTTAAGCCAAATATAACATAAAGGAAAGAAAAACAATCTGGAGACATAAAACTGAGAGCCACTTAAAGCGAAACACGGCTGCTGTAAGGAGGTCAGTAAAGGAGGCTCTGAACTGGATTATCAAAGTCCTGGAAGAAGATGTAACAACCCCGGTGTGATCAATAAAATGATTCATAATGCTGCTCATAGAGCCACTTTTACTTTTTTATTTTTTATTTTTTTTTAAATGAAATTTCTAGATTTCTTCTTTATTGGTCTGTTTATCATGGAAAGTGTCTGGAAATGTGTAGAACACACACACACACACACACACACACACACACACACACACACACACACACACACACACACACACACATAGAGTATATTCGCTCAAAAACACAGATACATGTGGTTGGGCCACTAGACAATTGACATCATTTATCTATGTGTTTTTCACATTAACTATATTGCTTTCATCAAATTTAATAATGAAGTTAAATTAAAAGTTTGGTTTAGGTTTAACTTTAAGGTTAGATAACATGTAGCTGTAAATTGTGTTTGAATGTGATATTAAGTGTTGCAAATGCAAAATAAGTACTGACTAATACAAGACCAGATCGACAAATGGGTACATACTGTATATCACAATAAGAGCATACTGTCATAACTTAGGTCAGAATTAGATGTCAACAAGTAGTTGAAACATTTGAAAAACATGCCAAAAAAATTGCCCAATTAGTTTTGCAGGTTTTAAGTAAAAAACAAATTGGACAAAGTGACCTGATGATGCTAGTCTGGAATTGCAAGATCCTCCTCCTCCTCCTCCTCCTCCTCCTCCTCCTCCACAGCGCTGCAAAGGAGGGTCTGGCTAGTCCACATAGCCTTCTGGGATGGGAGAAAAACGTGCTCTGGTTAGTTGGCATTTCTTTTAACCAAGCACAATCGTCATGGGGCCGGACGGAGCCACGGTGCCTCTGCAAAATAGCCTCGGGAAGGAACTTGTTTTGGTGGAACATGTGTACCTTCAAAAGTTGTTTTAGTCATGCGACAGAAAACTCTGATTGGGCAGATAGTCAAGCTAGCTGTCTGGATTTACCTTGATCTTTAAAATTCCAACACAAAGAAAGCAGAAGGTGACTGACATCCGGGCAGAATTTCAGACGGCACCGGAGCAGTACCGGAAGTGCAACGTCGTGGATTTAGACTACAGTCATGTTTCCATCTAATTGTCAAGTGAATTTTAAGCAAACTTTTGAAATGATGTTACCATCAACTGAGTGAATAAACAAGTCTACGCAAAGTTTTGTCACAAGCTGATGTTACGCATGGTTGTAGATTGCAAACCGGCTTGCTAAATCAAAGAGTTTAGAAGCTAAGTTCTTTGGCTAAATAAAGAGAGGTAGCATTGTACAAGTGGGCCACCTGTGTGTAATCCAGGGTTGTGGCAGAGACATTTGGTGTCAGCGAGACAACCGTTACTAGGGCCATATGGTTCAAGCTGTTGAACCAATTCGTCAATACATAGCGACGTAGCACATAGTCCCACAATTGTACGGCGCAGTGGATGGGAACCATTTCCCGATCTAGTCATGTGAGTTATATGTTCGCTATGTCTCATCTTATTTGGCAAAGCGGTTTCCAGCTCCCATTTTTCGCATTATCACTTTTTTTTTTTTTTTTTTTATAAAGGCACAAAAACACAAGCGAGCACAAAAACTTTTTTTTACAAAATTCAGGACGTTTTTTTTTCTCGTTTCCATCAACATTTTCTAATCCAATACTTCAAAATGAAGCCCCACTATTGATGATGCTAATGTAGCTAAAATAAAAGTACCTGATACCAGGGCATGAAGTTAATTTTTTGGACTGCCTGATTTAAAAATCCATCTGCCACAGTCACTTTTTACCAGCTTTTGCCTCCATAAAGGTGAAAAACAGGAATCGCTGTGTCTCTATGATCCTATCCCTATTCATTGTAGCTTACTCGTGGACATTGCGGCGTCATCACGTTCTGTAGTAGGGGGGCCCGCCTTGATAATCCAGCATAAAGGCGTCATTTCCCATCCTGGGCTGGGACACACATTCATACGATTTGATAAAGTACTTATTGGACTTTAACTTATCATTGCACCTACAATAATGTAGCTGTCCTCGATTTAGGTCATCCTGTACATCTCATCTGCGGTTTTTCCTGCCGTGTGTGATTGTGTGTGTCTGTGTGTGTGCGTGCGCCAGCATCCCCCGCCCGTTGCAGCGAGCTGACAGAATTAAAACGGCAGCAACTTTCAGCGATTTTATAGTGAAAAACCATTACAGCGTACATTGATGTTAAAATGTACACGTTGGTAAATGTGAGCTGTTCGAGTCACACACGTCTCATATCAGAAACAAGGAAATGAATTTGACCCGTTCTCACTCCCGATTGGTCAGTGGCCGCACATGGGACTGCTGGGATTGTCGCAAGTAATAAAAATGCGAGAGGGGGCCCCCAGCTGTCAATCGATGTCTTCCAGTGATGCAGACCTGATGCAGGAATACCGTGCTTATCGATGGTTACACGTCTGAATCACTCAATTCTCATTGACAGGCCCTGCCTGGTACACACTTCAAAGAATGATTCAAATTTGATATCATGGGTGCCCGGTTGCTCAGTTGGTAGGGCGGGCGCCCTTATGTAGAGGTTTACTCCTAGACGCAGCGGGCCGACCCATGGCCCTTTGCTGCATGTCATCACCCCCTCTCTCTCCCCTTTCACTGCATTTCGTTGCCTTGTACCTGTACCTGTGTAATGACAATGAAGTTGAATCTAATATCTTCAACTGTCCTGTCAAAGGCCTAAAAATGCCCCAAAAATCTTTAAAAAAATTAAAATTGTTATTCAAATAATGTCAAATGTGTTCAGTGTGTAAAGATATAACTTGTATTATGCATTATGCTAATATTCATAAAGCATTTTCAACCTACGTACCATGGACCATTTTCATCTATAAATCTTGAAGTTGAACTTTTACAACTACCAACTAAAATCTACTGGAAAGTGCTGCCTAACCTAGAAGAGAATCGGAGCTGAGACAGTAATATTTCAGCCGATATTTCAATATAAAGCGCTGTGAATCACAGATTTCAAACCCAAATAAAATGTTACCGTATGCCTCATAATTTTTCCTACAATGGAGAGGTCACTTTCCGAACCCCTACAATTTCCCACTCGCTCCCTGTAAGCGTTTCTGGATGAGACACTGAGGACTTTATGTAAAAATGGAAAATAATCTCTATGTCTCGAGCAGATGTGGTGGCCCTGGTTTCTTTGTATTTTATATCAAAACCCTGGAAGCTGCCACAAACGATGGCCCGGACCTGGCGTGAGATATAAAAGTTAACGACAATGTCACTGGCTCCATTTAGAAACGTATCACTCTTTTGCTTTGAGCCCAAGCACCCGTATCTGTAACATTTTAATGTACTTTCATTTTTCTTACAGATACTACAGATATTAACCCTATTAATTTTAACAGATGTCGGCTGTTTGAGTTTCAAGGCGGAAAATCTTTTAATATCAAACCCCTGGAACTTGGATCAAGCGATGCAGGTCTACCGTGAGCCCTGGCGTGCACCGTTAACATCAATAAAAATATTATTAGAAAAAAAAAATATCAAAGGCTGCAGAAAGATGGAAAGGTGGTTCTATGAACTAATCTGTGTTTTGTTGCTGATCACAGTGGAATTTATTTTCCTTTCGCACTAAATCTCTAAATCTACTCTTTTCCAACCAGACCTGCTCAGTTTTGATGATCCATGACCCTCATATTACTGTTTATTAATCCCTGGAACACAAGGATCTCTGCACACAGGACTACAGTTTTCTACTTTTCATATTTTCAATGCAACCATATGTTTGTATCTAATATCTAATTGTGTCCCTAGAAACATCTAGATCAAAATCTTTAGGCATTCAAATGAAACAATCCTATAAAAACTGAGCACCAGCCAAAGTTAGTGTGGCATTTGTATCTCCTGTGTAGATGTTTCATAATTATCTTGATGCTTCTGTAGTTTCAGAAAAAAAAGCGATATGACAAAATTTCATATCAAACATGTATTTACTATTTGAATCCTATATAACCTCAGACTTTGGTAAACTCGTTTCAAGCACCAGAACAACTCATACAACACATCACAAGTTAAAGTTTGTTATCTCCTTACAGGACAGATTTGGGTCTCACTACACGGAAAGTTGAGTTTGTTTTGATATGGCACACATGGCAGTTATATGCAAATACCTAAAAAAAAAAAAAAAAAAAAGGTTGAATTTAAGAAGATATGTGAAAATGCCCTTAGACCTCAGATGGTTAAAGGCTCTCTGCTTCACAAGTTACGTGACTTTTCCAGGATACTGTCATGTTTTACTGGGATGCTTAACAGTGAGGTGTCAAACCTCTTCATCCGTTGCTGTTGTTTCTGTGAACTGGTTTCTCTGTTTCTGTCCATAGCTTGGATATGAAGTTTACTTGGCAACGTCTCATTTTGATGGGCCGTGATTGGCTCGGTCTGGTTCTAAGTGGCTGAGGCTAGCAAGCAGGGCTGTAAATTAACACTCACCAATGGGAATGTAGGGTAAAAATTAATTTTGGCGTGTAAACATTGTAAAGTTATTAGCCAATGTGACTGGTCATGAATGAAGTGGGCAACTGCGTCTGTTGTAATCGGCAGGCTGCAGAAATGTTGCCAATTGGTCTGGTTTCCTGCTGAGAAATTAGGGCGGTTTTGTGTCTCTTTGTGGCTTGTGGAAACACTTTTTTTTTTTTGAGGGGGGCTTTTTTCCCTTTTATTTGAGAGTGAACCTGGGCCACTGCAAAGGACTCAGCCTACATGGGGCGCACGCTCTTACCGGGTGAGCTAAAGGTCGCCCTACTAAGGAAAGCTCATTGTGGGACTGGCTCTAGTGGCTGTAATTCTGCACCAAGGCTGAATTTTGGGAGAGAGACTTCAGATACAGTATTAGAGGACCACTAAGGTCTATATAAAAGAGACTTCAGATACAGTATTAGAGGACCACTAAGGTCTATATAAAAGAGACTTCAGATACAGTATTAGGGGACCACTAAGGTCTATATAAAAGAGACTTCAGATACAGTATTAGGGGACCACTAAGGTCTATATAAAAGAGACTTCAGATACAGTATTAGGGGACCACTAAGGTCTATATAAAAGAGACTTCAGATACAGTATTAGGGGACCACTAAGGTCTATATAAAAGAGACTTCAGATACAGTATTAGGGGACCACTAAGGTCTATATAAAAGAGACTTCAGATACAGTATTAGGGGACCACTAAGGTCTATATAAAAGAGACTTCAGATACAGTATTAGGGGACCACTAAGGTCTATATAAAAGAGACTTCAGATACAGTATTAGGGGACCACTAAGGTCTATATAAAAGAGACTTCAGATACAGTATTAGGGACCACTAAGGTCTATATAAAGAGACTTCAGATACAGTATTAGGGGACCACTAAGGTCTATATAAAAGAGACTTCAGATACAGTATTAGGGACCACTAAGGTCTATATAAAAGAGACTTCAGATACAGTATTAGGGGACCACTAAGGTCTATATAAAAGAGACTTCAGATACAGTATTAGGGGACCACTAAGGTCTATATAAAAGAGACTTCAGATACAGTATTAGGGGACCACTAAGGTCTATATAAAAGCATCCAAAGAGCACCAGATCATGGGACCTTTAGCACCTGTTGCAAAGCAAAGCTGCATGCTCTGCATGCACACTACACTAATCCATTTTTTTATATTAACAAAGGCGCAAATGACTATTTAACATAACACTTTTTGGTGATCCAAACGCAAGAGGACAGCTGAGACACACCAGCGGTTTATCACGCGAGTCCCGTGCACAGTTATTACGTCCACACTCTCGCCAGTCACAGCGGTTGTGTTGATACAGCTCAATGGGCAAGTTATAAAGGCGTTGGCGTGCTCTAGAAAGACTTCAGACCGAGATTGCAGTCTAAGTCACAATCATGTATATCATGTTAAGCGCATAGGTTGAAAACTAATTAAGTTTAAGCCTATAAAGGCACTTTGGTTGAAAGTGGTTACTGGCAGTATCAACAGTTAATTTGGTCAAAGTGGAATCATATACAGTATACGGTACGCCTGAAACACTGACACTCATCCAATGTAGACAAGGTGTGGGTAGTGGCACAGCTAAAAACACTAAAATGCAATCTGAGCTGCATCATACATTAAATCTGAATCACATTTCAGCCAGCCCATAAATGAGGTTTGAATCTGATCTGATAGGATTGGATTCTGGGTGTTTTTTTTGTGCAGACTTCATGAAAACGTTCTTCCTCCAGCTGGACTGGAGCTGCGTGTCTAAACCTTGAGTAAATGTCCTTGAGCAAGAAACCCAAACCCAAAGTGACCCGTAATCCCTACTGCCTCCACAAACATTGCTCTAGCTAGTTGAAAATACCCGCTTGTTGCAACCAACGCTGGAAAGCTGCACCAACAATCCAATCATTTTCACTTAGAAGAACTCTGGCTTGATGAATTATGAAGGCAGCTAATTAATATTTGATGTCCACTTGGCCCGTTATTTACTCTCCTGGCCTGACTTCCAATATTTTTAGGTCCACTTTATTTATTTTTTTTACACAGAGCTGGTGGTCCACTCTTCAGCCGTGATTCATATGCAACTCAAACGCTCAAATGAAAACAACCAGTAGGATATAGATTTCATGTTAACTGAGAAATATGAGGCTAAAGAATTAGACTCTTGGCGTATCAAACGGCGTCCCAAACACGATAAACACCAATTGTGCGTCACTGTCTCACTGACTGGTTTTTACAGCATTTTGGCGCTTCAGATTGCCATTGAAATAACCCAGATCATCAAATGTAGTCTGGTATGGTGTCACGAGTGAAACCTTAGTCCAGTTTTAGTAGTGGAGGTATTTCTTCTCTTAACAGGGCTGTCAGAGGGAATTACTTTTTCCCCTTAGAATAACCCTGATATTGAATGGTTTTACCATCAACACAGCAACACTGTGTGTGTGTTTGTGTGTGTGTGTGTATAAGATAAAGAGGGAAAAGTAACTACAGAGAAACTGATAGAGAGAGAGAGAGAGAGAGAGAGAGAGAGAGATAAAGAGGTGAATGTGAGACCTAGAGACAGCCAGAGGGTGGGTGTGTGTGGTTTTGTCATTAGTGTTGAAGGGTTATTATGGGTTCCCAGACTGACTGGCCACTGCAGTAACAATGTGCTAATACATGTCTGTCTTTCATTTCTTTCTCTTTAATATTTCTCTCTCATTCATTTTTTTTTTCAGAACATTTGTAACTTTGTTCAAATAAAGTTCTTTAGTTTCTTTATTCGCTGGTGAACGAGGTGTTATAAATATTATGAAATACTCCATTACAAGTCATTTGTTCTGTATTTACTGTAAAATTGTATACTTAAGTACAGAAGTAATAGCATTAAAGTGTAATGAAGTGATACGTCTGGTGAAATGTTATATTTTTCTTATTGTCAACAAATCCCATGAAAAGACCAAAAAGCAACAATGAATTGTTTATTAACGCCCGATATATCTCCTTTCTCTGTGCCATAGAGCTCGATTGTTAACCATTAAAAACACATCAGTGAGCCACGCTGTTGCACTGGGTGACATGATCCTTCATTACCGTGAACACACACACTGGAGTTTATTTGGACTCAGTCCCACATGCACACACCGTTCTGCCACCACAAATACTCTCTAGAGCACCAAATGTGGATTCATCCACGGCTGAAAGACCACTGAAAATAGTCCAAATGAAATAATAAAAGTAAAATACAAATGCGGTATTCCTGCTTGTTTGAGTACTGTGCCCAGCTGTTTTGGGCTGTTAAAAAAATTATATATTTGAGAGCCGCTATTTAGGATGTCTAAGTAGGAACTAATGGGATTGGGTCTGCAGACTGGGAGTATTTGTTGAAAATAATATAAATACAGAATAATGCTAGCCTTATCCTTTATGCAGTAAAAATACTCATTGCGTAGGCTGGTCCATTTCATATATATATATATATATATATATATATATATATATATATATATATATATATATATATATATATATAGAGCCCGACCAATACTGGATGTTTGAGGCCCATGCAGATATTGATATTTAAGAAATACATTGGCCAAAGGCATGCCATGTTTTCATAAGAATCATTTGAATTTGGTTATTAAATAATTGTCAGATATGTCCTGTACTATAGCAGGACATTTGACCGTTGACAAATTAACATGTCAATACTCTCTGCTGAAAAAAACCCTGGAATGTAATGGCAACACAGTTTATAAATAACCTTAAATATTCTCTAATATTGTTAAATTATTTTTTAGGTACTTTGCTGCCAACAAAGACACCGATATTGATACATTAGTAATAAGCTAATATTACTGACTGGCAGATTAATCATTTGTGCTCAATTTATTCTATTATTGGGTTAATTATACTGACTCATTGATGTGTAAGAAACATTTTAATGTTGCAGCTGGTTTAGTTACAGAAGACGTCCACTCTAAAATATCATAATCATGAACAATATAACAACCCTTACCTCGTGGTCACATATACCTCCATTTTAGATTTTGATACAGATGTTTGGGATGTTGGCATAAAGTCACATGACCTGATTACATGACCCATCACCCCATCACCGTTTCTCATCAACCCCATAATGCCCCTCCCCTCATTGCTCCTCCCCCCTACTGCCTGTTAAATGACTGAACCCCAAAGATACAGAAGCTCTTTAAGGGTTTTAAATACACTTTTAAATATGTGAAGGAACTCCAAGCGTCGGAAAATGTAGTAGACTTAAGTAGCATTGACTGGAAATAACTCGAGTGAAGTACAAGAAAATAAATATTCTTAGCTGCTTTACTCCATTGTCTAAAATGGAGCCACATCTCTCTTTTTCACACTCCAGCTTCTCTCACTTTGCATCATCTGTTCCTACCAATATCTGTTTAGTATCTTTCAATCTTCCCTCTTAGACTTTTACATCTCTCTCTCTCTCTCTCTCTCTCTCTCGTCTCTGCGAAACAGATTGTGAAAGGCCACTGGCTTACTTTTAAAAGGGAATTGGCGGCTGGAACGAAACGTTTGGGAGATCAAGAAAAGAGGGATTGGAGTATTAAAGGAGAGTCCCATGTACGGGTTGATGACAGACCGACCTGAATTATTAAAGAGAAGACGAAATGGGCTTTTATTCTCTTCAAAAGCAGAAGAGAATAATGGTATGAAGGGGCTGATGAAAATGGGAAGAAAAGAATGGGAGAAGGAGAAAAAAGAGTTTTTTTGAAGAGCGCTTCAGAGAATCCCATCAGTTAGTAGTTCATGCTGATTGGACTTTTATAGGCATTTCTGAGGCTAGTTCATTGGCTGAGAAAAATGTTGATTTGGGCCAATCCTGGGAGTTATATAATGGTGCAGAACAGAATATGTGTTTTAGGGAAAAAGGGGAGGTATGGGTCAGGGAGAGGTTCATATACTCGTAAGCTGCCCTTTATTCCTCGGCGTCGGTGTATCCCAGGAACCAGAGAGGGGTTGTTGCAGAGTTCGGGACGATGTCTGGTGAAACCACATTCTAATCAAAGGACACGAGTTTGAACCCCTAAAGCAGCGGACTTCAACGTTTTTTTAGGCCAAGGACCCCTCAGTTGAAAAAGAGACGGAGCAGGGACCCCTTACTATATACAGTATATTGTACAAAATTGAGTTGCATATTAAACTGAGCCTACAATAAAATGTAGGGCGGCCTAAATCATCTGGTGCATACAATACCAAGCTATTAATCCTTGTGATGTCCTCCCGCGTAAAACAAATCTTCCAAAAATAATTAGCATTTTTTTTCCATGCTTCCGGCACTTTTGTAGACGTTTTTATTGCTTTTAAAAAATTTTATTTACTAATGTTTTTCTTCTTTTTCCATTTTGTTGCTTTTTGCCGGCTTCTTTGTTTTTGGTGCGTTTTTTTGACACGTTTGTCACTTTGACGTTTTCAATGCTTTTTCCCCACTAGCATCAGTATATGCACATCACTGACAGCAAATTATAATGACTAGTTTTACACTTATTCTTGGATTTCATGGTCAATAAACTTCATTAAAAATCCTAATCATTGAAATCATACCACATTCTTTAGTTTAAAAAGCAGAAATCTGCTATAATGTTAATATCAAACGCCCACATGAGGGTAAAATAATAATTGTTGACATTCATAAATTTATACATCATATTTTAATGTTAAAATAGGGCACAGTGACTCTTTAAGCTTAACTGTATGGCTACCTTAACGCTATTTTACCTATTGGCCAGTAAGCCTATCATCAATGTTGTGTAAAGTAAATTCATCCATACAAATGACATGTTGGATTAATGTAAATGGATATTTTTTAGGCATTTCAATTTATTTAATTCTTTTAAATGATCAAACAATAGTTTGGGGGCCTCCGTGCAGCAACTCTGAAGACTGTTGGACTTTGGTTTCTTGCTGAAATAGTTTGGATTTGAATAATTAAAGACAGAATCTATTTTCCAGTGACTGGAATGTAGTCAATGTTGTAAATTGAAACAAAACTACTTGGTTGGTTTAGAAAAACATGATGGTTTTAAATTGATGTCATGTATGTAAGTTAAGTGCATTACTTACATGATGTTGGTTAAGTCCGTTGGGTAAATAAGTCAAAGCTGACTTTTGTTTACCCGTGGGTCATGAACAGCTGTTTTCGTGCTTGTTTGAACCTTTCCATTCACCCCGACGTCCTCCATACGCTGACTTTGATTACACACCTCTTTGTAATATCTCAAAGTCAAATGGAATCCGGGACAAAATATGTTTACCTTAATGCAGTACTGTTGTATGGGATGTATGGAGAGCTTTACATTTGTGCATCTTGTTACAAATTTGCATTCATTTGTCTTTCATTTACATGCTACAAAAAAAATTGACAAACAAGTGTGCAAGCTTTAAAAATTTCAATTTGGAAGATAATGTGAATTTGATTCCACATGGTTAGGTGCTTTCTTGCAGGTAGTTGGATGAAAAGATTGGTAAACCTCTAATTTCTTGTAAGTTAAATATGAAATTGATGCCAAGAGATATTATCTAAGCTTATCTTAGCCAAAAGACTAAAGATGTTTCAGATACCAGTATCGGAAAAGCCTCCGATATTGCCTAAAATGCTGGTATTGGTATTGGTAAGTAATGGAGTTTATGCACTGATCCGAAATCTACTTGTTCTTTTTCCAATATGTGGATAATATAAGGAAGTTCTCTGGCGTTCATTGTTTGTTGGTTTATGTTTCACAAAAAGTTTAACCCGAGCCAGACCGAACAACAAATAGCAATCATATCACATCCATACAGGGATAGTAGTGTACAACATATTAAAAATATGACACACGGGTATCAAATCAGTACTCTGTATTGCAAATTCAGGTATCGGAATCAATATCTGGAAGCAAAAACCGGTATCGGACCATCTCTAGTTAAGACTTGAAGCCTTGGGGAACAGGTAGCTTGACTCTCTCCGAAGCACCTCTGAAGCTTACTATCATTTACAGTTATATATTGTGTATTAAATTCATACAGCCCCTCCAAATAAAAAGGTGTGAATGTATGAGGAGTTATGGGCTGGAACTTTTTCTTGGCCAGGTCACAATATTTCTCCTCCATTTGTCACTTTTCCTTCCCTAACCTATTCCTGTGCCCTGGAAGTGCCCTTAAGCGAGGTGTTTAATATATCCAGTGTTGGTATATTTAACAGCAGAGAAGTTTGTAGTTTGTTCTGGGCTGCTTGCAGGTGTGAAATATGTCTGTGTATGTATGTAGAGTGATGAAACGGTCTGCTTTTGCTAAAAATACTTCTTTTTTTTGGATGCGGGATGGTTTGTTAAAACCTACAGGTCATCTTTATTTTTATCCGTTAAGCTATTATATATGGGACTTCAACCAGATCTAAAGTTTAAAGGTTAAGGGTTTAAAGAAGTTTATTTGTCCTGATGACAAACTAAGATTCCTTAGAGAATGTCCAAAAAGTTCCTCTATGAGAATTTGGCAGCCGGCCGGCGTTAACATTTGTTAGCAATGCTAGTTGGAGCCAATGGGGAACAAAACCAATTCTCTCGAAATGACATGCAAGCCGTTCCACTCAGCTCCGTAAGCTGCAGTAAGATTTTAAGACTATGAATAAGTAACAGCTGTTTGGATGGATTCGTGTTTCATTTTAACAGCAATGGTATGTCCACTTGATAGTTTTCAGAGGGCTGCTGCCAGGTTCTCAAAGACTACGACAAAAAATAAATAAAAAAAAACTTTATGGATAAGTATGTGTCATTGCTGGGTTAGAGAAAGCTTCCTCATGTTCTGACCTCTATTTCAACTATTATTTGATAGTTTGAAAAAAAAATTAATAGAAATGTCTAAAAACTTACTTTTACATGAATCTGGCATGTTATTTGTATGGATACTTTTACTATTGGTAAGGTAGCTATAAGGTAGCCATCCACGGATATAGTTAAGCTTCACTGTGCCACATTTTAACATTAAAACAAGATGTATACATATATGAATGTCAACTATTATTATTCTAACCATCAAGTGGTTTTTGGATTAAATTGGACCTGTTTTCAAAGATTCCATATCATAAATATGGCTTTTTTTCAACCAGAGTTCCCAAAAATAACATGGATGGTTCCACACTCTAATTGATGATCACTACTTTCATGGTCTACCTGGGCGGAAATCTGTCATCATCCATAAACATACTGTGTGTTTCTCTGATCTTAACTATTAGTCAAGCAGAATTTCTGCTTATTGTACTCAAAATATAGGTATAATTTCCTGTAAATGAGGTTTATACACCATCTTTTCCAAAAAGAAGTGTAAAACTCAGGCGTCTGGGTAGCTCACCCTGGCAGAACGTGTGCCAATATACAGAGGCTCAGTCCTCAACGCAGCGGCCGCAGGTTTTATTTGTCTCTCTCTCTCTCTCTCTCTCTCTCTCTCTCTCTCTCTCTCTCTCTCTCTCTCTCTCTCTCTCTCATGTGTAAGCTGTCCTGACACAAATTTAAGCGTGAAAGGCCAACAAAATAACCAAATAATAATAAAAGAAAAAGTAGTGGTTAAGGCTGGGTATCGTTAAATATTCAATAGCAGTACCAATACCGTGACTTTGATACAGATTTCTAAACAATTTTTTCATTTAACAAAAAGAACTTGAAACATTACAATATTACATCACAAATCTTATTTATTTTTCAGCTCTCTACAACCTGTACTGTTAGACAGCCAATCAGCATGTTTTTAATATAAGGCCCACCCACAATTGGTCTGGCCCATCCAAAACTGGAATCCTCGGCGCCGTGCCTGTCGGTCGGTGCCTAAAAAGTATTCAGCACCCAGGCCTACTAATGGTTATAAGTTTTGAAGTTGGCTAAGAAGATGTAACACATTATTGGGTGATCATTTAGAGGCTACCTTATGCTTTATAAAGAGGCAAACCAAACCGGAGGACAACAAGTGCATGGTCAGCGGGAAGACAATGCGAAGGTTAATAGCTTGGTACTGTATGCACCATAAAAGGGTATGTGTAAACGCTCTTGGCAGCCCTATACTTTAGTGTAGGCCCCGTTTAATATGCAACTTAATTTTGTACAATGTATATAGTAAGGGTTCCCTGCTCCATATCTCTTCCATCTCAGGGATCCTTGGCCTAAAAGGCATTAAAGACACTGGGTCTAAAGCATTTAGCATTTCTAATCCATTTAATGTCATGGCTTTGTTGGAAAGACAAATAGGGACCAGGAGACATTTCTGACACTCCTTTTCATTTTCTTGCCTCAGTTTCTAATCTGCACATGCCTCATTGTGCTCCTGTCTTATTCATAGGAAGAAGAAGACACCAACTGCTGTTTTCATTAATGAATCATTGTGATTTTTCCGAGCTTTATTTGTTTATAAAGCTCACTCAAATGTCAAAAAATATAAAAGGATTAAATAATGTTGGAGGGCAGACAGAAGGCTGTAACGAGCATATGTATCGGGTCAAACCAAAGTACAGTCTATTTCAGATCTCCAACACGTCCATTCCCCAAAATGTCCTGTCTGGCATCAAATGAACAGTATCAAGTCCCAAACCACCTACTGGGAGCGCCAGAGCCACCCGGATCATGTTCTGAGGTTGTTTAGCTTCATTTAACCGCGGAGGCACTTGGTTGGACCAAACGTCTCCAGCGACAGATCGCTTGTTTAGTGTCCAACAAACAGCCAATAAACAACGTGGCAGAGGGAAATAAACCGCTGTCTGTCCTCCTGCTTGTTGGCTTCAAGAGACAAAAGGGAAAACGTGTCGGCATCTGGTTGTTGTGTCTCGCTTGTTTAACTAAACATAAAATGTCTTCTTTGGGTTTTGTATTTACTCTTTGAATGGGTTTTGCGGGTTGGAACTCGGATTACCTGTCAAGAACTCTGTAAACCTTCAGATGAATTTGGTTTTACTGCCACTTCAGCTGCAGAAGTAATGCATTTGTGAGTGCAGAGAGATGTAACTTCACTCATATCTGTTGCAGGATAAAGAGAAAAATTATACATTATATTTTATATATTTGTCCATCCTGCCAATAGGACATATAATAAGTGGAGTGTGGCATTTAATGGTGGACTTTGAAATAGTTAGGCTAAACAGTTAATTAAAAGATTTTATAAGATGACTTCTAATTGAAAAAACTATGACCAAAGGAAACAATGTGCAACATTTTGGAAAGTATTCAATACTGTTCTCTATCTTTACAACAAATATGTACATAGAAGAGTACTCCATTTATTTAGCATTGCACTCATATAACATTGTTGGATTCATGATGGGAGGTTTAAAAAAGAAAAGAGATCGATGCAGCAGAACCAGTTATTGGCTATTTCATTCCATGCATTCTTCTTCCTTGCCAAAACCTGGCGCCTACTTTACCCATAATGCAACTTGGCCGCTGACAGTTCAGTTGTAGAGTCTGGTGTGTTGTGCTTATAACAGATAATATAGCCTTGAGTCTCAAACAGAGATTAGGAGCGAGCTACAGAGCTCTGGATCTTTCTGACTGTGCACCTGCAGATTGTGAACTCAGTGTTGTAAAAGATGATCTGTGTGTGTGTGTGTGTGTGTGTGTGTATCACTGTATGCTAGTGTCTTGTCTTCAATGCGGCTCCAGTTCCTCCCTCTTTTCTCAACACAAGCTCTAGTTTCATCTCTCATCTTCATTCCATCTTTACGTCTCTTGTCTTCGGAATGGCAAGAAACACTAGTATAATGTTTCATAATTGGGACTATAAATACTAATAACTACATTACTGAAGTAATGCTCCAATTGCCTTGAAAAACTACCCAGTTCGTATTTTCAGAATAATACCTAAAATCATTGGTATTGACACCCACAAAGTCTCATCATCAAAAGTTGTGAAACAATTAACCACCTGTAAAAGTCCAATTGAAAACCCAGAAAGTCCCAGATCCAAACACCCAAACATATCATGAAAAGCCCCCAAATGTCTGGAATAACGCTCCAAAAAGCTTTGATCTAGATGTCTAGAATTATCTTTAAAATACTTTTTACCCGGGCAAAAGCAAGATCCTAAAAGTTTGGAATAACAACTAAAGATTTTAAAATCTTTATAAGCCTGTACTAACCCAAAATTGTCTGGAATAACTCCAAAATGTACTGTATGTACCCAATAATATCTTTGTCTTTTGTCTACTCTAAATTTTCTACACTGATTCCTCCTTTGTTGATACGTAAACCACTACTGTCATTCATACCACCTTAAATTCTGTTTTTCTGTACTCTGCATTCATTTGTCCCAGTTTTTCTTCATACTTGAATCCTTCTTTCTATTATCCACCTTAATTAAATCCCTGTTGCCTTGACAACACATTTCATCCAGTGAGTCCGAACCGATCCAGTGAGTGCTGAAGGTCACAGGCCGATGATGCCATCAGGACCCTCCAGGATCCTTGCGAGTGAAGATCTGATCCTTTGTTCCATAACTAGGACGGAATCCGCATTGTTCCTCTTCAATCCGAGGTTCGACTATCGTACAACATGTTCCACCAAAACAAGTTCCTTGCCGAGGCTAATTAGCAGTGGCACCGTGGCTCCGTCCGGTGCTTAGCACCGCCCCTGATCATTGTGATTGTTTTAAAGAAATGCCAATGAACCAGAGCATGTTTTTTACTGTGTGGACTCCTCCTCTGCAGCGCTGTGGAGAAAGGTCTTTCAATGCAAGACTACAATACTCATAAACCATAACTTAAAAGATAAACTTAAAATAACATAAAAGTGGATATAATTTTTACTGTACATGCAGTACAACACATACAGGTGTGAAGGCAGACACGTTGCACGTAGTACATCCTGTTTTCTTTACCGCTCTGTTCTTGGGCCCACCTTTAATTTAAGAGGTTTGTGACCAGTTACTGATAGTTTCACAACTAGACAGTAAATTTCCATCTTAAACACTCACACATTAAACAGTAGCAGCTGCACTGGCAGAAAATAAGTCACCCACTCACACAGTCATCAGCGTAAACACACCTTTACCGTCAATGACACCACACCATCAGTAGGGTGTGGGTGTGGTGGTGTTTCTCACGGCTGGAAGATCATTCCATGCTCCAACCAAAGTACGTTAAACGGATATGATAGCAACACGCACATGGGAGCGTTGGCTAGCTTCGACACACTGGAGCATCGTTGTCCGTCTGTGAAGAAAAACGACTCCTGAGAGATTTCCCCTCCGTTTCAACATGAGTATTGAGAAAGAGGGGAAAGCGAGAGAAAGACATCTGCCTGGCAGATTTCTATTGTTTCCTTTCTGAACCCGTCTTTCATCCTTCCTCTTGTCCTCTCCTCTGTTCATCTGAGGAACATCAAAAGCTGGTTCATGGAAATGTCAGCGAGACAAATCCCGGCATTAAGAAACAGAAGTACTAATGGCTGCTCCACTGACTTACTCACATGATTTATTAAGATTACATTAAAAGAGACATCACCCGTTGTTGGCCACAAAACAACAGGCATACCTTTTTTTTTTATTTTTTTTTTTGAGTGCAAATGTTTGTACTTGTAACACACCTAAGACTTCACACAATCACCTGCTCGTCACCATGGGAAAGGTTATGTTTTTTTAATCATTAACTAATTTCCATTCTACTTAGATGTTATTGTAGCTCAACTTGTCCTGGATACAAAAAAGTCATGGTACTTTAAAAGAAAAAGACAGCTTAGATTTGTTCAAATTGACAACGTTGGAGCATGCCAAAATGCGCTGTGTGTCTGAAAACACCCTCAGACACATAGGCGTAGAATTTAGGGGGGAGGTGGGGTGCCCCCACCGATATTTAGAGAAGTAGGTGGACGAAGGTCTGGCAATGCGAGACTAAACAGCAGGCAGCTGTACATCACTAAACCAGAGTCTGGCTGTAGTTTGTGGTCGTATTGTGGTTTGTTTCAGCTCCGAGTTTGTTTGTATATGGGCACATAGCGAGGAAAAAAAAAAAAAAAAAAAAGTTCATGCATATTGATGAATATAATCCAGCTGCTTTGTGTCTCCTCCTGTTCCTCCTTCAAAATAAAAGCACCCCGTGGAGCACTTGGTTGATGGTGATGAATGCAAAGTTGGAAAGCTTTTACCTGCTTCGATTGTCTGGGGAACGTGTTCTTTCATCACGAGACAGACGGTTTGGAAACATCAATTTAGAAAAAAAACGTTTTTCTGCGCGGAAGGCTTTTTGCCATGTTGTCCTCTTTTGTCCTCTTTTCTTTTTTCCTTTGCGTATTTCTTTCTTCCTTTAACAGGGAGGGAATGTTTTAAGTCTTCAAGGTCCAGTCAGGACCTGAGATCCAGTTGTCTTCTGTCAAACATCATTACTAATAATCACACACACACAAGTACAAATACACAAAAGAATCATACACACTTCAGCAGTCCAAAAACTATGTTCAAATTGTGTATAAGCTCGCCAGCCCATGCAAAAACTCTCTGGGGGTGAAATTAGAACATTTGGCTGAACAATACACAGAATTCCAGCTCTGTTGTGTTGTTACGTTGGTGTTTTACTGGTTTACTGGTAGGGGTAGACACACATATACACACTTATTTTGATGATTTACTGGTAAGGCTTGGGGTCGGTGTTATTGGAGAACTATTTGACAAATAAACATATGTTCCATCTACAAAGAATGGCCTGCAGGGGCTTGTGTGTTACCACTGTGAGAGATAGTCTTTGTTCTCATGTTGCGGAAACATTGTGGCTGCACTTAAGACATTATCCTTATTAAGTTTCCACAGTGTGTCTCCCAGAAGCTCTCAGATAGATACTATTGTCTCATATCATCTGTGAACCGCGGTTTTGTGAATTTATGTGATGTATTTTTATAGATTTGACTACGCAACAGTAGTCATGGAGTCAGCTGAGGACCATAACAATTTGTTGATAGTTTGGCCATTTTTCACTATCTTAATGTTTGCAAAATCAGCTATTAGCATTTCCCTCTTCACGCTGTGCCCATGGATGTACAGATGGACTGTTGCTGAATTACTTTTACTCTGAAGAAAACTTAAAAACATGATTAAACTGAAGTTCTGAAATTTTCCAATGATTTCAGAGTGGATATTTGGATTATTTGCAATAAAATATTACAAATAATAATAATGTGTGTAGAATGTTTCACGCTGATTGCAACATTTAGGCACACAGGACCCTGTTTTAATGATGTAAGTGCACGGCGTGAAGCGCATGGGACTAGTGCGTGTCCACATCCACTTTTTCAAGTTTGACGGCGGAAAAAAGGGTCCGTGTGCCTGGCGCATGGTTCAAAAGGGTTGTACTTAGTGTCTTCTTTACTCATAGGTGTGTTTTGGGCGTAGCATGCAATCAGCCAATCAGAGTGTCATCTCCCATTCCCTTTAAAAGCCAGGTGCTTTGTATCTTGGCACATTGCTATCATGATGGCGGATTGGCACCGTCATATTTTTATATGTAATCTTCTGCATGTGTGTGTGCTGCTTCTTTCTTGTGTGTGTGTGGTGTGTGTGTGTGTGTGTGTGTGTGTGTGTGTGTGTGTGTGTGTGTGTGTCTGTGTGCACGAGCCTAGGCGCATTTTACTAATGCGCTGTTAAAATAACAATGAAATGCGGCACTATTGACTTTAGACCAGGTTTTTGTTGGTCAATGGCACAATCACTTTCTGCTGCCGCAAGATAACAATACGCCAAGAATGCCCTTGAACACACCTCCCTGTAAGACCAGCGCACCCATGGGCGCACAGATGGGTGCAGGGGCATTCGCTATGTAAACGACGTGGGCGCTGGACGGTCTTAAAATAGCGAAGACACTTGCGTCGGGATTTGCGCCGCACTGCGCCGGGTGAAAATAAAATTACTCAACACAGTACAATAACTAATTTATTTATATATAGACAGTAAATATACATACACACACACAGAGGACTTTCACCTTGGAAACCGGGGGTCGCGTCCCACGTGTGGCGATTCCTTTCCTAGTCCTTTTTCTCCTAACCGCAACCGTCCCATTGTTGTAGTGCGACCCACGTGTGGTGTCCCGGTGGCCACTGTTGTCACCATTTACCGCGTGTGGCGTTTCATTTCCTCGTTGTTGCCTCCCCCACAGACCGCGGATCGTTTCCCAGCGGCCGTTGTTGTCCCCCAGAGCAGGCTGCTCTCCGGCAGTTTGTTAAATGATCACGTTCCCATTTCGTTGGGACCACCACGAAATAAATGAGAAAATCGTGTCCCTGTTGACGAATCAATACATCAAAAAAGCGTGATCATTTCACGAACTGCCATGAGACCAGGTTGCATGGAAGCAGTGTGTAAATGGTGCGTTTGCACCGCGGAGATCTGCACTAAAGCGTAAAAAAAAGAAGTTTTTTAGAATTTTTTTTAACCTGAGGTGTGTGTGTCCCTTTTACACAGAAATGAATAATCTTTTAAATGAAACTACCGATGTACAGGAAATGACTTAATGACTGTCAGTGAGCGCATTGGCGGTTTCATTCTGAGAGTTTCTGTTTTCACGTCTTGTTTCGCTCGCATGCGTCCTCTGATAACAGCTGACAGTCGATAGACATTTTCACAGCGCTGTGCCTTCTCCAAAAAACAAAAGAAACAACAACAATCCCAAAGGAAAAGCTCTCCGTCTCGCCGGTGACTCACACAATCCTACGCCGTTTGTGCACTGCAGGTGTAGCCAGTTAAAAGATACATCTGCTCCGCGAACGGTCCGCATACGTCACTTGTTCAATATAGTCAATATTATTCAATATTTAATATATACTTTTGCTAAAACATATTGTCAATGTTAATATCCTGTTAAAACAAATGAGGAATGCTGCCGTTCTTCTGGTAATAAGTCTTTTACACACAGGACCATTCAAAAGTTTGGACACACTCTCTCATTTAAGTAAAAAGGGAAAGTGTGTCCAAACCATAGACTGGTACTGTATTTACATTCATGACATATACAATCATTTCTTTTATTGCCTCTGTGTCCAAATATTAAGTGAATGTTTGCATCAGAGTATGATGGCAATTATTAGATCTCACTTTTTATTTTCCTAACACTAACACTGGCCTATTCCCCTGTAATGTTTCATAGAAACCCTAATGTAATACAGGTCTGAATCTTATTTTAAGGATCATATATTTTATTTGAATAAAGACATGTTGTATGAAGTAGATAACATTGAGACAGATATGCAAATCATTTTTACTGAACTTATGACTCTTGTTCAGACTCCGTTCACACGTGCCTGTAACACCTTGTAGGGTCTAGTTTCCCAGAGTTAATCACTGTCAGGGAGGTGGAGCTGAGAAAGAGGAAGAAAGGGAAAGAAAGGTGGAGAAAGATGGAGGCTGTTTGAGTGGGAACAGGGTCAATTAGTGAACTTGAACTCCAGAGGTCACCGAGGGAGAATTCACAACCTCTGAGAAAGGTTACAACCTTGCCTTTTACACACAGAGACACACACACACACACACACACACACACACACACACAGCATGGAGGTAACAAAAGGAACTAACAGCAACTTGAGGGAGAGAGGAGTGAGAGGAGTTTTCTAACCTGCATCTGGCCTCCAGATGGTTTGTGAGTCATCCCTGGGTTAGACACACACACACACACACACACACACACACACACATACATGTAACACACAACACAACTTCACACACATTCACACACATAGAGGAGCAGTTTTGGCTTCCCCCGCTGAGACTAGATCATTCCCAGGTTGGGTCGATCAGAGGTTAAACTCGACACCTGACTCTCTCTCTCGCACACATATGTACACACATAGACAGACACACACACACACACACACACACACACACACACACGCACACACACTGCAAACAAGCAGAACGGTATTGTCGCACATGCTCAAGACACATTTCTTTTTCACAAATCGTACTACACACACACACACACACACACACACACACACATACACACACGCACACACCGAGGCGTACATATATGGAAAAACACCTGAGTCCTTCCCCTGCCAGCGGAGAGTTCACACCAAGGGTGCTGTGTAAGAATGATACTCCAATGTGTCTGAATGAAAAGTGAGTGATATATGTGCAGAATATATGAAAAGATGGAATATATAAGGGAATAATACGGTGCGGGGAAAAAATAAAGGGGGAATAAAACAGATTGAATGTAGGCGAGGCCACATTTTGTCTGACAGTTTTGGTTTCATCACTTTTCAGTAGACAGACAAAAACCTGAATATGTTATTTGGGCAAAATATGAATCAAGAGGAATCCGTGTTATCTGAACAAGCAGAGACGGGAAGCCACACGAAGACTGATAAGATGCACGCTCCCTCCGGTTCATGAACTCCTGCCAGAGAAGGTCAGATAGTTTTAGATTGTGCATACCAACGTCGGCCATCTTATCTGAGCTGTTGCCATGCCTGAGGCTGTTGTCTGAGTCCAGGTTTCTGCAAAGAATGGGAAGATGTCTAGACAATATTTGTCATATTGAAAAAGAAGCTTGATTGTTGGTTTTAAGGGAATGTTTTTAACAATTCACTATTGGTTATGCTAATGTTTTAATCACAATGTAAACTGCTGAGATCTCAGGATGGCATGTTGGGCCTAATATGTCTATTCTTAGAGCACAATTGCAAACAATTGGATTTATTGAAAGGCTAGTCTCTTGTTATGTAGCATCAGATTTTTGAGGGGGTCCTATAAATTTATGATTTGATCATTTGAAAGGCACGATTAAGATGTGAATTCACCCGGGCTGGTGTGAAACTTTATTGTAAATGTTTCAACGGCTACTTTTCAAGTCTCTTATTTGATAGCTCCTCGCTTGAACCAAAGGTTGTTCTGGTCCTCTTTTGTAAAAGCCGTCCCAAAGCTCTTATTTCTGCCTCAAAGTGCAACAATCAAGGATGGAGGCAGGATCTCTGAGGAGCTATGAGCGAGGATACACTAAAATAGCCTTCCCGGAAGTTGTGCAGCTGAAAGCCGTTGCTAACTCCGCACATACGGCCGAGGAATTAATGTGGCGTGTCAAAGGAAAGGACATCTCATCCATTCCTCTCTCCACGCACAATTTCCTCACGGCTCCCGTGCTTCCTCGGCAAGACGGACTAAGACGCGAGGAAGGGGAGAAAGTTAAGAAAGTCAAGAAAACAGGGATGCAATTTAAAGACCTGACAATGTAGCCATCTAATGCATGAACAACCCAGTGACTTTATGGATCTGCCTCATAACAAAGGCAAGATAAGACAGAATAGAAACCAGAGTTCTGATTTCAGTCAGAGGCTGAACTGCACACATTCAGTGCGTCCATTTCTAGATAGCTTACAGCTCACATCTTTACAGTTCGTATAACACTAGCTATTCCGAGATTCTCTGGTTTATTGGCCTTTCTTTAAACCAATCACAATCGTCTTGGGCGCAGCAGCAACGGTGCCGCTGCAAAATAGCCTCGGGATGGAGCTTGTTTTGGTGGAACGTGTACGTTCAAAAGTTGTTTTAGTCGTGCAACAGAAAACTCAGATTGGACAGATAGTCTAGCTAGCTGTCTGGATTTACCCTGCAGAGATCTGAGGAGCAGTTAACCACAGTCCTCATTAACAAAAAAAAAACTCATAAAGTGACATTTTCATGCCATGGGACCTTTTTTAAGGCTCCTCCACATTGGCTTTACTTTTCAGACTCCGAGGTAGCGGCTTGGGTCACATTCATGGGAAAGACATGAAGGAAACATTTGCTTTGCATTCTTTTTTATAAAAGACCTAATTTCTACCAAAATATCTTGCTGTGCAGTCTGTAGAATTACCAGACAGTGATCCACATCAGACAGCAAACACAAGCCTAAAATAAGCTTCCAGCACTGATGAAGCCTCATGTTAACAAAGCATCTTTAAAACACGACAAGCAGGTAGACAAAATATGTATATATAAATATATATATTAAAATAAAAAGAAGTTTATTTTGTATAAAACATACTGTGTGCCCACTTGTATCTGCAAGACAAATCTGCAGCCAACAAGGCAGATAGAATCAGTGAGGAACACAAAGAAGTGCTGAAATCCTAACAGGCCGTTTGTTTTCTCAGTGGATCTGCAGACATCATGACTGGTACCTCGGTGCATAACAACGGGTGAATGAGCCCAGGTCACGGACTTAAATATGTTTTCTTGTGACAAATCAAATTAACTTTGACCTGCTATAACGCATAATTTCATTATGAGTGACGGACCTGGATCCGATCTGCAGGAAGATCTCTGAGACATAAAATCTATTGTTTTACTCCATTAGGACATTTTGGGAATTATTCTCTTCCTTGTCAAGAGTTAAATGAGAATATTCATACCACTCTCAAGTCTGACGTATTCAGTGGTGCAATGTAACTAAGTACATTTACTCAAGTACTGTACTTAAGTACAAATGTTGAGGTACTTGAGTCTTTTCTTTTCATGCCACTTTCTACTTTGACCGCGCTACATTTTAGAGATAAATATTGTAATTTTACGCCACTACATTGATCTGACAGCTTTAGTTACTAGTTCCTTTACAAATTAAACATGTAGATTATAAAATACAGTGTGTTATCATCAATTAAACTATCCAACAATATAATGGCTTACAAATCCAGCTGAAATTATTAGACTAATATATACTTTGTTGCACGTTGCGAGAACATTTTTCTGATACTCATACTTATATATTTTTACTTAAGTAACATTTTCAAAGCAGGACCTTTGCTTGTAACAAAGTACTTTTTCACAGTGTAGTAAAGTACTTTTACTTAAAAGAATTTGATGTTCTCTGTTTTTACTGTTTAAAATGTCCTGTCCTGTGATGCTTTGCATCTTCGGGCCACCGTCATTGTTGTGTTAAACATTCCCGCCCTCATCGTGCTTTAGCTCTTTGTGTCATTTACCAAAAACTCAGAAGATGCAGGATTGTTCCAGCGACTTTGAAGTTTTTTTTAGCCTGAGCTAGAAGACTTTTGTAAAAGTACTGCATTCACATTTAATCTTATTCCTCATCTTGTTCTTCATTTTGTTTTTCTTTAGCTGAAGCACTGCCACAGTTTTCTGGGTGAAGTGGAGGCCAAAAGGTTGTGCAGGCTGAATGAACATGTTGTCTGGCAGGTGAATCTGCAGCCATTTACAATGAAACCAGAGAGATAAAAGATCAAAGATATGATCCGGTGACTACACACACACACACACACACACACACACACACACACACACACACACACACACACACACACACACACACACACACACAGGCCAAAGATAGAGGAAGGCAATGGAGGTCACAACCTTTTGATGTCTTCCTGAAACTGTTGTGAAACCTGGATGTTTTGGCGTTGAGTGTTTTTGGTGGTGACGCTCACAGGTCACTCATAGGATGCTCTCACACACACACGCACACACACACACACTTTTGTACAAGCAGAAACATGCATGTTTTTCTGTACTTATGAACTTGTGTGCACACACTGTATACAGTTTGAGAGAGAGAGAGAGCGAGAGAGAGAGAGAGAGAGAGAGAGAGAGGGGGGGAAAGATGTTGTACATGGATAGATTACTGAACAGGCCTACCGGCTAAGGGGCCCTGACTCACAAAATGTCGCTGAAAAACAGACCACAAAATGACTGCAAAGATGCATAATGACAACAAAATGACGCTAAGTTACTAGAAATAGACACAAATCTATCTAAATGGAACACATACTGACTACAAATGACCCAAAAATGACAACAATCAGACACAAAAGGACCTCAAAGAAATGCAAAACTACTACAAGGACAGACAACATGACCACAAAGAGACTGAAAATGACAAAAAATAGATCCAAACCAATCACTAAGACACTCCTCTCTCTTGTCTACTTTGTATTGGTTTTACTGCATAGACTGTTTTAATGCCTTTGCCATCATACAGTATGTGCTTGCTTGTTTGTGTGCCACTTGTTTGTATGTTTTAATCATTTACGCTTAGGCCTGCTGTCATTATAGGTGTAATTCATGTTAATTTGTTAGCTATTGTATTTTATCATGCCTATTGTCATCTGGCCGGGGACTATAGCTGGAAATTAGCCGTAGAGGCTTAAGCTGCTGCTTATAATATATAATCATATAATGTATAGTATATTAAAGGGGACTGTCCATGACATTATAAACTAATGAACTAAATGCAGAACGACTACACATAGATGCAAACCCACTACAAAAAATGCAAAACAGTCACTGAGATGCAAAAGACCCACATAACAACTACAAAATGACCAAAAAGAGACGTAAAATGACAGAAAGTAGACTCTTTCAGACTGTTGAAGTGGGTATCTTGTTCCTATGTACACAGGGTGGGGGGCCTTTTACAGCTGCGCCCAGGGGCCCATTGTCTTATCATCCTTCCATGATGCGTTACTGCATTGTTATTTCATGTGTGTATGAGTGTGTACTCCATGAATTTGAAATAATCTACAGACAAATGTTGGCAATGAATAGAAATATTGTGAAATGCAAATATACTGTAGGTCAAAGTGTGTGTGTGTGTGTGTGTGCATGCATGCATTCGTGAGTACGTGCATGCGTGTGTGTGTGTCCCTCGGCCACTGCAAGCCCTCTGTCTCCCACTTAATTTCATTTCCATATGCTTGTCTATGATGGTGTGTGTGTGTGTGTGTGTGTGTGTGTGTGTGTGTGTGTGTGTGTGTGTGTGTGTGTGCGCACGCGCTCTCTCATGTGATGGTCGAGGTCAGAAATAAAACACTCATTAGAAAAATGTTCCACTCGAGCAGAGTGAAAAGAAAACATGCTGCTGATTTATATACACTGCACACACACACACACTCACACACACACACACACACACACATACACACACACACACACACTGCAGGCGGTATGATGTGGGATAAAAGATTTAGCATCATCATGGGGAATCAAGAAGAAGCAACTTCAAATTTGGAAAGAAAACCTCAGTTTTAGCTCAATCACTAAATCTCTAACCTGTCTTCATCTCCTTTTTCTTCCACTATTCCTGCAAATCATGCTGTTTTTTCTTTTGTGTTATAGACCGAACTTGCCTTTAGCCTCGTGGATTTTCTTTTTTTCCATGTCACTTTCTCTCCGCCATCCATCTGCTCTCTGTAAATTTTTTCATTTACATTGCCCCCTTTAATTTAAGCAAAATCTCTCTTTCTCTGTCTTATAAAATCTATGCTAACTGGGTTATCTCACATCAGAGCCCTGTGCACATGTGCTATCCCTTTTTAGTTTTTCATGTTAGGCCTGGTTTCAAAGTCTTTAAACCATTGACTGCTGCTCTTTTATGCCTGAAAAACATCTTCCAAAACGTCTGAGTGTGCCACTTCATCACAGTTAACCTGCATCCTTATTTTGTTATGAAGAAGGTTATGTTGTTATTGTGAACTTAATTTGACGAAAATGAAAATGAAATTCGGAGAGAGAAAATACTCCCCCCTTATCGATTAGTATGGCATTAGAGTAACCTTTTAGTAATATAAACATTCATGCTCATTTCAGGTTTGAATTCCCTGCATCTGAAGACTTCTAATGCTGATGGATGACAGGTAGGTGTTACTTTAAAGCTGCACTACACAAAGCCTTCATGTTAACAGTGGGTGATATGACTATATGTAAGGAGAAAGAGGTCACTGAGGTCCGTGACTTTACCGCTGGGTCGAGTGTCAACGATTTCAGCTAAATCAGCTCTAATAAACCCATTGAATGCTCCCTGCCGAGCACTAAACGGCAGACAGACAAAGTTAACTAGCTAGTGGACATAGCGGAGCATTTACCAGCTAAAGAACCAGATATCCTTTTACATCAGGAGTTGGAGGAGACCAAAACAGAGCTAGAAGAAGAGTAACGTTAGTCAGGTCGCCAGAAACGCTTTCTCCGAATGAAAGAATGAATTAGAATCGGGTTTATTGCCAAGTAGGTCTTCACATACGTGGACTTAGCTTTGATGCATAACATAAACAAAGTAAGAGATAATAAATTAACAATAAAAGCAAGTAATGCAAAAAAAATAAATCATTAGACACACATATAAAATTGTCAAAGGAATGTGCAAAAGTTCAGTATGAAGTATAAAAAAGGATATGCAATGCACAGAGATGCAGTCCCAAAGATGTGTGTTAATGTAATGTTTAGTGTCATCTGTAGTTGGAAAGATACTGTTTTGTAGAGTGAGTTGCAGCTTCCTGCCTGAGGCGAGTGTTTTTAGGGTTAGGGTTAGCATAGAGTTTGTATCCAGGGTGGAAGGGGTAGGCCACAATCTTTCCTGCTCTCCTCAGGCGTCCTGAGGACGGCAGATTGCAGCCAATCATCTTCTTAGCAGCGCCAATGATTCGCTGCAGTCTGCCCTCGTGCCCGGCGGTGTTAGCAGCGCACCAGATAGTGAATAGGAGTGGCGAATGGACTCGATGGCAGTGTCCGAGTGAAAGCTAACGTTGCTAAATGTTTGTTTTCCGTGGAAATAGATGAATGTCAGCACATTCACCACAACAACTTTCTAAGGCCACCTTACGTTAAATGTGTGATGTTCAGCTTCTTTTGGAGTTCTGCCAATAAATTGCCCAAAAACTGGATTTACGCATGATCTATCCATCTATAATTGTTTTCTATAGCTCCCTTCATCCCTCGTTGCTTCGCCTTGCGTGTGAAGAGGCTCGTTTCTTGACGCCTCACTGTTTTGATGAACCTCATTAAAGAGTGAAAGTACATTCCTCTATTGCTTTATAGTGCTGTTGCACACACACAAACACACACACGTTCCTGCTGGTGTTTATAGTGCAATTCCTTTTTTTATTTACCAACTTTCTGATCACATCCATGTGCTTGTTAAAACATTTTTGTTGATAAAAATGAGTCTACATATTATTAACACATCATGCACACACACACACAATATATATATATATATATATATATATATATATATATATATATATATATATACACACACATGCAGCTGCCAGGCTGTGTATCTGTACCGGCTTCAGTTGAGAGCTTTCATGTAACTTTTTCAAAAGCTGCTTGATTTGGCCAAGACATAACTATTTAAAGAAACACAGGTGGGCAAAATTTCTCAAATGCCTTCTCTGAAAATGTGAGTGTTTTGCCAGTAGAGGAACAATAACAGTCATTACTTTGAGGTAAGAGAACGGTCAGTGCAGGCTTTTTAATTTCAGCTGGATGCCACATTGACCAGTTGGATTTGCCAGAAAAGAGAGCCGGTGATGGCAGAGAGGTTTCTCTTACTTTCTTAAAAAAAAAAAAAAAAAAAAAGGTCTTCAAGAATTATTATGAAGTGGGATGCTATTGATCAACTAACAAAGTTTTTATATGATTCAATTGTATTAATCACTCAAAAGAGCTAGTTTTTAGTTGCTTATGATGTTAAAAAAGTACGTGAAATATACAGGGGAAAAAATTTAAAATATCTGCAAGAAATCTATAATTTTGAAATATATGAAAACAAATCATTAAAATATTCACAAAAAGCAGGTTAAATATCTGAAAAATATTAGAACAAATATCCAGGAAAAAAATCCACAAAAAATCAATATCCAAAATATACTAAAAAAATCATTGAAAAATGATACAGTAAAATTATGAAAACATGAATGAAGTTCTAAAATATCCCCCAAAAAGTGTGACAACAATTATTAAAATATCCTATATATATATATATATATATATATATATATATATATATATATATATATATATATATATATATATATATATATATATATATATATATATATATATAAAATCTTGTATATATATAAAATCTTCTAAAAGGTTTGCTTATAATCCACGGGTGTATGAGATGTAACCCCTTACATATTGTATGTCACTGAAATACCCTTTTCCTCTTCGAGTATAACGTTCCTCATGCCAAACCCATCTCACTGCATAAAAATATCAATAAAAATTGCATGTATATGTAATCATCCATCTGTAGGCTTCAAGTCCAAATTCCCCCAGCAGGAAGTTATTGTAGGCTATAACTTTAATTTCAAGAAATCCAAGGACACTTTACATACTTACTGTGGCTAAGCTTAAGGAGGTTGTAGGCTGTGGTAAACAGGTGTAGCATTTCGGATATCTGCAGGGAGGGTGTTCCAGAGGGATGGGGCTGCAACACTAAAGTCTATGTCTCCAAAGGTACAGAGTCTGGTGTGGGGAATGGAGAGAAGGCCAGCGTCTTGAGGATCGCAGGTTTCGGGGTGTGATATATGCAGGATTTTATATGTGATGCGGTACTTAATTAGGAGCCAGTGAAAGTGGATGAGGGTTGGGATGATGTTATGGATCATGTCTGGCAAAAAAAAAGCCAAAGCTGCTTTGTGGAGGTAAACTGGCCTAATTCAACATCTATTAAGTTGGTTTTGATGAGATAAAAGTGTGTCCAACCTTTTAACTTTGCTACAACTTTTGTAACTGTAAACTCTTCACGGTGTACTATTTTAGTAGTCATAATGCTATAAATTACTGGACTTTTTTAGGTAAAGACGGAAAAATGCCCTCCCCTGTCTTTAACAAACACCACTCAAACAGTGGTTGGGATGAGAACAAGATTATAGAGGTGGTTTGGGAGTAGAAGTCCGACTGCTAGAATCCATCCTGACTGCCAGGACAAATATAGATTAGCACAAAAAGGCCTATCCCCCACTCTTTGTCCCCCTGCAGCCCCAGAACTACTCCCGCTGGGCTGCTGATGGGCCAGCAGGAAAGTAGAAAAAGTGAACTGGGAAACGACAAAATGTGGTGAAAAATGATCATCCTGAAAATATATCATTCTGAATTGTACTGTAGGTTAAAAAGAAACAAGGAAAGTTTAAGGTCCAGTGTGTAACAAGTTTATTTGTTCAGAATCGGTGTTGCCTGCTCCATATTCATGCTCCATCTTGAAATATGTTAGCCATTAAGGGACATTCAGGACATACTACTCCGCCTTTTGCGTTTTAGCTGTCACATGATAAACTCATAGGTCCTGCTAATGGGTATCTTCGCTTCTTGGCCCCAGTAAGTTTAAGGAGACATGGAGTACCACACACATTCAAGATCCAAATTTAAGGAACAGCCCAGAAAAAGAAAAAGGATTTTGAAAAGCGCAAAAGACTGGCTTTCCGTGAAGTGCCTAGGGGAGTGGCAGACCGGGGTGGTGGTTTCCCTCTTCAAAAAGGGGGACCTGTTCTTGAATTGGACTTTATACCTTCTACTAGCTGTCCCTTTGACCTTTTTGTACCCGACAGATTCTCAGTTACATTAAAGTGCTCCACATTCTAGAAATATTATATATTTAATCACTGCCAAAATAAGAGGATTTTTAGAACGCTAATGTGCACCTCGTGTGCGAAGGATTGTCTGCTTTTTACCACCAGAAAGAGAAGATGACACAACGGGCCAATCTGCGGAGCATCCGTGGTCAGATTGTATTAGAGATGTTATAGAGATGTTAAACACACATTGGCAAATAAATGCGCATAATGGCAACTACTACCACACTGGAAACATAGAAGAAAAAAGTAAAAGTATGTACATATCATCTGGAAAATGTAAAGAAAAATCCTCACATTGTAGAAACTGGAAACGATCCAAACTGTTCTGTCAATTAACTAAGTGCTTAATGGTCTAATCATTTCAGCTGGCTTTAGGCCGTAATATTGTCGGGCAGTTTAATTGATAAGAAAACATAGTATTTTAATAATCTTTTCGGCGCAAAAATCTTAATTTGTAAAGTAGCTAGTAACTAAAGCTGTCAGATTAATGTAGAGGAGTAAAAAGTACAATATTTATTCTTCAAATGTAGCGGAGTAGAACTAGAAAGTGGCATGAAAAGAAAAGACTCAATTAAAGTTAAACTACTTCAAATTTGTACTTAAGTACAGAGCTTGAGTAAATGTACTTAGTTACATTCCACCACTGCATCTGTGCAGTCATTCATAGAGACAAAAAAGGCCAAATAAAATACAATATATACACACACACACAGACACGTGCAACTTTGATGGTGGCCGATAACAAAGTTTGGATATCTGTGAAATCTCTGTGGTCAGACTGTCCGGTATTACTACAGCTGATGCCAGTAGAGGAGCTGGGTGGAGACAGTAACATTAACCACAGCAGCAGAGGAGCCCCAGTCAAGGCTGAGCAGGATATTTTTTACACTGCGAGAGAACGTGAAGTTCTTTGTTCCTGAAACGGCATTTTAAAAAATGTTGCCTTGCGTGCGTCGCTCTGTATTTCTCAAAATTACAGATGATTCTCTTCCGATATCACGACGTAGGTATTATGTACCACATGCTGCAGTGCAGAGCTACAGGGAGACGGTGTTAAAATAGAGAAATAGTTGGACTAAACAGTAAGTAATATGACTTTAACGTGTGATGCACATTAAGAATACATCAGGAACTTTGATAATAAAAGCAGTTATTACCAGCAACTAAAGAGGAGCCTGATCACGATAAAATCTTTAATCATTTGATGAAAATTCATATGTAAGAATTTTTTTCCCCAAAATTTTGTTCAGGCAAGTGTTAAATGTTACTTTTACTTACTCTATTCATCTAGATGTAGGAATACAAAAATATAAAATAGTGATGAAATACAAACCGTAGTTCTGAAGAAATACCATGGACAAAAAAAGAGAGAACATTGACAATTTTCATGCACGTAAGCAACATAACTTGCACTATTTCCAATTCAAGCTGTCTTTTGCTGACAACTGAGACACATCGCTGTTCACACCTGTGCAGATCATCATTCTCTAAGCACTTGGGTTCTGATTTCGTTAGTACCTACAGTATGTCGCTTCTGCTAGAATAACACAGGACAGTGTGCACAGTTCAGGATTTTCCCCAGTGTATTGCAAGCTTGGTGGCCCACCGGCCCTAAACTGCCCCCCACCAGGCCTAAGCCACTGGGGAATACAGTTTTTTGGCCTTTTTAGTAGTAGTGTGGTGGTTCGGTTGGAAACTTACTCATATTTTCAAATTTCCAGTTAAGTGTAGGGTCCTATGGAATCAGTCTTGTCTATGGAAGCTTTTATTAAATTATCAATTTCGGATTCCATCCATGTTGCTGTTTTCACAGGCTCTACATAAATGCTGCCATCAGTTTGTGACTTGCCCCAGACGGGCCCTCGTGGAAAAAAGACACTTGCCACCGGGCCTAACAACTTTTCTTGAGGAAAGCCTACAGCTATCACGTCAACACAAATTTGTCATGTTAGCGGTTGTGTTGCTACAGCTGGAGATATCTCTGTCAGACAAATCCATCACATCTCCTTCCATTTGGCAAAAAGATGGATTTGGGGGTGGGGGGGCGCGCCGCGCCCTGGTAGCTCACCTTGATGAGCATGGCCCCATGTACAAAGGCTCAGTCCCCATTGCTGTGGCCGTAGGGCTCAGTTGCGACCGGGGACCCATTGCTTCATGTCGTCCCCCCTTTCTTATGCTCTTTCCTGGCTTCATGTGTCCTATCAAATAAAGGCTGTCACCAAAACAACCACCACATCAGACCACATCAAACCAGGTAAAAAATGGACTGTGTCTGACACTTCTCCTTCACATGGTACCAACACTTCCATCAGACTTTGAAAATAAGCTACAGTTTCTTTAGCTGAGACAACGTGCCTCTGGGCACAATGCTAAAGGTCCCCAGGCCTCCTATATTTGTCTCTCTGTGATCATTTTGTGTCCTATCAGTGGCCGTTTTGAGTTTCTCAGTGGTTGTTTTGAGTCTCATTATGGTCAATTTGTTTCTTTGTAGACAATTTGTGTCCCTTTGTCATCACTTTAAGTGTATTTGTGGTTGTTTGGCAACTCTTTGTTTAGTCTCTTTCCTGTCAAGTTGCATCTCTTTCATTTATCCACTGTATTTGTTCCTCTTTGCAGCAGTTTTGCATCTCTTTTTTTAGCCATTTTGTGTCTCTGTGTAGTTGTTTTTAGTTTCTGTGTAGTTTGATTGACTTTCCAGCAGGAAATCAGGAAATGTTAAGACTCACTTCAGACAAAGTCTCTGGTGCAGGGCCCCCTGATCTCTTGGACCCCTGGGCCTGTACCCAGTAGGTGTGTTCAATAATTAATTTATGGTAGATTCTAGCAAGCCTGTCTTATCACAAATTATACTCCTAAAAATAATTGGTTTGAGTTTATTGGATTGCATCTTGGTGGTCATTTACACTTATATTTAGTTATTTCCAGTAGAATATGAAACCAAGTATAAAAAAGGACCTTTTCCCTAATCTTTATATTTGGCTTATTTTGCCCTTTTCAAAAAAGAAAAAAAAAAAAAGTTTGATAGTATTTTTAATGTTTTAGTGTGGCCCTTAGTGGAAGGTAATAAAAATAAGACTTTATGACTCTACTTGTGCTACTGTTACACTATGTTTTAACATGTACCATTATCCCATAATTGGCACTTGTGTGAAAAGTAGCTTGCTTTAAATCTCAAAGATAGATACAAATCTATGACAGATTTATTTACTCAAAAGTATCAGATTTACACAATTTTCACATCCAATATGGGGTCATGAAACTTTGGGTACCTAAAAATGACAAAATTTAGAGGAGTGCTGGTGTATGTTGATGATGTATGAGGTGCACATAGATAACGGGTAACAGGTAAAATGACTAATTTGCCAGACTCCTCGAAAACCTCAGTGTGTTCCTTTGAAGCGTGGAGTGAAAAACGCCGCCATTACAGTGTTTTATACTGTGGAAGAGAGTTTTTGTCAAGAGGTCAAAGTCCGATTTAGGTGAGAAGCAAAGGTAATCCTGATCCAATGTCCACGCACACACACACACACACACACACACACACACACACACACACACACACACACAAGGTGAAAATAAAGTGTTCTGTGGGGAGTTGGTGAGGTAAAGAGGTGAAAACGATTCTGCGTCTCTCTGTTCTCTCTCTTTCTCACACACACACACACACACACACACACACACACACACACACACACACACACACACACACACACACACACTCGTTTGTGCACACTGAGTTAAGGTTCATGTTGAGGTAAAAGTTAAAGAAGATTTGCTTTTCAGTGGGTGTCCAGGGACTCATAAATACAGACCTAGAAAACACAGCAGGGGGAACAGAAGTACACACACACACACACACACACACACACACACACACACACACACACACACACATTCATGTACACAATTAAGGAGGGATATTTAAGGACACCCTTAGATGTAATGATTTATACAAAAAGAGGTGAACGAAGGCTTACAGCAATTGACTTCTATCCAACAACCCGACTGTAAATCACCACATGAAACCACATCACAACTCTGTAGAAGCTGAACACAAGCTGATTTTGATTTTTCAAATGCAATTCTTTTGCACAATTTAGGTCCATAATTAATTAGGAAAATATATTTGTATTACAGAGATACTGGAAACAGGTTTCTGGAGTCCCATTGAAAGTTATTATATGTAGACAAAGTCTTTTTGTGTATTCCAAATTCCAAGTGCAGTCAAATTTGACTTGCTGTAATTACAATTACAATTCATCCTGCGTTGACCATGGATGTCTGTCTCAACTTAATTCATAAGTTGACTGACATGTCGTCCTTTGAGCGACGCTCCTAAAAGGGCTAAAAATGATGGCTTTCCCAAAAGCTCTGGTCTGTAGTTACCTCTTCTGGGTAGTTGTTTAGTTTGGAGATAATTGCTGGGAAAACAGAGGGTTTGGTAGTGTGTGTGTGTGTGTGTGTGTGTGTGTGTGTGTGTGTGTGTGTGTGTGTGTGTGTGTGTGTGTGTGTGTGTGTGTGTGTGTGTGGACGAGAGGCCAACGCTGAGGGCCGAGCGAAGCGGTGGGGTCTTGCAGGAACTAGAGAGTCGTAAATGTAAAATACTGTGCTGTAGTGTGTGTGTGTGTGTGTTTGTGTGTTTGTGTGTGTGTGTGTGTGTGTGTGTGTGTGTGTGTGTGTGTGTGGGTGTGTTGGTTCCGCACAGCGAGAGGTTATCCAAACAAACCACTAGAATGTCAAGTTACGTGCCGACGATTCCTCTGTGTTTTATTGGCTGACTTCACTGAGTTACTCCTAGGTCAGCACCCATTGGGGCTGTGTGTGAGTGTGTGTCTGTGTGTTTATGAGTGTGTGTGCAAAGGGGTAAAATAAAAGCGAGAGAGAGAGAGAACCTGTTAGGTGGAACAGAGACAGACTGCCTGGATATCTATTTTGGTTGAGAAAGTTTGTGTTTTTTCTACCTGTGTGTGCGTGCGATGTGAAAATAAGCACTAAGTTATGGGGTGAGAGCACAGACGAGAGAGGTAAGGGTCAACCAAAGAACAAGGGTTGGCCAGAGGGTGTGGGTGTGTGTGTGTGTGCGTGTGCGCGTGTGTGTGTGTGTGTGTGTGTGTGTGTGTGTGTGTGTGTGTCCGTGCATGACACTTCGGTATTCTCCGTATCCATAAGACCTCTTGCCCTCTTGACTAACATCTGAGAATGTGATAACTGCAGAGAATGTGAGAATATATTGAAGCGCGGACGGCTGTGAATTGGGAGAGAAACCCGATGGATGTTTCTCGAATGTTTGACCCTCTAACGACCACAGAGAAGAAAAAAAAAGTCACAATGAAAATGAGCTGACGTCTACTTGCCAAGAAATGCTTTTTTTTTCTTCTTTTTCATTCTTGTTTGAGAAGGTTGGGAAGGAAAGCGAGCACAGAGGCACAGGAAGAAGGAAGGAGGAAGATGATGGAAAAAGTCTAAGGGCCCTATTTTAACGATCTGAGTGCATGGCAGGAAGCGCCTGGCGCAGGTGCGTTTAGCGCGTGTACGATTCCACTTATGGTAGTTTAATGGCAGAAAAAAGGATCCGTTGGCCTGGTTACCATGGTTTTAAATGGTAGTACTTAGTGTCTTCATTAATCATAGGTGTGTTTTGGTTGTAATATGCAATCAACCAATCAGAGTGTCATTTCCCATTCCCTTTTTAAAAGCCAGGCGCCTTTCCCAAGAGGTATTCCATGTACATATACTGTATACATACACAATAATACTATTTCACATTGTAATCTGTAATGATCTTGTAATATAAATCTTTTGTATGTTTGTGTGCTACTGCACGTCCCTGTGTGTGTGTGTGTGTGTGTGTGTGTGTGTGTGTGTGTGTGTGTGTCTAACAATCATAGTTTGTGCGCCCTGTGCACGAGCCTACGCACATTTTAAAATAACAATGACATGTTTTTGACATTAGACCAGGTTTTTGTTGCTCAATGGCGCCATCACTTTCTGCTGCTTCAAGACAGCAACATGCCCAGAATTAGTGGTCCCCTAATACTGTATCTGAAGTCTCTTTTATATAGACCTTAGTGGTCCCCTAATACTGTATCTGAAGTCTCTTTTATATAGACCTTAGTGGTCCCCTAATACTGTATCTGAAGTCTCTTTTATATAGACCTTAGTGGTCCCCTAATACTGTATCTGAAGTCTCTTTTATTTAGACCTTAGTGGTCCCCTAATACTGTATCTGAAGTATCTTTTATATAGACCTTAGTGGTCCCCTAATACTGTATCTGAAGTCTCTTTTATATAGACCTTAGTGGTCCCCTAATACTGTATCTGAAGTCTTTTATATAGACCTTAGTGGTCCCCTAATACTGTATCTGAAGTCTCTTTTATATAGACCTTAGTGGTCCCCTAATACTGTATCTGAAGTCTCTTTCCCAAAATTCAGCCTTGGTGCAGAATTACAGCCACTAGAGCCAGTCCCACAATGAGTTTTCCTTAGTAGCCATTTCTGAGTCTGTAGCTTTTGATGAGGAGAGATGGGGGGCAAGGTGGAGGATGGGGATGTGGCCTTGACCAACTGCCACTTTGCGCGTTTGAAAGCCATGATGTCTCTCTCACTCATGGGGGGGCCAAATTCTCTGGGCGGTCAAAGCAGAGAAAGGGGAGGTAACCTTTCCTTTTATGACCTCATAAGGGGCAATATTCCAGATCGGTTCGTCTGAGCTTTCATCTTCTCAAAGGCAGAGCAGGATAACCAGGGCTCGGTTTACACCTACCACTATTTCTAGCCACTGGGGACCATAGGCAGGCTGGGGAACGCATATTAATGTTTAAAAAAAACTCATAAAGTAAAATTTTCACACCATGGGACATTTAACTGTAGAATGGACAATGGCTCAATCTGAAAGGTAGCATCCAATCACGGCCATAGTGCACAGCATGTGAAGTCAAGGTACAGCAGTAGACATGTCATAGGTGACTGTCATAACATTTCTACTTTTCTGAAAATACTGGGGAAAAGGACCATGGCGTATCTTGGTGTTAAGATACTAACGGCATATGGGCTTATTTGGGACACACACACAAAAATATCCTGCTGCCACAAATCCTCACTAGAGCACCACATGTGGAATAATCCACTGCTGAAATTAGTCCCCCAACAAATGTACTGAATGTTCTTGTTTGAGTAATCTTTGTTTAAAAAACTACAGTGAAGTCAAATTTATCTTTGATGGTGAGGAAATTGAAAAAGATTAAAAAATAAAAATGTATATAGTAATAGTTGCCTGGATGTGTCTCTTATAATGCTATCTATGCAAAAAATGCTTTCAGGGACAGGCTTCCTCTAAGAATACATAATAATAATTAATTTTATTTATCGCGCACTGTACATCTAAAACCAATCTTAAAGGGCTACAGTGTAAAAGCATCAATATAAAAGAGAGCTAAAAGCATAACACGGGGGGAGGGGGGTAATAAAAGCAGAAACCAACAAGTTAATTACAAGTCATAGGTCTTGCTAAAAAATAATTGTTTTAAGTCCTTTTCTAAAACTCTCTGTAGTCTGAGGTGCCCTCCAATGATGAGTGAGGCCGTTCTATAGAGAGAAAATAATCAATCATCACAGCTTCATCATGCAAAACACATTTTTGTCTTCTGTACTTATATTGTGCAAAGAACTTATGCGTGACTTTACCGTTCAAATGGAGTGTGCAGACGCTGCGTTTTCCCAACGAACTCTTTTCCGCAGATCTCCATATATTGTGAAGGTGTGATTGATTTAAATTGCATCGGAAGCATTTGTGCGTCTTCATTTGTGTGTGTGTGAGTGTGTGTGTTTGAGTGAGTGAGAAAGGCGGCTGGTCAGGGCGCAGGTTCAGCCACGTGTGAAGTTATTGGAGAGTTAAAATGCAGAGGAGGCAAGGTCAGGCCATTGGGCTGACTCAGGGTAAGTCGAGGTGTGTGTGTGTCTGTGTGGAGCGAGAGGGGGGCTAACAATGTTTAAAGGTACGTTTAGGGTTACAGCTGGCGGTGGGGGGGGATGGGGGCGGGAGGGTGAGAATTTGGGGGTCGGAGAGAGGGAAAAGGGGAGTTCAATGTTAGGAGGGCAGGAGGAGGTGAGGGTTGGTTTACGGGATAGGACGGAACAGGGCCGAGGTTTAAATGGAAGGGGGCAGGGTAAGAAGTTATTGGGGGAGCGGAGCTACAGAGTTGAGTTTCAGGTAAAAAGGTGTAGATTGGAAGCAAATAGAAAAGGTTAGGGGCAAAAACATGCAAGTAAAAATACCACTTTACCACCAAATTGAGTGAGTAAATGAGGGAATGGTTTCCAACACAGCTTGTGTCTACTTGTGCTACACAAATTGTTGCATTCTTAATCACCAGAATGCAGGAAATGAACTGCTAATCCAGTCATGATGTGTCCCTCCAATGTTGAAACAAAACCTACGCCCTTGGTAAGCTGGATGGTGGAAAGCCCAGTAACTGGGCATTCAGACCGAAAACAACAGTGTGTTAGGGGGAATAAAAGGAATTTGCTGCTCATCTAGATGTGATGAGATGTGTGAACTGAACCTACTGTATTACTGCCTGATGAACGTGAACTTACTCATTCTGGTGTCTGTGAACAGCACGCTCTCTCACTTTGTTCAATAGGGTTCCAGATTTCTATAGAGCCTTCCCGGCTAAAACCCAACAAATAACACACCGTAAGCAGGCCTTAATATGTAGCGGAAAAAAACACCCAATGTGGCAACACCAGCCACCAGTGTCGCACCCCCGCATGCATCACTTAAACGAGTTTCATGACAAGGTTGGTGAGGATGGGAAAAATCGTACATAAAATGTCATTTAGTTTACCTTCTGCAATGCGGCCACCTTCTTACCAACATGATGTTCTTTTTACCACCGAGCTGCATTTAAACCATTCAGGAGATATTTCAGTTTCAAATTTGATGGCAATGAGACAAAGTAAGACGACACAAAACCAGAAGGTGAATGAACGGTTTAACAGTGAATAGTCTGGTCCATTCAAGCCCTTTTGATTTCTTTTTCTTATATTCTGCTTTGCTGCAGTTCTCAGTTACCTCTGGCCACCTTGCAGTCATTCTTTCTTTTTTTTTTTCTCTCTCTCTCTCTCTCTCTCTCTCTCTCTCTCCCTCTCCTTTCCCTCTCCCCTCACATCCATTCCAGGGGTTAAGTAGACTGTTGACATTTTTGTGGCCGTCGTCGTATTATGTTGGGACTATCAGATTTATACTGACACGGTTCACCAGTGTTACACTGACTAGCCTTTTGTCTGTGTGTGTGTGTTTATGTGCGTGTGTGTGTTTTATGGACATGACCTCGCTAAGAGTGAATGATGTTTGGAAGCAAACCGAGGAATTCCGGCCTCTGAAAATTTCCATAATCCTGACTTTAGCCCTTTTTTTTTGCGCTCCGACCTTGGAAACAGGGGGGTTGTTCATTTTGGATGCGCACCCTTACACGTACACAGTCCCTTCCGCTTTACTCTCGCACAACAACAAAAATGCCAACACATGCATTTACACAAACACATACAATCACACACAATTACAAGTATCGGCATATAGGATACCCATATGCCTATACACACACACACACACACGCACACACACACACACACGCACACACACACACTTATGGAACATTGTGTTTGCCTGTACTGCAGCTCTCCCAAGTTTCTAATGACATTGTTATTATCATACTGGAACAATTTAAGCACTGTAAGAAGTACTGTTACACACACACACACACACACACACACACACACACACACACACACACACACACACACACACAGGAGTGATTGTGTATAGCAGAGCCAGCCTGGGCTCTCAGACTTTGATATAAAAGGCTCCCCTACTGTTAACTGACCTCCTCTGTGAATTTACACACATCCACACACTTTAACTGCAAGTTATATATTGGTAACAAGGTGACATATAAACCAGCAAGAGTTGGTAAAATGTCTTTGAAATTGCAACTTTGGTTCTTACCCTTTCCCTCCCGTCATATATCTTCACTCAGCCATTCAAGATGTGTGGAAACAACTTTATAAGAGGCCCAGGTATGGAATCAGAGTCACAGTGTGAGGCTCTATGGGGAGCTATCGGGTATAATTTAACAGTGGCATATTAATGAATGTCATTTTCAGAGTAAATATTTCAAGCTGAGTGCAAACTAGCAGCTTCGCGTCAAATTTGGTTGAAACAGCCTAGCCAACGTCAACCAATCAGTTCTTTCAGATTTCATAAGCAGGCTTCCCTGGTGGCCAATCAGATTTATATTCTGGTAGTCTCGCTTTGCCAGACCATCCCGGCTGCGGAGGAGGGTCTTGTCCACACAGCATTCTGGGATAGGAAAAAAAACATGCTCCGGTTTATTGGCAATTCTTTAGACATAATTCATAATTCCTACGGCCAGTCGAGGGCTTTGTGCCCTGAAACTAATAGGCTCGTTTGAGATAAGCTGCGCCTCGCCTGTGAAGTGGATGAGAACAGGCGGCAGCAGCCGGGGACGGTGACAAAAAGCCGCGGTAAAGTCGGACAGTTTCCAGCCGATTCCAGCAGCCTTCAGGCTGAACAGGAAGTCAAAGAAACACTCACATCCTCTTAGGTCCGATTCCAATTTAATCAGACCCATATAAATGTTATCAGACCCATAAATCAGCTTGTACAGTCTACAGTTGTTTTTGTTATGACAGAGTAGCTGTCAAAATTCTCTACATGCGATCTGTTGCTGATGTTACAGACTGTAGATGATCCATAATCAGAACGGATTTAGTCTCTGATTTCTTAAATTCACTATCAGCCACGCATGTTCTCTACAGAATAAGCCTTTAAATCAGACAAATGGCAATTAAAATCCCTCTGATTCAAAAACAATAAATCATTTATACAAGATGTCATCATTTTGAGTCGATTCTGAACCAATCAGCTGTTGAATCAGCTGAGAGGCGGCGTTTCCCAGCATGCTCTAGGTCCACCTAGGTCTTGCAGTCGGTGAAAAGCAACTGCGCTGACCGCGTCTCAAACATGAGGCCGCCTTGATCTCGTGAGATTATTGTTGCCATGACGTCAGAGCAAGTCGGGATCAAGTCGGACACAAATCTAACCAGCATGCAACGGGTGGCGATCGCCGGTGATCCATCCTGCGCAGACCTGGCTCATCTCGAACGAGCCGATTGTCGTGTTTGGGGATTTGCTGTAACAATTCATTTTTGTCCCTGCTGTATCATTCATCTGTCCTTTTTATTCCTCACTTCTTTCTTCCATCCCTAATTCATCCCAAATCCATACATCTGCAGAATCATTTACCTGCCCTGCATGTTAATAAATAAGTTTCCCATTCCCTCTTTCACTTTTATCTCCCTATCCCTTTCTGCCCATCTCTCTTTGGTGCTCTTTTTATTAATCCTTTGGCAAGACTATAAAGGGAGAAAGGCATTTTTGACTTGGCAGGTCAATTTGAAGATATTACAATATTTTGCATATACAGTATAACATATGTAGCGTTATAAAGTACCGAATAACCATCAGGAGCAGCTAGAAATACATCCATTAATTGCAAAATATGTGAACAACCTTCCCTTCGTGTGCAAAACAATTCAAAACCTTGTATTCATGCTTCCTATCAGACATTTAAAATGGGGTAACACTTAGAACTACATAAGAGTGACATGACACTGTCATGAACACATGAGACATGACACCCTAACCTTAACTTGTCATGAAAAAAACCATCATGACAAAAAACTTACTAAAAGAAGCATTATTTCATACCAATGTGACGTGTTTTTTTAATGTTTATGACCAGAGATGGGAAGTAACGAAGTACAAATACTCCGTTACTGTACTCAAGTAGATTTTTCTGATATTTTTACTTTACTTTACTATTTATTTTTGTGGCGACTTTTTACTTCTACTCCTTACATTTTAACACAAATATCGGTACTTTCTACTCCTTACATTTTACAAAATTGGCTCGTTACTTTTGTTTTGTACAAGAGGTTGTTATGTCGGAAAATAGCGCGGACACGCGCCACACACCGCGAGCGGGTGCGCGCGCCGCACGGAGAAAAAGAGAATATCTGTCCGGAGGATAATCAGCTGAGATTGTGTGTGTGCGTCTTTGAGAACTGTAAGTCGTATAACTCATGTTGTCAGTTCACTTAAGCCTGTTATTAGTATATAGTTCTTCACATTTAAAGTAAGTTAGCTAGTGGTTTTGGTGTGGTCTTCACCTGTTCACCAACTTCAGATACTGTAATTAAACTGACAAGTGGATGAAAACTTAGCTAGACAGAAGTTGTCTCCGTCTGTTTTAACAGACACACCTGGGAGGACGTTGGAAACCAGAATCATCTTTTAATCCAGTCCTAATAGTCCTCAACTTTCACATCATTTCACTGGAGTTATCGTCATCATTGTTTACATCATCAATATCATATTCAATCTAAATAGATGGGAATATTTGGGAATGGGAATATTATTATTATTAATATCTACTGTACGTTGCATTTGACGCAACTCAACAGATTCAGCATTCTGCATTAATTCACAGCAAATCATTGCGGCTTGATGGCGCTGACGTTAGCACATTTAGTTAGACGTGTGGTTTTTTATGGTTTTGTTTTTATGTTTTCCATTTGTTTTTAAGTGTCATATGCATTGTATTGTACTTTGTTGGTATTGTATTACATTTTACGGTGAAGCACTTTGTGATTTTTATCTGTGAAAGGTGCTATACAAATAAACCTTACTTACTTACACATAGACATGATTGAAAATGAAGAAAACGGAGATCTGGCAGACAAGCATCATCCTCAGCCTTATCAGAGAGAGATGTTTGAGACAGTAGGCATCAAGAAGGACTCCTGGCCAATGTGCTGGGGAACTTCTTCATTAATGTCTGTTTAGTTTACTGTTTTACTTTATTTTATTTCCAGAAGCCATATTTGAGCACACACACATACATGTAGATTCATTTAAATGTTAAGGGGAAGATTAAAAATATAAACTGGATCTGTGAATTCTCACAGAATCACAACTGAATTCATATCTTGCTAATGAGTCAGAATCTTATTAACCTGGAGTCCCAGTTTCTGTCATAATAATCATATATGTGATGTTTTAGGCCTATTGGCAGACATCCATTTAAAATGTAGCCATTGCCATATAAAGACATATATGTGTTTTCCATGTCCACTGAAGTTCCTCAGCGTCTCTCTAGTAACATCTGTGTGCTCCTTTTACCAGAGTATTTTTTAACTCAAGTATTTGTACTTCTACTTAAGTACGGAAAGTGAGTACTTTTGCCATCTCTGTTTATGACACATTCATGACAGTGTCATGTCACTCTTATGTAGTTACCTTCAACTAAATTGTGACCTAAAATGGCAAGTTTGATCATGTGAATACATTGTATAAAGGTTTCGCTATGAAAATTTAAAAAGAACAAGTCCGTATTCTCTTGAGGACGTCAACCTTCTGTCTATTTTTCTATTTTGTTTTCCTTTTTCATCCGTCTGCTCTTTGCCCTCTGGAACACCTCCACTCGTCTGTCCTCCATCTCCGGCCATCCATTTCTCTCTCCTTAACTATATCAGTAATGTGGAAGTATTTATATGCTCTTCTGTCTCCAGTGTGTGTGTGTGTGTGTGTGTGTGTGTGTGTGTGTGTGTGTGTGTGTGTGTGTGTGTGTGTGTGTGTGTGTGTCTGTCCTATGATACTATTATGGTTGGCAACAGTAGCTCTCAGCCTGGCATGGAGGGAGAGAATGTGCACACCGATAGACGGACAGGGAAAGCAGACAAAAAGCAAACGAATGAGGCAGAAATGGCAATAAAGATGGGTTAAAACAGAGAGAAGTGACGGGAAGTGACTACAACCCTAACCCCCATTTTTTTTAAACTCTTTGTCCATTCTAATATTTCTTCTTCATCTCTGTCTTTTTCTCAACTCCATCTCTTCTAAACGCCGCGATGATAAATGAAATCAACAAACTTGTAAAAACCTCTTGGCTCCGACAGTGAGCCCTTATGTAATGCTGGCTTATTTTCTTCCCTTCAGTATCAAGAAAGAGCAGAGAAACGATGTCTCCATAAATGATGCTCACTTTTATCTATTTATTGCCAAAAGCTTAAAAAGACATGTGTTTGGGATTATAATGTTACTCCCTCACTTGTCATGATTTAGAAAATGCAGTTGTGGCTGTATGGCTACCAACGCAGACTGTTATGGTGTAATGTGATGTATAATTACTGTAATTTTTGAGTTTTTTTAACTTAAATGTTCCTCCATCTTTGTTAAGTGCTCTTTGCTGTGGTGTCTCTGCATTGTACTTCCCAGAAATCACTTTGTCAATCAAACACTGTGGTGCCGAGAGACGTCTAAAGGCTGACTCAGACTCATGTTTGTCGTCACTTGCTCTTCTTCTGTTTCATGTACTTGTGTTGTATGAGAGAGGATTTAGATGCAACTTGGTTCCCTGGATAATTTAATAGAGATTTACAGTCTGAGAAAATAACCCTGATGATGTTGTCAGAGTTAAATCGAATCGCTGTGGAGACGGGTCAGTCAACGCGAGACTAGTCTATGTCCACAACATTACACGTCCGGGATTGTTCCAAAATTTCAAGGTTTTAAGTGATATGATGATATTATTGCCCCAAACTGTGCAAAGATTTACAAGACAGAAGCCATTTGAATGGTTGAAGGTTGAAGATCTTTCAAAAGTTGTTAGTATTTGGAGAAAGAAAATCTGGAGCACAGCAGTAGACAACCTTTGTGTTGTCTTCCCGTCAAAATTGAAAATCTTGAAAAAAGATTTCAACACTTTTAAATGTTTGTTACTTTTTTGGACGTTTAACACTACGTACCACTGACATATTCACTTCAGTTTTACCGGTATTTTTGGAATTTATGGTCAACAAACCTCATTTATAGGAAATTATACCTAATGTTTTGAGTTAGAAAAGCAGAAATTAGGAACTATTTAGACTAAAATTAAAGGAATGGATGTTGATGGATAATCACAGACCGGAATATGTTAATAACTTTTAGTCAACACTATTTCAAAATTCACCGCAGTATTTTTGTTTACAACAATTTGTGATTGTTAACACCTTGCCAAATACACAGCATCAACTATATCCCTCACCCAGAGATACAACTTGAAGACTTGAAGTGTAAAAGGCAAACCCATATGTACCAACATACCAACAGTATTAAAGTTCGGACCGATAACGAGGACATTAAGTGTAACGATTGTGCGAGAGCTTAACGGCTGAGTTCTCAGACATTTGGTAATATATGCACAAACATTTAGCTATTTACACTTGGTTCTTCTGTTATCTAATGGTAGGGTATTTGATGCTATGTATTCCATGCAGTCGGGCCATCTCCTCCTCCTGCGCTCCATAGCGGACAATGTGACGGTGAGACAGCGGCGAGTACATATTAAGAACGAATTTTGATTTGAATTTGAGGTGTTAATGAAACAATTATCATTCAATACAAGCGCAAATAACACTGCTGGATTTATCTTCATGATAATGTACGTGGATGAAAAGATTAAGAGTAATCGTTACTCCCACATTTATTTTCTCAATTGCTGAGAAAATAGATCGCAAACTACTTCCGTCTCAAAAAGAAAAAATGAAGTCAGTGGGATGGATCAGCTTGGGTCAGGGGGGCACTTGGCTTAAAAAATATATATTTCAAAGGAGGGTAACACTATTCCACTACTCAAACGTATGATTGTATTTTTCAGCATTAAGATCTCACTTCGTTGGAAGCAAGTCGCCAAGCCCAAACCATGAAAACCAGCCCCAAGGGTGGGTGAACAGGGGCGTCCACATAGTTTTGGCCATATGCTGCTTTTCTTTTATTGGGCTAGTGTCTTCATTTTTTCGAGCAGGTCAAATCAGAGCCTTTTGTTTCTCCCTTCGCTCCAAATCTCTGTCTTGTGTCTTCATCTTCATGGTTGGACCTCTTCACCGAGTCCCTCGTCCAAGCACCTCTCATCGTTTTCTCTCTAATTTTCTCTCCTCCAGTCTTTCCTCCAACTCTCTCACTTGGCCCTTTGTCTCTTTCACTTTGTCTGATTTTCAGGCTCTTGTTTGATTTTCAACTCCTAAAGAGCGAGACTGCCAGTTTGAGGTGTTGATGACATCCTGGAACCTCGTCCGAAGCCAAAGAACATGGACCCAAATCACGGCTCCAACGAGTGTTTGCATGGGTCTATTTCTGTGTGCACGTTTGTGTAGGGTCTCGCTTAAGTCAATGTGTGCGTTTGTGTGTGTGTGTGTGTGTGTGTGGGTGTGTGTGTGTGTGTGTGTGTGGCGATCAGCTTTGAGCCAGAGGTTTAGGAGAGAAAAGGAGGGCGGGAATTATGGGAAATGAAACCAAGTTAAACATGAGGAACTTTTGCACAAAAATAAAAAGCAGACAACAGTTTCAGAGGTTCATAAGGGACAAACTGCTGCTTTTTTTTGTAAATTATATTTTTTATTATTTTAATTATTTGATAAGTAATTACCCGCTCCTCTCTCTCTCTCTCTCTCTCTCTCTCTCTCTCTCTCTCTCTCTCTCTCTCTCTCTCTCTCTCTTTCTCTCCTTGTCTATGTCTCTCTATCCCACAGTCTATTGAATGGTATTAATTGGCAGGAAGCAGAATTCAGTGTATATGGCTAACGTTTCTATAAAGCGCCAGTTATTGCTTTAATTATCCGTTAATGGATATAGCATCTGTCTGCACTAAAAGACATGGCTTGCTGTACCGGGACACTAAAACACACACAATACACTCTCTCACACACACACACACACACACACACACACACACACACACACACACACACACACACACACACACACACACATATTTCCTACAAGTTCATTGTCCCTTAATGCTTGAGCATGCCAGGATTTATACCTGCACATGCTCACTTGGTGTTATATCAATAACATATTTGATTATTTCATTTATCATGGTGCACACACACACACACACACACACACACACACACACTATATCCAGCCTCAGTGTTTCAGTAATAAACAGCTCATGAAGGCCTGTCTTTGCTAATGACTCGGCTAAAGAGAGAAACAGATCTTCAGTACAGCCTGAGTGGCTCTTTACGGGCCTGGCTTCTCCCTCTCCCATATTTATTCTCAGAAAATGCTGCTGAGCAATTCCCGACTCGGAGCTTGGCGGGTTTTTCGCCGTTGAGTGCTATTTATTAGTGTATTCAAGCCTTTCAACTTGTTGGTTCAATATGTAAAGTAATGGGGAGCTGTAGCCCGGAGCTTCCAAATTGAATCTGTTTTGAAGTGTGTGGACTATAGGGAGGATAAAATGGCAAAACCTGGTTTGAGGTGTGCTTGATCAAGACACCATACCTGCCAATGCCCTTACAACCCTCATGTTGTCCTCGGGTAAAACTGACCCGTTTTCCTCTACCAATGTTGTTTTTAACTACCCAAAATAACATGATTGATTCCACACAACACTCTTTGGCAAGTACAAATCTCTACTTTTATTAATTTGGGGGTGTCATATTATACATATATACATATAAACAATTATCATTCAATACAAGCGCAAATAACACTGCTGGATACATAAGGCTAAGTCACTGCAGACAATGACACTGATGAAACCATTTGTGAGTCCAAACGCATCGGTCATTGGAAACAAAGGTTTTTTATTGTTTTTTTCGGGTGTTTTCGGCCTTTATTTTGGCAGGACAGTTGAAGACTTGAAAGGGGAGAGAGAAGCGGGAATGATATACAGCAAAAAGGCCGCAGGTTGGAGTTGAACCCTGGGCCTACTGCGTTGAGGTGTAAACCTCTACATATGGGCACCCGCTACCAACTGAGCTATCCGGGCGCCCTTTTTTCAGTTTCCACTCATGCAATGAGCCCCTCACATGAGATATGATCTTGTGGTTGAAAGGCAGCAAAATCCCAGCAGCCATGTTCCATGTGCATGGGTGTAATGTTCAGGTGTCCGCATACTTTTGGCCATACAGTGACAACGTACTCGAGTTTTAGCGCTGTGGCAGAAAAACTACAGTTCTTGTTTGCAGTTTTCTTAGTTTTTCTCATTTTCTCGGATTTTTCTTTTAATCCTCCAAGAGGAATCAGGGATGTCTCATGCACTCCTCCTCCACATCACTCTCTCTTCTTTCTTCCTCCTTGAAGCCGAACTCCCATTAGCTGCTGCCAGGACCGCTGACAGATTCTCGCCTCGGTGAATCTTGGCTGAAGTTCGGCTGCAGAGCTCTTCCAGACCGGACCGACTAAACCAAACACCTTTGGTAAAGATTTTTTTTTTTTTTTTTTAAAAGTCCTGTTGGGCTCCGTCGGGTCTGGAGCGGTGTGGAGGGCCGAAGTCTCCAGTTTTCAACCCGTTCAGACCGCAGGACGATGTTAGCGTCCGTCAGGCCAAATCCATGGTGGTCCTGCTAGATGTAGAACAGGCGTAGGAGTCATCTAATTTGTCATAACGGTTCCTTTACAGCCTCATGGATCTGTTTTTCTGTAACAAATTACTCATTAGAAGCTTCACAAAGGTCATATAGCCTATTTATATGGGACTGCATTACATTTCAATAAGTATATGTTGTATATAGAGAAAGATAAGTCAGTTGTGGTAGTATGAACCATGGACACAAAGTGTGAAAACCACAAAAAAAAATGTAAGAAAATGAAGAAATAAGTTAACCCTTGTGTTGTTTCCCTGGTTGTTTTTGTGGGTCAAACTTTTAAAATTAAAACCATAAGACACTTTTGTCACTTTTCCACGTGTTTGTCACTTTTATCGACTGTTTTTGGATCAATAGACAGACGGTGGTGGAATGCCCCGATACTTAAATTCATTTAAAATGTAACGGTGAACAACCAGTGTTTGACCTACAGTCTGCAGGATATGAAATCAGATGCATTACCTGCCACCATTTACTTGTTTTGTGTTATATTTGTGTGTGTGTTCTATTTATTCATAAAATATCTGGTCATGCCAGACGTAATTATTCCTCTCATTTGTTGAAACAACGCAATTACCCGTTTCAGCCATCGGGAGGTCGGGGGGGGGCAGTGCCAACCCCACCCCCGCAAAGTCCCCGTATGGTTTTCTCTCTTCTCCCGGTGTCTTTGTCGATTTTTTTCTGTGCTTCTGACGTTTTTTTGTTTTTTTGCCTCCCCAAACATTTTCGGCCCTTTTTTTCCGTTCTATTATCAATTCTTTTCTTCAAATGCTATAAAATTGAATAAAACACCCATATTCAATGAAAGTAGCGAAGTGATCGTTTATTTAACTTGCGAAGAGCCGTTTTTTGGACAATTTGGTTGAAAGAAACCGTACATTTCTTAACCCTCATGTTGTCCTTGGGTCAAAGTGTCCCGTTTTCAGTCAATTTTATTTCCGTTACAAAAAAAAATAAGTAAAATATCAAAAAACTTTGGAAAAAAACATAAAAAAAAGCACCCACGACATTGAAAAAGTGACAAAAATGTGGGGAAAAGCAATAATAATGTTGTTTTTTTTTCATGGTTGACAGAAAGACAACACAAGGGTTCCATTTCTAACAGGAGGGTTAACATGTTGCACTGCACTGTTGCAAAGTTACAGTAAAGGAGTAGAAAATCCTCTTTACTCACTCGTACATGCCATCATGCTGCCGCGTAATGGTGAAAAAAGTGTGTGTGTGTGTGTGTGGAGGGGGGAGGGGGGTTGCTTCCAGAGAAAAGAGATTACCAGCACCAGCAGCCTTTTGTATCCTTGGTGGGCCAAAGTTCCTCTAGTCAGTCATGGCTATGGCCATTTGTTTTCGTAGACTATTTGACGGGCCAATCGGGGATGGAAAGCCAGGAGGAAGAGGAGGAGGAAGAGAGGAGGAGGAAGAGGAGGAGGTGTTCTGATGAAACGGTGACAGAGTTCCTACTGACTGGATTCCAGACCTCCCTCACTCGGCCACCTCTTTCCTTCTGTTGGTGGTAAAGAACAACTGGTGCTGAAGCTTTCTACAGCCTGTGGTGCCCATAGTTTAGATTCCTCCTCCTCCTCCTCCTTCTCCTCCTCCTCCTCCTCCTCCTCCTCCTCCTCCTCCTCCTCCTCCTCCTCCTCCTCTCTTTCACCACCTTCGTCCCTGGGGTTGGGCATTGTTTTGATTTGAACAATTCTTGTTCTTCCTTTCAAATCAACTTCTTATCGATTCTTTATTCTGATGCTTTGAGGCGTGGAGTTGGAAAAGGTCGGAGGCTTAATTCACAGATAAGAGGAGGATTTATTATTTTTGTATTGATTCATTGGTGATTTCCAGTTTTATCGGACGTTTTCAACGTAAAGTAAAGCCACACTTTAGAGCGTTGCATACTGTGCTCCAAGGCTGCAACCCAACATGCGGCTGGAAGTACGCTGGAAACTCAGGAAACCAAAACTTTAAATTTGGAACCGATGATCGGATTCAAAACCAAATTTCCACTGGAATCTTTTTTTTTTTTTTCCCAAATTGTAACTTGTTCTTAATGCCCAATCCTATTCATGCTCCACCCTCCACCCTCCACCCTCCTCCTCTCTTTCCCCTTTAAATGTGTCTTATTGTGTCCCTACTTCTCTCTTTTTTCTACTTTTATTTACTCTCTCCTCCTTTTATCTTTCCCTTTGTCTTCCTTTCATCTTGCATCACTTTTCCGCTCTTTTCTCTTCTTTAATTTGATCTTGTTCCTCTCATTTTTCTTTCCTACCCCGTTTATTTCATCTTTCCTCATCCTCTCTTCCCCTTTTCTCTCGTCTTTCTCCCTTCTTTTTCCTCTCCTCTCTTTGTCTCCTCACCTCCCAGTAGTCTTCTTCCACTCCCACTCTTCATCTCTCTTACATCTTTGTTTCCTTTTCTTCTCTCCTCCTCCCTTGTGAGACTTCCTCGGCTCCTCTTTTCTCTCCTCAACCTTCCCTCTTGATTTAGCTTCTCTGCCCATTACATTCCCATCTTCCTCTCCTCTCCTCTCCTCTCCTCTCCTCTCCTCTCCTCTCCTCTCCTCTCCTCTCCCCTCCTCTCCTCTCCTCTCCTCTCCTCTCCTCTCCTCTCCTCTCCTCTCCTCTCCTCTCTGCCCTCCGGTTGACTCCTCTCTTCATTTACTCTGTTTAGAGACCAGTAAACCAGCTTGCCTCTCGCAAACCTCCCAGTGCCCCCATTTAAACTGCAGACAAACAAACAAAGAGCACAGAGGGAACACACACACCCCCATAATGATACATACACATGGAACCGCATGTCCCCCACACACACACACACACACACACACACACACACACACACACACACACACACACAGAGTCCACTGGGATATAACACCCACAAACACACACAGAAAAATGCACACGATGTTTGTCAGAAGTCTGCGTCCTCGAACATTCAGCTCAACGATGTGTTTATAGTGTTTGTGACCCTGTGCGCTGCCATGTAACGGCCATATAAAAACACACACACACAAAAAAGGCAAAAACTGCTTTTTGTTCTGTGTGTAGTTTCATTTTTTCCAGCAGATTTTAGGGTACTGTTCGGGAAGACAGTAAACACAATTAATAATGGAAAATAGTGTGTGTTTCTACGTGTGTGTGTGTGTGTACATGTTAATGCATATGTGGACATTTTCAGTACTTCCAGATGAATACTGTGTTTGTTATTGATTATTTGAAGGACGGAGGGAGGAGAAGAATAGATCAATAAACTGAGAAGAGGAACAAAACAGGAAGTAAAAACCATAAAACAATAAGATACACAATTCCTTTATAATCAGATTCAAATGTTTTACTATACAAGTTTAATTACTGATATTTCCTCTATAACCATTGGCAGATGGCTGAAAATATGAAACCTCAACAGTATGTTTGTCGCTAGAATTTTCCTCCTCACCCTCAACATCTCTTTGGAACAACAACAGCTTAAACTAGAAATTTTATCCATGTGCCTACTACTTGGTGCACATCCGAATAGCAATAAAACTTAATAAAAAATAATAAAAGTGTTAAGTGTCTTAACCCTTCAGAGATATAACTTTTTAAAACCTATTTCAGCCCTTTCTGTTTCCCAGAAACAGCTATGATGTAACTAGTGCTAAACCAACCAGACTCCATTTAAAAAAAACAGTACTTTTAGCGAGTATAGAGCCAACATATTTTCACATGTAAATCGGTAAAGTATTTGTTTATTTCAACCAACACTAGAGTTTTTTATGGTTGGAAATGTGTAGAAAAAGACCAAAAATGGCTTTTCATAGTTTTATTTGGTTTCTGTCGACTTTGAATGAAGTGTGTGTTACGATGCTAAAATGACTGTTTATTTACATGGAGTCTGGTGGATGTGGTCCGCCGTAAATATGAAAATATGAAACCTCAACAGTATGTGTGTCAGTTTGTCGCTAGAATTTTCCTCCTCACCCTCAACATCTCTTTGGAACAACAACAACTTAAACTACATGGTATCAGTAAAACAGCCCTGTTTTCAGATTTGTGACGATGCATTTTTGAACAATGAAACACACTAAAACAGTCCAATCAGTCTGAATACTATTCATGTACAAAATAATCTGTTGAAATGCACCTTAGTATCTGTTCTGACTGCACCTTATTCTCTACTGTGCCTATCTAGTATCTAGATATTTCTTTTTTTCAGTTGTTTTAGACATTTTATATTTATATTTATCACTCTACATGCGCTGCACACCCATATAAGCATTTTATTTTAATTCATATATAACTAAAAACTCAACTTTTCCACAGTGTTTTTACTTGTTTCTGTGCTGTATTCTTTTAAGCTGAGAACTTTGCACGTAATTTCGTACTACAGTGTACTGTGGTATGACAATAAAGAAATCTTGAATTTTCCAGGTAATCCAGAAAGCTTTTTAAAAGACTTTATTAAGCTTAAGAAGGAGAAGAATCCTTCAGTTTATCACAAACATTCAACATCAACACATCTGGAGATACATGGTTTTAACTGGACAGGAAGGGGATGACAAACATCTGAAAATCAAGAAGTAAGAAGTAGAATATTTAACTTTGAGATGAAGTGGTCTGTCTGTCTCCTCAGCAACCCAGTACTTGGCCTTGTCCCTGTCCAATGGCTTGTCCTGCCAAAACTGTCTTAAGATACCGCACACACAAATGCAAAATAGTCAAGTGTAAAAAATATTGTTGTGTGGAGTTGACACTGAACAGACCGTTTGTGTGAGACGGCAAATTGAACTGGAGTCAGTCTTCCTGTTCTGGATTCTGAGCCGTTTAATTCCATTACATTCATTTGGTTGTTAGCGCCACACGCTAACACCTAGCTTATCCAAAACTCCAACCTCTGAATTGTCAGCTGTTTCCTCCATTAGTGTCTTCTTCCTTACATTCTTTCTCAATCCTCTACTTTAATGTCTTCCTTCATTTCCCCCCTCTTCTCTCCTCACTTTTTGGTTAATTCTTCTTGATCCATGCGGCTTCAAAGTCCACCAAACGTTTTTTTGGTCATCCATTTAAGATAGCTGGTGGCCATTTAAAGGAATACTTTTCATGCAGGAAAGGAAGTGGAAGTTATTATTAGTGTCAGTTTATGCGTGGGTGTCAAAATTGTCTGACTTTGACATCATAAATCCTAAATGTAGGTTTCTTTGTCCTTCACCTTAACCAAGTACTTTTAGATACCTAACCTTATTTGAACTTTCATATTTATGTATTTACAATGGGTTAATTTGTGAAAGGTGAATGTGAAAGGAGTCACTTGCAGTGATGACAAATCATAAAAATTCCCCTCAACTCTGTAAAGCCTTCTCCGACCGTCCTCCAAAACACACCCACATAAGTTGTTACGACTCATATATATGTTTATTACGGCCGTGCACTCTAGTGGCCGAAGTAGTTAGGACGGACCTGAAGCAGAAATTAAGGTGATGAAGTATAAAAGTGCCAAGGTTGGTGTGGTGGATGGATCAAACTAATATAGGACTTTCACACAGGCCAACCGGGTTTTGGGTCCTGTAAGTTCTCGCATGGCCAGACCTTCCTCCACAGCGCTGCAGAGGAGGGTTTGGCTTGTCCGCACAGCATTCCGAGATGGGGGGAAAACAAGCTCTGGTTTATCGCCATTTCTTTAAATCAATCACAATCATCTTGGGTGGCGGTAAGTGCCGGATGGAGCCACAGCGCCGCTGCAAATTAGCCTCGGGAAGGAACTTGTTTTGGTGGAACGTGTACGTTCAAAAGTTGTGCAACAGAAACCTCAGATTGGACAGATAGTCTAGCTAGCTGTCTGGTTTTACACCAGGGCTGTAGTCAAGACCACCTTTGTCGAGTCCAAGACAAGTCCATGACCAGGATTTGTCGAGTCCAAGACAAGACCAAGTCTGAGTCAAGACCGGGTCCAGGACAGAAAAAAGACTTATTCCTGGTGATTTCTACAACCAAATTTGATTATGGCCGAATTGATGGAGATCTTTGTTTGTTACAGTGTGTGTGAGTCAATGAACATGGATGGCAATAATGTTAACAGGGCACGCAGATGTAGAGCGTGCAAAAATAATTTCCCTCCAATATTATCATAAACATATTGAAGACACGTGGACTCGGTTGAGACCAAAAGCCTTATCTGGCAAGGTCAGTGGCAGAGACTTAGACAAGTCCAAATACAACCGGGTCCAATACCATAGAAGTCCAAGACTGGACTCAAAAGTCCTCAGAAATCCACCGCAGTTTAAAATTACAACACAAACAAAGTGGAAGGTGACTAACATCCGGCCAAAAAACGGGCACATGCGCTGTAATTTCCGGCGGCACCTGAGCAATCCCGGGTGTGGATATAGACTAGTGTCCCGTTTGAAAATGAAAGATAAAAGATATTTTGTTTTTACTTTACTTTCAGTTGAGGACTGTGGAAACATCTCTCAGTCAGAGACATGCACAGATAAAACTCAGTTAAGTCAGGCTCTAACCTTTTCGGGGACATAATCTTAAGAAAAACACATTTTTGTGTCTTGGGGGGCTTTAACCCTTTGGGTATTTGGGTCAAATTATTCTGGATATGACCACTTATGTTTTTTCCATAGTGGATTTTTAACATGAATTATAAAACAAATCCCACTTCCATTTTTAATTGTGTTCCAGTAGAGACTGATTGCATTCCCTAAACATATATGTTATCTCAGTTGTTTGAAATTGAGATAAAGACAATATTTGTTAATAGATTATGAAGAAAAATTATATTTCAGAATTGTTTTTAAAACCCCAAATAAGTCTCGGGTCAGATTTTCAATAATCGCTTGCTGCTGATCAAGCCCACCCTGAAGAAGTTCTAACATTGTCCTGACTCTATACTTTACCCTGCTTTTCTTTTCTTCCTTTCTTTTCGCCCATGGTTCGGAATTTGTTCTTCATCGCCTCTTTTTCTTGTCTCCTTGTTTCTCCATCCCTCATATCTCCTCCCCCCTCTACTCCCTCCCACTTTCTCTCCTCCAGACTCCTTCGTTCAACCTCACTTAAAAGCAGCATGGATTTTTCCGAAAGAGAAAGATGAGACGGCACAACATGGGGTTACATTGGGAGATGGTGTGTGTGTGTGTGTGTGTGTGCGTGTGTGTGTGTTTGTGTGTGTAAATCTCTGCGCTCTGTTTTCTGTGGTCAGACAGAAGGTTCTGGAAAAGTGGATCATATACAGTATTTGATAGCTCATTATCTCTTTATGTCTCCAACAACTCACAGACTATTAGAGAGAAGTGTGTGTGTGTGTGTGTGTGTGTGTGTGTGTGTGTGTGTGTGTGTGTGTGTGTGTGGCATTAACACAAGGGCAGTTTTCTGAAGTAGTTTTTTGGATCAATGCTTAATAAGAATGTTCCTTTTAATTCAAAGTTTAAGATCATGCCCATAAATCTCTTAACAATGTCTTCTCAATGTATAATACACACACACACACACACACACACACACACACACACACACACACACACTTTGCCTCCCATGTTCTGCAACGTAAAACTGGCTTTGACGAGAAAAGAGGTAATGGCTTGGCTTCAATTCCCCATCGTAAAGTGCTGTCTGGCAGGAAGGTAAAGCTGTGAAAATATTCAAAATTTAGCATCCATTTAAAGTGATATTGATTTTTTTAGGTGTCTAAAATACGTTAAGCCCACGTCCACAGCAGGACACTGTTTAGCTTCCGTGTCGGTACTCCTGCCTGCTCCTCCAACCTGGGGGCGTGCCGACCGTCATCTACTGTAGCTTATACACTAACAATAGAGAAGTAACTCATACAAACCCCACTTCATAAGATCTGAACTATCCCTGTAAGATAGCTTAAGAGTAAAAACCCAGCTTGAAACGTTTTCCTGCTTCCACCTGATGAGCTCTTTTTGATGATGCACCGTGGAACTGTACATATATTTTCCTGTACGTCTTTCTGAACCTTTTTAAAATAGTTCAGTTGAATGAGAGAGAGAGAGAGAGAGAGAGAGAGAGAGAAAAGAAGTAATAAAGTAAAAGAGAGAATTTCTGGCCTGAAAGAAAAGCCCTGAGTTTTGAGGTCTTGTCATCACCTTCTGAGAGGTTTGAACCACTAAGACACACACACACACACACACACACACACACACACACACACACACACACACACACACACAAAACCTCTGGAATACTGCTTAGTAAGGACCAAAAGCTCAGTGAAACTCATAGACGAGTGAAAGATCAGAGTACCAGAAGAGAGAAAAAAAGATAAGAAAAAAAAGACAGAACTGTACAGGGAGAGAAGTTTAAAGAGATTGAGACAGTTGAGATGGACATCAGTGACAGATAGCTTGAATACATAAAGGAACAAGAAGGACAAAATGTACAAAATGTCACAAGCAAGGTTGAGTTGTTCAGTGGCAGCGTCTCTTTGGTTGAGTTCAGGTTCACTGGGTGGAGACACCCAAGTCCTGTGGGAGGAAACAGACATCATTCCGAAAAGGAGGACATACAGATGAATTTCCGACGGCACCGGAGCAATCGCGGAAGTGGAACGTCGTGGATATATAGACAACTTTCTGTCTAACTGCTGTTCCACCAGCTTCTGTAAATCAGTTGAAGCATTGGGCTTCTTTCATCCGTTGTTCTGAAAGGAGGAGACATCTTTCTAGGCTATCCTATGTTTATTCTAAGACACATTCTCATGTACTATACACAGCCCTGAAACCTGTCTGATCTTAAAGGTTAACCACCGTTTAATTTGTTAGCATACCAAAAAAAAACGCTCCAGTGAATATGGACTAGCACTCAAACATGCATTTCCAGGCGTTTCTTGACGTTTGTGTTGTGTGGCTGTCGCTTTATATACTATACTGGATTTTGAGCAAATAATTATGTGTTTTTTGCTTTCCTGTCTTGGACTTTTTTTTACTTTCCTCCAGGGGTTAAGTCAACCAATGAGCTTGTTTGACTTACTTGTATGCATGCCATGTTGATATTTGGGAATGCGTGCATCCTCCTCATTAAAGGAGCACCATTGTCTGCATATGTTTGTTTTACAAAAAACTTGCTAAGTGTTTGTTAAGGGCCGTTTAAAGCTGAGATATATAATTCCATTATTGCACTGGGTTTGTTAACACCAAGATAGACAAATGTAATGATCCGTACAACAAACGTTTGAGCAAGGTTATCGTTGGACTGGATTTTCCGACAGAATTTTCCAATAATTTGTGCTAATACAAATGTCAGTGTGTTTAATGAGGCTTTCTTACTCCTCAGACAGAACCCAAAAGTGTATAATGTATAGGTTTTAATGTAAAGAGTGTGTAAAAAGACATACAACATTGCAATGTTTCAAAGCACTGAGAATATAGAATAACCAAAGACATTACCAGTACAATACTAATCAAGATCTGCAGTGTAACAGAGCTGATCAGAAATTCACTATCCTGTACCACATATGATTGCTAGCAGTGCCTCTGTAGCTGCAGACAATCTGTCAAAATGTTAATATGAATACATGTATAACCTTTTAAATACATAGCAGAAAGCTTAATTCATAAAGATCATAGACTCATGAGCACCTCCAGAAATGACTAAACCTGTGGCAAGGATACTTACATATTGTTATAATATGAAACTGGGGTATCTCATATGTTCACTGGGTAAAAAAAAAAGATACTACACAAATTCAAATAAAATGTTGAGAGGCTGAAACGAAGAGAGGAAAGAATGTCAAGAGTCATGGTTATTTGAAGAATGTAGATACTGTTAAGTGAAAAGAAAATAAGGCCAAATTGCTTCAGTTACGGGAATCCAACCGACAACCCCCCTGGATACGACTGACTGCTGACCAGCTAATTTGAGAATCCCAACCACAGTACAGAGGGGAAGAGAGAGTGTGTGTGTGTGTGTGTGTGTGTGTGTGTGTGTGGGGACCAACTGTGTTTGCATGACTGAAAGTATTTGGCAGCAGCAGGAAGATAAATTTCTCCCCTCATCTTCTTTTCGGACAGCGTGGCTGATCTCTTTAAGTGTGTGTGTGTGTGTGTGTGTGTGTGTGTGTGTGTGTGTGTGTGTGTGTGTGTGTGTGTATGTATGAGACAGGAAAAGAAATACAACCTAAAACAAAAAGAAAATTTTCCTTGGATGTGATCCCTTCTAAAAATAAGTGAACTGGTCAAAGATATCGAGGTATTATGTGAGCGTGTGCGTTTGTGCATGTAAGGGAAGGTGAATTGGGGTACTAAGCCAATTCAGACACTGCACTTACTGGAATCGAGGCCACCTAAAAGGAGACACACACACACACACACACACACACACACACACACACACACACACACACACACACACACAGCCTGTATTTGCCCTGAGCTCAAATTAAACACGGCTGTCTAGTAATCCTGTTATCATAGGTTGTGGTCGCTCTATCTGTATCACTTACATTGTATGACAGTATACACACACACACACACATACACACACACACACACACACACACACACAGAAAAAGACTTAAGGAATAACATAGAATGCATAGGCAGATTGAGATAGAAATGAGACAGAAAGCATTAAAAAAGACAAACAAAAGCAGAGAGACAAGTAGACAGACAAGGAGAAAGAAGGAGAGAAAAGTGGTGAAACTATGTTTAAAGTATGCAGATTTGCTGACTTTCCTTAAAATTTATTTCTGGCCTAAGGGTACATTCTGATATGTGCTGCAGCTCTCATCCTTCCTTCTCCTCTCAGCGTGACTCCCCAGTTTTTGGCGTCATTTTTCCATCCGTGTTTGTGTTTGCGCAGGGACAGAAAGTCAAAGCTGATTAAACTCACTTAAAAAGTCATTACAGATGAGTCTTTTTCCTGCAGCTGAATGGACTTTGTGCAGTCACGGTTCTCACCCGAGTTCCAACAAAACTGTGTCTCATGACTCTGTTATAAAATCAAACATTTTTATCAAAGGAATGTGACTGATTGAATCATTATTATATTATTACATTATAGCAACTGAGCCAATTTTTTAGCGCATAACCCCAAATAAAACATTGAATAGTTTTGTTAAGATTACACAAACAGGATATAACAACTTAATTAATGAGCTTTAGTGATGCTGGCAGGCCGATTTTGTTACCTTTGAACCGAACCAGGCTAGCTGCATATCCTTTTTTCGAGCCAATCTCCTGGCTGTAGATGAAACTTTAGAGACTAAGTCCTGACGTCACTTCCTGTCTAGCCTCGGATCCACTAGCTTCTATAAATCAGTACATTCTCTCATTCAACATTTATTTCAGCTGTCTTTTTAAAAAAAAAAAGTTCATATTCTTTAAAGACATGGGAGTGGTATCAATCCTCACATCTAATTCTTAACAAACTATGTAAAGTCTAACTATTCCTTTTAAAGGTGTTCATCAAGGAACCTACTGGGGCCCCTTGTGGTTTTTATTACATCCGCCAAGGATGTCAAGATTTGGTTTTATTTGTCAGCAGGATTATCGGACTGATTTTCATGAAACCTGGTGGAAGTGTGGAGCATGGGTCAAAGAAAACCTGGTTGCATTTCACTTGAAGGTATCTACATAAGAGTGACATGACACTGTCATGAACGTGTCATAAACATTATAAACAACATTATTTTTTTTTTGTGTAATTTGGTTTTGTCATGACAAGTTAGGGTTCATGTACCATGACTGTGTCATGACAGTGTCATGTGTTCATGACTTTATTATGACAGTGTCATGTGTTCATGTCACTTTTATGTAGATACCTTCAAGAAAAGCTTTACCAAAAACCCACTACATTTCAACCCGGTCTCACGGCAGTTTGTGAAATAGTCATGTTATTTTGATCTACATGATCTTCTCGTTTATTTTATTGGTGGTCACCCCCACACGCGGGACACCTTACAACAACGGGACAGTTGTGGTTAGGAGAAAAAGAACGGGGAGAGGAACTGCCACACATGGGACGCAATCCCCGGTCTCTGTGGTGAAAGTCCTGTGTTGTTAGATTTATCCACCACCCCAACCGGTTTTTCAATACTGCTCGCTACGGTAATCGTGCTGTTATCACAAAATATGCCTCCCATTGAAATACATTAGTTTCAAATTCGTGCTCACCACCATGAAAAAAAATGAGAAAACCGTCTCACTGTCAACAAATCAATAGATTAAATAACGTCACTATTTCACCAACTGCCATGAGAATGGGCTGTACATTTTGGAGGGGATCCAAATCATACCAGAGAGTACCAGGTTTAAAGAGGGCTTAAAAGTTTGGTAAGGACCAGGAAAACTATAAAAAAAGACAGCCAAACCTCTAATCAGTGCTCCCCTGTGATTGCCAGGACAAATCTGGTGTAAATCAGCTCAGTAATCCTCTTTTGTGTCCCCAGCATGGCTGCTGTTCATCGTTGTAATTCATGTCATCTGTTTGCTATTTCACTTCAACCAAAAAAAACGGCAACCTGCCATGAATTAGTCTGTTGCTACGCTGAAGCGTGGGCACGTACGGACACAAACAACCCCGATTGAATCTGCGCTGTCACCTGATAGCTTCACTTGTGTTCTGTTCCTTCCAGGCTCCAGCTATGAGTATTGTCAATTATTCATTTGAGTGGAAAGCTCACAAACTGTTTTTTAAGCCAAAGCAACCACTTACAAAAGATGAATGTGTAATTTCTAGAAGAGCTAGTCTGCATTCTCAGAGCAAGCATTTGCCTGAAATCATAAGAAATGGCTAAAATTCCAATATCATTTTGCATCACTCAGTCCCTCCTTCCTATCCTCCCTCCATCATGTTGGTAATGTTCAGGCTGAGCATGGTTGTATTGGCGTTTCGGAAACCCAGCTTGCCACTGAGAAACTTAATTAGTAAAGCCTAAAACCCACGGGAGTCGTTATTCAAGATAATTGAATAGCAAAAGAAACCTGTTAATGAGCAGCAATCACTAGGCATGTTTGGGTTTTCAGAGTATATACGAGGTACACCTCTGTGCCTGAAGCTATAAAATTGGCACTGTAGAAAATGAAGACTGATGTCAGGAGTAGGTTTCTAGTTAGAAAGATATCTTTTTTCAATGGGAAATCTGGATATATGGATAACAGTCCAATTCTGGAAACATAGGGCTGTACCCTCAGAATTGGTTCAGTCAAATCAGCTTAGATATTTTGGACCATTTGTTCCTGTTCTTTTCATATAGATTATAGAGCAACACTTTATTTACTGCCACATGTTTGAACATTGTAACGCAACAGTGACGTTCACAAGCCAAGTTAGCCCTCCGTGGTAACGTGTGTTAACTACGCTAAAGACGGATCGGAAATGTAATGTAATTTTTTGCCAACATCAAACAATAGCCCCAGACTATATGGTATAACATTGCTGTTAGCTGTATATTTAGCACTTCTAAGCAGAAGGAAGAAGATAAGGTTATCTCGGAGCCTGACCGGGCAACACTTCTTTTCTTTTTTCTAGCTGCCTCCGTCTCACCCTGGGTCAGTAGCTGCCTAGTCCATATCCATAACGTTCCACTTCCAGGATTGCTCAGTTGCCGACGGAAATTCCTCCAGATTTCACTCTTTTCCCGGCCGGATGTCGTTTATTGTCCGTTTTCTTTGTTTTGGAATTTAAAACTCTGATGGATTTCTAATGAAAATCTTTCTAGCATCTCATTTATATTTTATATTTATATTCTTTGTTGTGTGACTGATGTCCGTGTGCTGCTGTAACACCGTAATTTCCCATTTTTCTTGGGATCAATATCTATCTATCTATCTATCTATCTATCTATCTATCTATCTATCTATCTATCTATCTATCTACTCAGATCACTGCACGGTAAATCCAGACAGCTAGCTAGACTAGCTGTCCAATCGGAGTTCTCTGTTACACGACTAAAACAACCTTTGCAAAACAACCTTTGAACGTACACATTGCAGAGGCACCGTGACTCTGCCCTGTGCTTAGCGCCGCCCAAGACGATTGTGATTGGTTTAAAGAAATGCCAATAAACCAGAACACATTTTTCTCCCATCCTGGAATGCTGTGTGGACAATCCAGATCTGGCAATGCGAGAATACACGGAATGTTTTTCGGGACAGGACAGTCTCGAATCTTCAGCATATCAATGTCATTCAATCAAGTTAAGAAGCACCAATACAATGCATTTAAGTCTGCAAGTCCATGTCTCTCTGCAATAAAAATTCCTACACATTTCAGCGCTGTTGAGGAACGTCTGGCAATGCAAGACTAGTAGCTGCCTGTACCGGAGAGTGGCGTGATAGCGAGGAGCGCTCAGCGCCCTCAGGTCAGTGGAAGTTCACCGGTTGAACCAAAGCCAAAGGAGATCCCAAAAGCACAGAATGGGCTCCTGTGTGTGCTAATGTGCAGCTGCCGCTTTCCTTGTGTAACATATAGTCTCTGTGATACATCCAAGGTCTATCGGAATGTGCCTCTCTGATCTGTTTTTCAGTGTGGGACATTTGTTAACGTTCATGATATGGTTAGGTTGACATCATGATTACAGAGGGGAAAACACACAGCCTACGGAATAAACACACACACACTCATCCTCATCTCTCTGTTCCCGCTCTCCCCTCATTCAGTAAAATAATGCTTTCTTGAACACCCATCTTCTATTTCTTGCTGATGCACACGTATGCAGACTCGCATGCGGTGCTGAGTGATAAATTTGTGGACTTCTATGAATAGCCAGCTGAATAGCAGAGCTGACCAAAAGCCTGCATTATCCCTGGTCCACACCAAACATAAACTCTGTATATTTTCCTTTCAGCTCAGTGATACAGATGTTAGCCAAAAGTCACCTAAGTGAAACAGAGAAAGCCAGCCACGTGTGTATGGGTCAGTATGTGAAGAAAAAGTGTGTATTTTCTCCTGTTCAAGTGTGATTGAGAATGATTTTATCTTTGTGTTACAGTAATGGTAGCCAGCCACAGGTCCTGCAGAGTTCATGAACAAAGACATCATCATCATAACCCTGTTGTTTGTCGACGTTCCTCCATGGGTGTGTATATACTTACGCTGTCATGGGATTGGCCTGTGTGAGCGAATGTGTGTGTGTGTTTTCCCTGAAGTGATACAGATGTTGGACAAAAGTCATTGGTTTACCTCTGCTCTAGCCAGCCAGCCATGTGTGTGTGTGTTTTGCATGAATGTATTAGAATATATTGTTTATGAAACAAACCATGGTTTTGCATGCAGGTGTGTGTGTTTCTACATCCAAGCAGCTCTACATGAAAACACTGAGAAGTTGATGTTCATGTTGAAATGCCTGGCTACATAGTCCCTTCAGTTTATCATGTTAGCGAGCATCACTGTAGCATATGGTAACCCTTGGCTGTCCTGACTCAGTTAAAGAATCCAAGTCACTGAGAAAAGAAACAGAAACATCTTCATTTTCTTTCTAATAGCTGTCTCTGAGCCTGCCAACTTCAGCTCCAACTAAACATTGTCCCTATTCACATTGTTTTTTTCCAATACTGTTGGCCGTTTTTTTACCCTAATGAATGCTAGCATGTGTTAAGCTAAGTCACACGGGATCACTTTAATCTTGCGTGTGTTCATCCTGGCTGTTGTCATTTCCATTGCATGTAACCTCTGTGTGCCTGCTGCTATTTCAGCTTGTTTTGGCCTAACTTGAGCTAAACTTTGACTTATGGTGTATCTTGACAAATGGGATGTGGTCAGCATTTGACCTCCACATTGCAGGGACAATTAAGAGCTTTGGTTACACTTGGCATTTGAGATCTGATTCTACAGATTGGATTTTATGTGACTGCATTGCTGTGCGTCCAGACTTGGCCTGAGTGCAGCTGCTGTGGCTACGCCGATATAAATCTTTGTCCACACCGGAGATAAATCCTGCTCGGAGGTGCAACCGCAAATAACACGCATGGTCGCTAAAGTCCTCGATCAAAACGGATGTTTTGGCCAAGAAGGCATTTTTTTTTCAGCCAATAAGCTTAGAAGGTATCTTAGAAGACCTTTTTCTTTTGCTCACCACTCTTCACTGTGGTGTTTCTGAAGTTTGTCGATCAGTCAAACTAACGTGGGGCTTTACCTGGCCTCCAGCACTGTGATGTATTTTTTGTTGAATATTCTGTTGATGAAGTTTGACTTTCTGTAGCTGCTGTACAATTCTTCATATATGTTTACAATCTATCATTTTCTCCTGATTTTCTAAACTGTGATTTTATTAAATAGTGGTAGGAGAGAAAACTCAGATTGGACAGATAGTCTAGCTTGCTGTCTCAATTTACCATGCAGAGATCTGAGGAGCAGTCAAAAATAGTGCTCATTAATCTACCGAATTTAAAATTCCAACACAAAGAAAGTGGAATTTTCCGCACCACCGGAGCAATCCCGGAAGTGGAACGGGAAGGAAATAGACAAATCAGGACGTTAAATGCAGGGTTAGGTTCAGGCAATAAACCACTTGGTTAGGTTAAGGAAAAGATTGGGTTAAAATAAATGAATATTATTAAATGTTAAGTTTTTTATGTAATTTATGTACTTGACTTAGTTAAGTGCGTAACCTAACCTAACTGATGTTGAAAGTTTAAATAAGTCAAGGTTGACTTTTGGTTCCACATGGGACACAAACAGCAGTCTCCTGGGTGAGTCCTATGTTTGTTTGATCCATCCATCCATCCTGACCTCCTCCCTATGCTGACTTTGCTGCTTTTTATCCCTGTGGACTTCATGACAGCATAAATTCTTCTAGGTACATTTCCACACTGTTTTTGAAGTAACTCGGCTGGTAATTTATAATAATTTGTACTCTTTATTGATCCCCTATGGGGAAATTACAATTTACACTTTTTTGTTATTACACACCACACACAGGCCTGAAATATACACACATGCTCAGGTCCTATACATGCACTAATGGAGAGATGTCAGAGTGAGTGGGCGGCCAGTGCTGGACCAATCATACCCCTCCCTGATGGTATAGCATGATGGATAAGTACAGTCGGGTCCATAAATATTGGGACATTGACACAATTCTAATCTTTTTGGCTCTATACACCACCACAATGGATTTGAAATAAAACAAACAAGATATGCTTTAACTGCAGACTTTCACCTTTAATTTGAGCGTATTACATCCAAATCAGATGGACGATATAGGAATTACAAAAGTTTGTATATGTGCTTCCCACTTTTTAAGGGACCAAAAACTAATGGGACAGTTGGCTGCTCAGCTGTTCCATGGCCAGATATGTGTTATTCCCTCATTATCCCATTTACAAGGAGCAGATAAAAGATCTAGAGTACATTTGAAGTGTGCTATTTGCATTTGGAATCTCTGTTGCTGTCAACTCTCAATATGAGATCCAAAGAGCTGTCATAGCTATCAGTGAAGCAACCCATCATTAGGCTGAAAAATCAAAACAAACCCATCAGAGAGATAGTAAAAACATTAGGTGTGGCCAAATCAACTGTTTGGAACATTCTTAAAAAGAAAGAACGCACCGGTGAGCTCAGCAACACCAAAAGACCCGGAAGACCACGGGAAACAACTGTGGTGGATGACCAAAGAATTCTTTCCCTGGTGAAGAAAACACCTTTCACAACAGTTAGCCAGATCAAGAACACTCTCCAGGAGGTAGGTGTATGTGTGTCAAAGTCAACAATCAAGAGAAGACTTCACCAGAGTGAATACAGAGGGTTCCCCACAAGATGTAAACCATTGGTGAGCCTCAAAAACAGGAAGGTCAGATTAGAGTTTGCCAAACAACATCTAAAAAAGCCTTCACAGTTCTGGAACAATATCCTATGGACAGATGAGACAAACATCAACGTGTACCAGAGTGATGGGAAGAGAAGGAAAGGAACTGCTCATGATCCAAAGCATGCCACCTCATCAGTGAAGCATGGTGGTGCTAGTGTCATGGCGTGGGCCTGTATGGCTGCCAGTGGAACTGGTTTTCTTGTATTTATTGATGATGTGACTGCTGACAAAAGCAGCAGGGTGAATTCTAAAGTGTTTTGGGCAATATTATCTGCTCATATTCAGCCAAATGCTTCAGAACTTATTGGACAGCGCTTCACAGTGCAGATGGACAATGACCCGAAGCATACTGTGAAAGCAACCAAAGAGTAAGGGAGAATTAGTGGAACGTTACGCAATGACCAAGTCGATCACCTGACCTGAATCCGATTGAGCATGCATTTCACTTGCTGAAGACCAAACTGAAGGGAAAATGCCCCAAGAACAAGCAGGAACTGAAGACAGCTGCAGAGCATAACCAGGGATGAAACCCAGCGTCTGGTGATGTCTATGCGTTCCAGACTTCAGGCTGTAATTGACTGCAAAGGATTTGCAACCAAGTATTAAAAAGTGAAGTTTGTTAATCTGTCCCATTACTTTTGGTCCCTTAAAAAATGGAAGGCAGATATACTGTACAAACTGTTGTAATTCCTACACGGTTCACCTGATTTGGATGTAAATACCCTCAAATTAAATATATATCCTTAATGTCCTTTAATATGTATCCTTCATTAGTCCCACAAGGGAACATTACAATTTACACTCTGTTGTTACTGCACTGAATTATACAGACATACTCAGTACCTATACATGCAGAGAGATGTCAGAGTGAGGGCACTGCAGTTGGGGGTTCGGTGCACCTTGGCAATCCCCAGGAAGTAAACTGGCACCTCTCCAGCTACCAGTCCACCACCATACTTTTTGGTCCGTAAGTGGACTTGAACCGGCGACCCTCTGGTTAATTTACCCTAACCCTATTAATTAATTAACCCTAACCCACCGAATCTCCAATTCCATTTGCAGAAATGCAGCCCCAAACTTACAAGGAACCTCCACCACGCTTCACTGTTGCCTGCAGACATTCATTATTGTAGCGCTCTCCAGCCCTTCGGCCAACAAACTGCCTTCTGCTACAGCCAAATATTTCAGTCGGTCCAGAGCACCTGCTGCCGTTTCTGCTCCCCAGTTCCTATGTTTTCGTGCATAGTTGAGTTGCTTGGCCTTGTTTCCATGTCGGAGGTATGGCCTTTTGGCTGTAACTCTTCCATGAAGACCACTTCTGGCTAGACCTCTGACAGTAGATAGCTGTACCTGGTCCCACTGGTTTCTGCCAGTTCTGAGCTGATCTCACTGCTGGACATCTTCCAAATTCAAAGGGAATAAGCTTGATGTGTTTTTCATCTGCTGCACTAAGTTTCCTTGGCCGACCATTGTGTCTACGATCCTCAACGTTGCCCAACATTTTAGCAACCTATAAGAATTGATACTTGTTTGAAGGCAAAGGGTAGTAATTGTCTTGATTGAAATGACTTAATTGATTTAGATTTTTCTTTCGTTCGCTCACTTTGCATTTCGTAAATTGATAAAAATAAACAATGTTTCATATTTTTGAAAGCATTCTTAATTTAGACTTTTTCACAATACTGTATATATATGTGTATATATATATATATATATATATATATATATATATATGTATGTATAAAATCTTTTTTGCATAGAATACCAAGCTATTAAAACAATATTTGTTGGCATGATTTTATAAATCATCTTTTAATGTTAAACATACATGTGGCTCAGGAATCTTAAGATGAACTGCATGTGTGGATGGATCTTAGTAACTACCTTACCCATAGGCCAGTGAGCCTATCAGTGGAGATTTATATTTCCTAATATGTTAGAATTATATTCAGACATTTTAATTAATGAAAAAAACTTTTTTTTAATAATTTGGAGCCCCCCTGCAGTGACTCTGAGGACCCCGGACCCCCTGTTGAAGATCCATGCCTCAGACTATAAATATATACGTCAAGCTGACTGACACATATATTTAAATATGTCAGTCTATAAAATGTAATAGAATATGGGCCTGCTGTATATGAATGATGAAATTGCCTTATATTAAAATCAAAATTAGTACAACCTTCTAATTGAGCCTCTAGTTGTCTCCTATAGGTCGTGTTTTTCTTAACTCTTGTATATAGGAGAACAAGGCACAGTCCAGTAAAATAGAACAGAACAGAGAAAGCATGCACTGACCCTTGAATGTCCTCTTTAGGCAGATGGACAAATCATTAGGAGGAGGTTTTTTTATTGCTGCCTATTAGCCTGCCAATAGTTTCCTTTCAACTTCAGCCAATGGTTTAAACTTTCAAAGGTACCAAAATGTATGTTAAATTTATATTTGTCAATAACAAAACTAATAACCCAAACTACATTCAAACCCCAAAGGTAACAAACCATGTGCAACAGGTGATTATAAAGTCTAAGTATTTGGGTTTCCATGGCATGTGTCACTCTAACCCTTCTTTGGCCTGTGGTTCAGATGGACGAATCATCAGAGACATGGAGACATCCTCATATCTGTATTTTATAGTCTTCTGTCCTGCCAATAGTTTCATCTCAACTTAAGCCAGCGTCCTACTGTGTCTTCTGGATACTCCCCAACAGCATGGTTTCCACCGCAGGGCCAAACCAGTCCTAACCAAGACTTAGCTACTTACCATTTATCCCAGGCTGCTCCCCTCAAAACAACATTTCTGGGATTCTCTTCGCTTCTGTTTGCCAAGACAAACATGTTTGCCAGTTTGGCTGCAGCTTTAAAGGATTGATAGTAGAGAATATGCTACACAGTCTAAGTTCGACAATGACAGCATGTCTCTGAATTGTCTGGCAATGATTAGACTGGATTTTATCAGATCTTTAAATGGTTGCTCTAATAATTTCAGGCTAATGTTGTTTTCAATAATGTCTGTGCTTTATTATTTTATGTGGACCTCAAATTTTATTTAAATATAGCACATTAAGTAGTTTGTATACACAACAGCTGTTTAAGTGACATCAATTTACGTAGCTTAAATACATTTAACAGTATCCAAGTTAAAGCCTGAATAAGCTGCTGCAACCTGCTTTGTTAAATACTGTCAAATCTCAACAAAAAGTGATTATACCAGTCTGTATGTTTCCTAAACTGCTATTATTCCATGTGTCTTTTAATTGTTAAAAAGGCATCACTACTGTTTTTTCTCTGCCAATCAATTCCTCTGTGGTTTGAAATGGAGATACATTTCTGGATAACTATGTTGAATAATTTGTTCAGACACAAGTAATCAAAGCCCAGTATGACTGTCACCAATACAGCATGAATGTAGAATGTGGCTCAAGAGTCATAGGAAGAATGTGGTCTTCCAAGGAAGTGAGTCTATTTCCAAAGAAAATTCAAGCAATGTGTAAAAAAAAAAAAAACCTTTAATGACCTCAATCGACAGTTTAACTAAATGCCCCCAGTTACCAGCCTAACAGGAAACCAGCACAGCAATCCACAGCAATTTCAGTAGCATATCTGGAGTTTCGATCACAACAGGTACAAGGGCTTACATGTCTCTAGTTACAAGAAATAGGTCACTTTAAAGCCATTTCAGATACTTCAGCATTAACCTATTGCTGACGTTCATAATTGTTTTTTCAATGGAAACTAATCATACCCAGATGCAGACCAGAGTCATATTCAGCTCTGCCAGAATGATTTAACTAAACACTCATTTGCTTCTTCTATTATTAACATCATCAGGGCAATACACACCACCATTGTGGATTGACACACATTAGGATGTGTCACTATACTTTTTCCCAGCACTGAAGCACGTACATTGTCTATAAAAACCTCAGTTTTATAACATATGCTCCCTGGATCGTGGGTAGGACATGAAGACGTACTCTGTATGTATGGCATATCTGGTGTAGTACAGGCATCAATTGACCAAGTGTGTTGCACTTAAAAGCAGTTTTTAGACCAGGACCAGGACTAGTTGAGAGCAAGGTAAGACCAAGTCCAAAGAGGTTGAAGTCCAAGTCTAAGCAAATAGTGCTGGACTGGCTCAAGACTAGAATATTTATGAAGTCCAATGGCCGAATCCAAGATAAGTCCTAGTCCAAATACCAACTAGTCCGAGACAACAAAAAAGTGCCATGAATCTGGACTCAAGTACCACAGCCCAGTCCCCACAGTCAATCCAAACCCTCAAGGTTTTTTAAGGTAAAGGAAAACCAGATATTGGCAGAAGTAATATTTTTGTTGTTGTAGTTTTCCTAAGAATTGTTTATAATGTTGTACAGGAAATACATATGATTGCAGGCCTGGGCTCTGAATTGTATTTATCAAGTGTCAAGTGTAGATGCCAAATTTAACAAAAGTTGCCCCGAGGAGATGAGTGTAACTCTGGATTCCAAATGTGATATTAAACAGTTTGAATGGCCAACTAACCTTCACTGCCAATCATCTTGGATTTAGTTCAGTCATTGCCCACTTTAGGCGATCATCCTCTGTGTTAGGAAATAATTGCTTTAAATATACAAAAAAACATCTGTAAGTGGTGGGACAGTACATGTCGCTATTACCTGAAATGTCGCATTGGTGACTTCCTGGTTTGGAGTCTTTTCCCTGCCCGTTGGATGACACTGCTGTTGGACGGCGACACCATCACAACAAATCAGCGACTGGAACAGGATCAGAAAGCCAATCAATTATTGGAACGTATAGGCCCCCATTATCGGGCCTAGCCAATTGCATATTTGGCACCAATGTGCTATTTGTATCACTGTGTACTTCTCCTTTTCTCATTTTCTTTCTGCCTTCCTAAATGTTGGCCTCTTTCTCATCTTTTACTTTCATCAGACTCCTCTGTTTATCTTTCAGTTTGGGGAAAAACAGAGAGGAGGAAATACCTGTAAAGAAAGAGACAGAAGAGAAGATATAGGGACAAGTGTTCCTCTAGCCTTTGGCTGACCTGTAGGGATTCCAGCCCAGCCGTTTAAAGACACCATGGGACTATTATAGCAGCCTCTTCCTCTGCACTGATGTCACTGGAAAGGAACCGTCTCCCTCCTCTTTAAACACGTCAGCGCTCCACACAATCAGACGGATGTACACTTGACCTTTCCTGCTTACCCTGTCTCTTAGTGTCTCTTTATTAGTCATGGCTCGACATCAGCCACAGGCCAAGCAGAGGTCACTTGAGCCTGCAGCTCAATTTGACATTCCCACCTAGGAGATACAATACTCAACAGACACAAGAATTTTATGCACTTTGAAATTGGGACAGAATGATCCCCACATTTCAGTATGTTCAGTTATAACAAATAGTGAACAGGTTGCGAACTGTAGTGAAAAAAGCATGAATCACAAAGTGTATGCCTGTTCCTAAAATAATAATCTCTTCAGGTGAATAACGATGTAACACAGCAAAAAATCCCGCCATTTAAAACAAATAGCCATGCCGATGATCGCAACCTACACAATTGTTGAACGTGTGGCTTCAAATTGGATGTGCGTCTCGGACATGACTGTCGGTGCAGAGCATTTTCAGCCCTTGTCAGTGTCAGTCTTTTGGGTGGTCCACCACTTTGGTTCCCAGTGAATGACTCCTAATGACTTTAGTGATCCACTGACTTTTCATCTACTACAGTGAACAGGAGTTTTTACTTATTCATGTATTTTTACCGTAAAATTTGACACAGTTCCCATTACTTTATTGATCTGCTTCAGAGGAAAAGGAGATGAACTGGGTGGAAATAACCGAGATCAGTCAGATGCTAAGCTGTCACACAAACACAGACACACCCATTGGCTGCTTGGGGTAGATTACCTTGGCAATATTGTGTGATTGAAGATGCGGAAAGGTTCTGGGTATTCTGTCTGAAAACAGCTTTAGTCTTGTTTAAGGCATTCAATTTCAGTCTCCAGCTTTTAGGAGTCTCAGGCTCTCATATTTGGATTTTTGGTATTGCATATCTTTCTTAACCCTTGTGTTGTCTTCCCTTCAAAATTGAAAATCAACACTTTTGTTGACGTTTTTAATCAATGTTTTTACTTTTCTTAAGTTTTTGTCCCTTTTTTCAACACTTTTTAATGTTTGTCATTTAAGACAATGTAACACTAACTTATTAACTTTACTTTTACAGTTATTTTTGGAATTTATGGTCAATAAACCTCATTTATAGCAAATTATACTTAGTTAGCAGAAATGACCAGAAATTAGGAATTATTTAGACTAACATTAAAGGAATGGATGCTTTTACTCAATACTATTTCAAAAGCACTTTCTCCAAATGCCTTAAAATTGAATAAGACACCCCAAAATTAATGAAAGTAGAGATTGTGTTGTGTGGAATCAATCAAGTTTTGGGTAATTAAAAAGAACATTGATAAAAAAAATGGGTTGAACAAGACTACTTGTCTTGTTCAACCCATTTTTTAATATGTCTGTCTACGTTCTCTCCACTCCATTAAGCACCACTTAATATATTGTTTTAAAAAGTGCTATATAAACCTCGTCAATAGACTTACATACCTGTAAAGCAGGTGAGACTGTCTTAAAGCTACCTCCTTCGACCTAAGCAGGATGAATGACACTATTACGCTGCAAAATGACTGTGCAGAAGGGCAGCCAAAAGTCAGACGTCGTTGTTTACTTTGTGTTTATACAGTGACAAGTCACCGCGTCTCGCAGCCAGCCTGTGGCAGACCTGTAATCTAAAGCGTCTCACACACACACATGCAGAAAAACACGTACGCTATGCAAAAGTGAACGACACACACACATAAACATAAGTCACAATGGCAGTGGATGGTCACTAAAGTCAAACACACACTCAGACAAAGTGTGGTTTAACCTGTAATTCACCCCAATCCCATCCCTTAATAGACATGACAGAGTAACAATTGTGCTGTCATGGTAACAAGGCAAACCTGAGGTCTAGTACCAGGATGTTTAGCTGTGGTTCAAATGACCACAGCATTGCTCACTCGTGTGTGTGTGTGTGTGTGTGTGTGTGTGTGTGTGTGTGTGTGTGTGTGTGTGTGCGTGTGTTTGCAAGCTCAAAATGAAATCAGGCGCAGTGGACTGAGTGACTAAACTGAAGTTTACATGTTCATGTTTGTGTTTGAAAGAGTCATGGCTTGTTCATTTCAGCAGTAGAATACACAGCAAGACAAGGAAATAATAAACACTTTCAGCAATGCAGGCCGAGAAATGACTCCGTCCTACGTCTTTTTAACATCTTTCAGGGATTTAGGAAATTAAAAATTGTAAACACAGTGAAGGAAAGTGCTGCTTTGAGATCAAAGACTTTTGCTCTTTTTTTTTGAGATGGGCATTTGGGCTTTTCTGCCTTTGATGGAGAGGATAGCTATGAAAGGGGGCGAGAGAGGGGGAAGACATGCAGGAAATCGTTAGTGGTCGTACTTCAACCCTGGATCTTCAGCGTCAAGGCATAAACCTCTATATATGTGCGCCTGGTCTACCAGCTGAGCTATGGTGGCCACAAGGTTCAAGTCCTGATCCACATCAACCATCACATTCTCAAAAGGTTCTGAGTATCAGGATCAGTTTAACATTGCACCATCAAGGTTAAGTCCCAAAAACTCCAGAGATTGATTGTGTAAGAATGACAAAATTCAGCAGTGTGAGACAAATTGTATGCTTATTTAGGAGTATAGATTCGGAAAAGCTGAATGGAAATGACAACATTTAATAAAACTTAATTGTGCAGAAAAAGTTTTACGTTCGCTTGAGGTGGTTTTCTCCTTTTGTCAAAAAAGAGTTGTCATCATCTTCGATCCATGTAACGCTTATCAGTTCAAAAAGACAGAAAAAAAACAGAAAAATGGGTTCAAATATCCAATTTTTCATTTTTTTTTCCCCCACCTTGACATATTAAGAAATTGAATCTTTAACCAGTTTTTCCAATTTTCTGTTTTTATTCAGAGGATCAGAAATTTAGAAAATTACAAAATTGCGTCTGGGCCCCAATTATTCAATACTGCAATGATATTCTCTCCCTGGTTCCACCTACTTACCAACGATTGGTTGGCTATCATCGTGGGTCACGGTGTGCCTGATGTGTTTAAGCGGGCATTCAAGAAGACTCGGGGCACATCGACGCTGGATAATTACAAGAATATAATTTGCAATGTTGTTGAGAATTGAGGTTATACTTGTGGGCGACAAAGGGGAATTCATTGTCTAAAAATGTTTTGGGAGATGTTGGCTTGTTACCCTTCGCTGACTTACAAACCACGCTCCTCTTTCTTCTTTTACCTTCAGGTAAGGTCGATACTTAAGGCATCCGGTGTTCCTTGGCAGAGGCCTTTGCCTATCCATCCTATTCGGAAGTTATTTACTGTGCAGCCTAAAAACTGTGGTATGGTATCCAGGGCCTATCAGTTCTTAGTGATATCTGGCCACACTGGCCTTCCTATTGAGAGCATCTAGGTACGCAATTGCCCAGACCTGGGTGTTGAGCTTGACTGGCATGATGTATGGTCTAAAGTCCCAGAAGTGTCTCGCAATCCAGACTATCAGCAGATTTACTACAATTTCATACATAGGACAATATCTCACCACCGTGAAAATGCACCACATGAAAATAATTAACAGCCCTTTATGCACTTTCTGCCCAATGAAAGCACAAGGTACATATCTTCACATGTTCTGGGAGTGCTCTCCTATTGGCCAGTTCTGGAACAACATTGCATCCCAAATTTCCGCCTTGATTAATGTTACCGTGCCAGTTACTGGTTCTGAATGACCCGTTAGCCTTCCAGCTCTCTAAAGGTCAAAAACGTGCTTTGTTTGCTGGACTTACATCTGCTAAGAGGATGATTGCAACCCGTCGGAAGCCACCTCATGACTTATCTGTTTGTACATGGATCCTTTCCTTTTTGGATGTTGTATACATGGAACTATCCACGGCTCGCATTTAATGGAGCCCCAGGACAGACTTTGGACGCTTTGTGTGCGCGCTTTTGTGTTACCGTCTTATGCATGTGTGATTGGTCCCCTGTTTGTGTGATTTGGGCTCTGTCTATGTGTGTGTCTGTTTATGTATGTGTTTCTGTGTGTCTGTTTCTGCATGTATTACTTTTAAGCTGTGGACATCACTTTTTCTGTTTCTTACAAGGAGCAAAAAATGGAAAACCCTCTTCTCTGCAGACGTGATGGTGATGTTCATTAAAGTTGTTGACATTCTTTATTTGTTATTGAGTGCCCATTGTCTAAGAGAACACTCTCTTTTATTAGCCTGTATGGAATATTATTCATTTGTCAGGTTGTTAAAATGCGTAATCATATTGCTGGGCCACTCATTTAATAAGTGTAAGCTAGTTTGCTGGTTTTTATTGGTCTGTGTGGAATATAACCAATTGTGATTTTTTTTGAAAAAGATATTCCAGTTTGCGGTGTCATATTATTAATAATGATAGAAGCGGTTGTTATGAACTTTTTAACTGCACTTTAGATGCCTTTTTAGGTTTTGGCCAAATTTGTGTGTCTGTGGCTATGATGTGAATGTGGAGTAAGTGAACCCCACCTCCCTCCTCCGTTCCACATGCTCCTTCATCTATCACTCTTTCCTTCTCTTCCTCATTCTTCTATCTGATTCATCCCGTCTTTTCTTCTTTTTCTCTTCTGTAATTTTCCCGTCTAGTCTTCACCTTCTTTTTACATCCGTCCTCCATTTCTGGAGGACAATTTGCACATTATAATTCTTTCCCTCCCTCTTTTTGTCCCTTTTTTGTCATCCTTCTATCTATCCCATAATCATTATTTATTTGCATGCCTCTTTTCCATTTACTTTGTTCTACTCTTTCTACATTCATCATCATCGTCACGTTCCTTTTCTTGTCTCATCCCATCACCCCTTATTTCCTTTGAGTCCACTTTCTATCTCTGCTTTCCTTTTTTTCCCTTAACTTCTTTACATTTTTATGTCATATATTTGCCTCTCTTCTCCATTTCTTGGTCTTTCCCTGTTTTTGCAACACTTAAATCTTTAGTTTGTGGAATTCCCTGTCAACATGACGCGCTACTTCCTGATAGGGAACAGGATGTAATTGACATTTTTTTTCAAAAACATGTTTAAGAGGAAGCCTTCTGTGGTCGTAGCGTTGGAGGATATTTGTGCAGAGGGTCAGTGTGTCACGTAGTCAAGACAAAAAAACTCATGTGGTTACTTTGTGGTCCTTGAGTCAGTGAGTAATGTTAAGGAGTGGCCAAAAACAAATACATAAATCTACTCTTCGCTAGCCAGTTGGCATGTGTCGCACAGCGTGAATCAAAAAGACACTTATATGACTTATGAAGACACAAACTGGAAAGAAACACTTTCTCTTAATGTAATTTAAATAAAAAGCTTGGTTCATGTTCAAGTATGTTTGGATGTCCAATACAACAATGTCAAACACAGAGGAGAGAAAAAGAGATTTTAAGAAAAAAATATGTTTTTATTATAACATTTTGAAAAACCTAAATGCTATTAACTATGCAAATTATTAACAACATACCTAAGCGAAATAGGTAAATAGCCAAAGCTATAACACTTCTGTTTTCTTAGTAACAAACTACTATTGAAAAACAAACGGAACTTATCTCCATTGTGGAGATGATGTTGGAAATTCTTCTTCAATAAAGTTCTCTCACATTTACAAAGTAGATTAAATGGTGTGTGTGTGTGTGTGTGTGTGTGTGTGTGTCCACCTGCAGGTGGTCAGCTGTGTGTCTGCCTGGTATAGGCCTACTCTCGGATGGCCGATTTAACTTGCTGGTCCTAGTTTCATGTGTCTTGTAGCTCTCCACAAGCAGAAAAAAGAGGAGCTTAAAACGCAACCTGCAATGTGATCTTGTGATCTGGACGGGAAGGACAACTCTGGGAGTTGAAGGTGTGTGTCGCGATTCTGCCTTCTCACTCCACAACACAGGTTTGTGGATCTGAATGTTGCGCGTTCGGTTCCATATTGCATATCGTTACAGCCCTAGTGACAATGGTTAATAGTACGTTGCTCCCAACATCGCTGCGACATCCCACTACTGCAGATTCATGCTCCACAACATAAGAAGGATCATCACCCCCACCTAGAAAAGCAACACAGGTTTTGGTCCAGGCTCTTGTCATCTATCGTCTAGACCATGGACAGGGGGTCATCAGAGTCACCTTTCTGACAAATTATTGTCAGAAAGGTTGTTTTTTTTATGAATTAAAATGTCTTAACATAATTCTAACATAGTAGCAAATATAAATCACCAGTGATGATAGATAAGCTCACTGGCCAATAGGTAAGGTAGTCACTAAGATCCATCACACAGATACAGTTCATCCTATGATTCTTCAGATTCACATGTATCTTAAGCATTAACAGAAGATTTATAAAATCATGTCAACAATTATTGTTTTAATAGCTTGGTATTCTATGCAAAAAAGATATGGACCTACATTAACGTGTTTTATATACAAATATACATATATACTGTAAGTATATAAAGGCTTTAGGTCGCCTACATGTTATTGTAGGCCCAGTTTTATATGCAACTTAATTTTATGCAATATATGTAGTAGGGGGTCCCTCTTTAGGTCAAGGGTCCTTGGCTTAAAAAAACGTTGAAAAACTCTGTCTTGTCCTTGAACTGCGACTCTCTCCTGGCTGGTCTGTCTTCATGGGCCATCCGACTTCTGCAGCTCATCCAGAATGCAGCAGCCCTGCTGGTCTTCAAGCTACTAAGTTCTCCCACACTTCATCGCGCCTTCATAGTTTCATTAACTCGGTGTAGGCAACACAGATTGTTTTCATTTTTCTCGCTACTGCTAGCACTCCAAATTTCAAAACAACAGAGCTACATATGGAAATCGACTTTAGTCTTAACTGTAAAGATGGCAGATCAGAAAATGTACACATGAGTCGAAACCTTTTCATCTTTTTATGCTTGGGGGGTCCTTCGAAAAATTGAAATAAAACAGCAGGGTGCAAGTGGATGTTTTTCTGCATGGTTGCAGAGGGAACCGTCAGACAGACTGGGCCTATACACTCACTAGACCACTGGTATGTGCTGGTAGCTGACACACATAGAATAATAAGCATGGCCCAACCTGCTCTGATTCATCATCCCCTCCCTTCCTGGTGTATTACCAGCTGTCACTCATCATCTGCCCTTAAGTACTGAAGCACATCCAGAATAAGCAAGCACTGGCCCATTCTGTCTTCGCCTTGCTGTAAAAAGTAACTGTTCTTCTTCTGTTCTTTGTTAACATACGGACTTTGGCTAGACTTTGATTTTGCTGCATTTTGAGTTCACAGACCACCTGCTAATGGAAGTGGAGTGGATTTCTTGCAGATATTAATGAGACATCATGGTCTGGAAACAAAAGAGGATAACAAACGGTGGAGTTAGGACCATGGTGAATCATACCTTTTCGCTGCTTTGGTACTGCCTTTGCAATGATATTAAATATAATTATGTTTCCAAAATTTGCGCTGCAGTTTTTTTTCTCTAAACATATTTAATAAAAATACTATTGGCTGATAAAACTTATTTTAGGTATGTATCCAAAAGAGTCCGTAAAACATAAACTGACACCATAAAACAACCATAAATGCTTTCCAGGTCAAATTAACTACTGTAAGACGATTTTCTTTTTCTTTTTTTCCCATGCCGATTACCATCTACTTGACATTTTTCTATTTGTCACATGACTATTAACCCTTGTGTTGTCTTCCCGTCAACCATGAAAAAAAAAACATTTTGGTCACTTTTTTTTTCAACATTATTATCGCTTTTTCTGACATTTTTGTCACTTTTTCAAACCCTTCTTGATGTTTTTCCAACGTTTTTTGATATTTTTAATGTTGACATTTTCAGTGCTTATTTCAACAGCCCATTTTTGTAACAAAAAAAACAACAAAAAATTAACTGAAAATGGGTCAATTTGACCCAAGGACAACATGATGGTTAAGTAATAAAACTGACACCTATGCTAATTCCTGAATTTTATTTGCCTTCACCAATGGCGTTGCGCGACAGCATGATATTAATCCACTTTCTGCAGGTGGCTTGAACCGCTTTCTCTGTGTGCATTCATGTTCTGTCTCATCACTAGCAGCTATGACTGTTCCTCATTGTTTGAGTGTCTACACAAGGTGGCCTGAGGAACACCAACTGCTCCATCTTGTTGTTTTGTGTTTGGCTTTGTTTCTAATTTTTAGGTTTTTAGGAGACCTTTCAGAGTTTTTCATTGAGAGAAAATTTCTTTCTTTTTCCCTATTGAGATTTCCATGTGCAGGCAACACCACCCTCAAGTAGCCAGACGGAAGCAGACAGGTTACCGCGTGGCAAAGTATAACGCCAGTAAGGTAAAAAAAATTGAATCAAATTACCGTAGTTTTAAAATTGCATTTTCCATATAGTGCCTAAGTGTTTCATATTTGTAGTTCAGCATCTTCCTCCGGCTACCCACTGGTGTGGAACGGATCTGATTCCCATGTGGAGCCGCCAGCTTCCTGTTATTACACACCATGATGTCATGTACCATGACACATTACCACTACAGATCCACATATATCACATAAACTAGAAATTAACAAACACAAGCATGTACAGGATTGACACACAGTCTAAACCACCACATTCCTGATTCAGGGTCAGAGCTGCCTTGGTGAGGACACACAAGACTTTGGTCAAACCTAATTCTGGACGTGTGTGTGTGTGTGTGTGTGTCTGTCTGTGTGTCTCTGTGTGTGTGTCCAAACTGTAAATTTGAAGGAAAAACCACTGCATAGCCAGAAAACACCATCATTTGTATCGCAGAAGCAGAACCACAATTAAAAGTGAGCTCAAGTTCAAATGGAGATCATGGTCTCAGACACACACACACACACACACACACACACACACACACACACACACACACACACACACACATATACCCTACACTGGACCAAATACAGAAATAATACATACAAATAAAAACAAAATGCACATAATATATATGAACAACAAGTATGTGTGATGGCCTGGTCACACCAGAATTTAAAACAACCAAAGTTTTGCAGAGGAATCAATCATTCCAATGAAATTGCCATGATTAGAGGATTTACCAGTGCAGGAGTTCAACTCTGGTACACAGAGTTGGAGATTTTGGGGAGGTGAATCAGTCATTTGGACAGGAGAAGTTGGTTTCACACACACTCTTTCCCCTCGCTTTGCAAATCTGATTGATGAGTGAAATGAATTTTTGACTCACCCATCCCTCTCTCTCTCTCTCTCTCCCGTAATCTACTATTGTCCATTAAGATCTTTAACAAAGAAATAGTTGTTCAAGTTTTCCTTCTCTTGCCCCCCATTTCATTTCATATAGCAAGAGCAGTGTCAGCAGCACAAACACACACACACACACACACACACACATATTTCAGACAGCTGTATAAACTTGGTTGAGGTGTGTCGGAGTGTGTGTATTCTGTGGCCGTCATGGCAGAGTGTGTCACTGAGGCGAAAGGTTAAGTAAACTACCCAACTTTGTAACTTATTTTAAGAATAGAAAATAATAGAAAGAAGTGGCAAGTCTGCTTATATGAAAATAGACATAGATAGAAACCCAGCAGCATGTAATGTCATAGTTTTATTATTGTTCTTGGCATATTGCTATCTTGAGGCAGCGGGAAGTGATCGTGCCATTGACCAACAGCAACCTGGTCTAAATTTAATAGCATTTCATTGTTACTTTTAAAGCGCGTTATTAAAATACATTTAGACTCGTGAACAGTGCGAGCCTAGACACAGCACAAAAACAAGCAAAAGATTAATATTAAATAGAAATATTACAATGCCTGGTGCAGAGATCCTTTTTTTCCACCGTCAAACTAGCAAAAGTGGACTCGGACACGCCCTAAACGCACCTGCGCCACATGCTTTACGCCGTTAGATCGGTAAAATAGGGCCCCTTATCTTATTCCTGGAACAAAGTCTTCTCCCTAAAATAAAAGGGTTAACATTGTGGGGACCTGACTTCTGTCCCCAGATGGTATTTTGGTCCCCATATTGCTCCCCTCACACACACACACACACACACACACACACACACACTCAGAAGCCACCCAGGTCGGCTTAGTAAAAATCAACAGACAGAGAAAGAGATTTTTCCATTTAAAAACGTATGGACGACTCTCAGTCACATATATCACTGCACGCGTGTGTGCGTGTTTGTTTTCAGTGTGTACATCATATAGACAGAAAGGAAGCAGAGAGAGAAAGATGGATCGAGGGAGTGAGAGAGATTTTGTGTGTGTTGGGGGGGGGGTCAGTGAACAGAGTGACCCTGAAAAGTGCTGAACTATAAATGTTACAGCATTTACTGTTTCCCCTTTCATTCCAACCATCCATGCATTTTTTTTTTCCATCATCCCTCTTTCCCTTGTCTTATTTCCTCTTTCCTTTTTTCTTTATCTCTTTTTTTTGGCACCACTCATCTTTTCATCATCTCATTATCTAATTGTATTTTGTCTGTTTTCAATCCATCATGAACTTTTTCTGTCTTGTTTTTCATCTCTTTTCCTGTGTTTTATTCCCTCTCTCCCTTCCTCCACCTTTGTGTTTCTTCTTTCATCGCTGTACACTCTCCATGTGTAATGTGTGTGTGTGTGTGTGTGTGTGTGTGTGTGTGTGTGTACGCATGTTACACAGTGTGGGCAATGGCATGTGTGTGTCCACGCAATTCACTTTTTTAGTTCCATAACAAAACCCATCAAGCAACTCTGTGACCTCCTCAAATCGACACACACACACACACACACACACACACACACACACACACACACACACACACAGTTAAATCTTCAAACAGGCCTCACACATTGTTTTTACCCGCACCCTCATGATGTGTGCTGATTCTGAGATGCTATCTCCCGTGTTACTGTTACCGTGGAGATACAATCTTGGCATCACCACCTGTATGTACCACTCCAGTGTTGGCTGTGCAGGTGTGTTTTGCCAGTCAACTGACATTTCCTGTTGTTTGTAGGTATCTACTGTTAATACTAATATACAGTATATTTGTACCATACATTCATATACACAGTACCTGTCGTTACTTTTGAATAAACTGAATGACATCCTCAATATCATCAAATTTAACAGGACAAAGGGAGATATTTGCTAAAAGAACTGCGGCGTAAATAGATACACACCAAAGTTTTGCTTTGTTTAAAAAGAAGCAGCAGCTGATAATTGTGTGTTTTGTCTCATGCAATATGTATTTTAAAGCATGCCTCTTCAAAGGTAAGAGGAAATGAAAATTCCAACATAGTACCTGATTTCTCATCGCAGGGTACTGTAGCAGAAGAAATTGTGTCTGTAATTTAAAGTCTTAAATAACGAGTTAAGTTAGCTTCACAGTCTGTCCGTTAGCTTGCAGGTGTTGCCAAAAAATGTACAATCTGAGCCACACAACCTCCTCTCCACCATGTGACATGGAAAGCGGACAGGCTACACAAACAAGACAAAAAGGAAAACTGAAGCATATCATGATCCCTGTGGTTTCCCCCACAGATCACCACATCTGTGTGAAATTCTACACATAGTGATTTTAAGATATAACAGCTTTTTATCTAATTGTACATAAAAATATATATATCAACACCACTTCACGTCATAAGATCTACAGATTGCTATTGCAATGTATGTTTGGAATAATGGATTATCTGTAAATAATATGACCATGTAAGCTTTTATTACATTTGTGGTTTAAATGAAAGTATTGTAACATGCCATGCTTGGGCTTTATGGTAAACTCTCTCTATATGAGCCTGTTTCTGTTCAGAGGGTCATGCAAAGAGTGAACAGAGATCTCAGCCTCTGATACACACAGACAACCAGGACAACAGATAGAAAACACATGTGGGAGGAACTGTAAGTGTGTGATAACAAAAGTGCGGGTCGTACACTAGAGGTTTCTTATAAGACAAAAAGAAAAAAGAGGGTTCAAATGTGTAAAGGCATGAGAAACCAACCGTCGGTGTACAGCTTGTTCTCATGAACCATATGTTTCGAAAAGATAAGCACTGTAATTCGTATTATTAAAAAGAATTTTGCTCGGCGCACCACATTGGATGCTGCTTTATAAGGTCAGGGTGATGGGTGGGGTGTTAACACACAAATAAAAGACTTTTACCCAAGACATCCATGTTCCCTGGGGAGTGTGTTGTTCCTCCTGTTGTCCTCGGGTCAAATTTAACCCCTTTAAAAATATATCTGAAATATGGGTTTCTTTTTAACCAAATTACCACAACAAATGGATTGGAGTCCTTACAACGCTCTTTGCAAATACAATTGATCACTTTCATTCCTGACTAAACTCATTAGTACGTTCCTCTGATTTGTTCCTTCCTATTAGTCAAAATAATTCATAATTTCTGCTTTTTAACTAAATATTAGGTATAATTCTATATAAATGAGAGTTATTGACCATGAATTCCCAAAAGTACTGTAAAACTAGTAGTAGTAAGGTGGTGTTAGTGAAAACAAAACAACAAAAAAGTCTGAAAGGGACAAAAATGACAAAAATGACCCAGGGGAACAACACACGGGTTAATACAAACCACAAACTAAACTAAACTAGTCGTTTCGATGCCCAGACTTTTGTCGCAGCATAACGCTTACTTTTTCTTGCCTCAACTTAACCGTAATCTCTGCCGAAACAACCGGCAGCTCTCGGTGCTCTGTAAGCCAGCTCACTGTCACCTATTTTCGGGTAACTAAACCACAAACAATGACCGGCAGCTTGCGGTGTTCTGTATCTACCGCACAGTCACCTATTCTCAAGGTAACTGATCCACCAACTACCGCTGACCTGACAGACCACCACGAGCAGCAGCTCGTGGTGGTCTGTACCCGGCTCACAGTCACCTATTCTCAGGTAACTGAACCACCAACTACCGCTGACCTGACAGACCACCACGAGCAGCAGCTCGTGGTGGTCTGTACCCGGCTCACAGTCACCTATTCTCAGGTAACTGAACCACCAACTACCGCGGACTTGGCGGAGCACCATGCAACAAGCTGTGACTTACGTCTGTAGCCGGCTCTGTAGCTGATGTCACGTGACCAGCCGGCCGTCTCCTAGTTTTCGTATGAGAATTTCACACTGTGTCAGATTTTTATATTCATAATATCTATATCATTTCCATACACATTATTCCCACGTTGATCTTTAATCTAATTCTTTGGATTATTTTGGCCAAAGATAGAGCATGCATGGATATACAGCTGCTAACCTTTTCTTTTTCTTCCTTTTTCTACTCACTGTTCTGTTCTGCTTGGATAATACCAGCATTATCTAGAACTAACACAGACTGCCAGAGTTAGATAAAAAACATATGTCATGTTCATATCAATATATTCAACTTATTGTCTTGAAATCTCGGCTGATTTTGCCAGTCAATATTTCTGGGTATGCAGCGTAACCTGCAGACATCCGGGCCATTCTTTTGCTTCCGTGCTCACCGGGTCCGATTGGCAACCTGAGACATGAGAATGGTGTTGAGAGACGTCATCTCTATTAACAGACATCTGCTTAAGCTAATTAGCCTCGGGGTTCTGTGATTTCATTTCAGCCAGTGTGTTCTGCCTTTTTTTGCTCTCCACATGGACTGTTTACCTGCATGCAAACAAAGCCTGCTCAAACGGGATAGATCAATACTACTCGGACTACAAACAAAATCACAATCATACCAAAAACTTGTCCCCTTGCCTACAGATTCCACATTCATATGCAGAGATCTGTTTTTTGAGAACAACTGTCTTGGAACTGCAACATTGGATCGCTATTTCTATGATTCTACAGTATATCTATTTTTAATTTGCCAACTGTTTTCTTTCTCTTTTCACCTAAAAGCTCTTTCATTTCCCCCGTGCGCTACTGAGACTATAGTGTTGACCAATCAACAGTAACAGTAATGTCGCTGCAAACTGGGATTTTTATCAGTACTGTGTTGGGCGTTTATCATGTGGAATAGTAAAGAAGACAAAGAGGGCGTCGACACAGCTGCTGTTTTCCCAGCAGTGACAATATGCTGTAATATGCAACTGGCATCGGACATGGCAGATGTTATATTTATTACCTTGTAAGTTGCTTTTGTTTCAGTTCACTGTACACTGAAACAGCGGAGTTGCACATGGAGAAGATTTATTAATATATCTCACAAGTTTAGACACTATGATCACTTTCAATATTAGGTTTTTGATTTCCAAAGCACAAATATATGCAGGAAGATGTTTCATAATTGTTAGATTCTGTTCGATATCATTGCCTAAACATTGTTTCAGATACTTTTTTTCATTGCATACTAATTTTGTGGCAGATTTTGGCATTAATAGTGTCAAAGTAAGTTCAGCTTCACAGAAACTGTATTAAGTATTGGCTGTTGGCGGCGTCAAGCTAATAACATTAGTATCAGCCTTGAAAATACCACAAGAGATCTGCTGAAATATAGAGAGTAACTGATTTGTGTCTCATTCCAGGCATTAGACATGCCAGAAACCAGAGGGAATCCTTAGCCAGCTGCTGTGGTTTTGGATGGGGCTATGTCATGGAACAGAAAACAGTGATACTGGCTGTGATGAAGCCCAGATAGATTTACGTTGAGGACGGAAAACTATTCTTGTCTTCAAACTACCTGCATCCAGCCACTGTTTCAACCAACAACAAAACAAAGTTTTTTTTTATATGTTTGGTGGCGATTTCCTCTGCGTTGTTACTCTGACCTTCAATTAGATGCCTTTTTTGCACTTCGTTTTCATTGGAACCAAAGACGAACAGACAAAACAAAAGAGAAAAGCCAAAGGGAATCCTTAGCCAGCCACTGTGATTTTTGAATGAGGCTATATCCTGGAATACAATACCGGAATATTAGCAGTTACAGAGCCCAGAAAGCCTTGTATTGAGTGCAGGAAAGCGAACCTCTATACCTTCAAGGCCAAAAGAGTCTCCCAGAATGTAACAGCTACTTGGATTTTTATGCAAAAGGTTACTTAGTTTGTTTGGTAGCTTGTTGGATAGTTAGTTAGTTAGTTAGTTAGTTAGTTAGTTAGTTAGTTAGTTAGTTAGTTAGTTAGCTAGCTTGCTAATTCCACCCACCATGCTTTAGTTACTCATCTGGCAATGAGTATTCAAAATGAAATCAGATTCACAAAAAAAATAAAGTAACATGCGTGACAGATGAATGACTTTCTCCGGTCACCATGGTATCCAAAAACATTTTCCAAGTAGAGAGAAACTTTGACTGGATGAGAGTCTTACGGCTCATGCACTGTCACTTAGTGTTGTTACAGTCAAGGGGTAGAGAGCTGCTCTATAGAGCCTTTACTTTATATGCTGTTTAGCAGCAATATTTACAAAATATATAATTCAGGTTATGATAGATATGATAAAAATGGAGCACAGCAGACAGAGTTTACAGTAGGTACTGCATTGAAGCTTTGGACTTCTGAACAAGCTCTCGTTTCAATAATCACTTTGTATTTTGATTTACAACGAAAGACATACATGGAATGGAGAAAATACCAAAAAAAAGGCGTTTCAGAAAAGGCATAGTATTGAAAATGAGAAGAAAATAAAATTGGAATATATCAATTCTATTCTGGTGTGAATGAAACATTAAGCTGTTTATGAGCTTTAATTTAGTATTTATGTAAGCTAGAAAGCTCAGTTTAGCCTCATCTGTGTAGAAAGTGTCTCTTCATCTGATGTTTAAAAGGAAATTACACTAGCCTTGCCAGCCTACTTCCTGGAGTTCCATAACTACACATATTTAGTATGATTTTGAATGTATTATTAGTGTACCCTTCAATCGTTGGTCTTAAGAAATGTTAAATGGTATCTGTTATTGGCGCCCCTGTTAGGGAGTAGCACACATCATCACACAGTTTATCAGTTTTCAGTAGCTTTTCAGTGAAGTAATTCGCTACTTTTAACAACAGCAAAGTTTAGTAGAAATAATGTGTGAAACATTCTTTGCTCACCAATCAACCTACAGAGATGGATTTGCACGGTGGCTGACTGTAATTCCATATCTCCCTCTGCTCACTGCTCTGTGCTCCTAGGCTTAAAAAACGTCAGAACAAAGTGTCCGCGTGTTACAGATGTGTGTTTGATTCCAGGTATTAGTCCTAGTTGACACCTGAGGGATCACCGAGTCGGCCGCTGTGGTTTTGGATCGGGTTAAATCCCGGGACACCATCCATTAATATTAACTGTGAGGAAGCCAAAAAATCTGTACGGTTGAAACGTAAGATAACCTAATTCGATTTACTGGCTCAAAGCTGAGATAGCTGAGCTGCTCACGCCATTTGTGTCTCACAGCGTGAATAAAATACTGTTTGACACTGAGTCATTGAGTCATTCTCTATCCAGTCTAACTTTCTCTTTCCATCCATTTCTGTCCTACACTGTATTCTTTGAAAGATTATATTCATATAGATTGTATAGGTAAGACCTTTTGTCATATTTAATTTACTGTATCGCTCGGAATCTCTTACTATTCTTGTGGCATGTTTTGCTTTTGGAATCTATTTTTATATATCAACCTCTAATTCTTCATTCTCTCCACCACATGTTACTCTTTCTCTCTTCTGCTGGTTGTTTTTGTCATATTTTGACCCGCTCAGCTCTTCTTCCCTTTGTCTGTCTCCCTTTCTACGTGTCATGTTTGCTTTTTCCCCCCCATTTTCTGTTTTCTTTCTGTTTTTACCACCGACCGTCCTTGTCTCTACCCTCCCTATGCCATTTCTTTCCCCCCTCTTCACCCTTCTGTCTCTGATTGTCTCTGTCTTTTCTCTTCTCTTTTCCTCCCTCTTCTTATTCTCTATTCCCAATTTGTCAATGCCCCCCAGTGTGGCAGATATAAGCGTTTTAGAATCTGACACCTCTATCGGCAGCGCAGCATCATTAGTCAGTGCCTTCCAAAACTGTTACCCGTCCTTCAAGTTCAATAGAAAAGCATTCTGTTTGTGTTATTGTGTGACTGCAGTGAATCTGATCTTACCTCACAAAAACACACAATTACACAAACAAACTAACCAATCGAGGTAGCGGTATAGACCAGCAACGCTCGTGTTCTAAAATGAGGTAAAATTACTGTTTTTGTCAAAGGAGTCTGGTGGCTTTGAAGAGAGCAGAGATAACAGCTTCAGTTCACCATCATAAAGGGCTGTCTGACAGCAAGGAAAAGCTGTGAAAATATTCAACATGTAGTGTACACTTAAACTGATATTGATTTTTTTTAGGTGACTAAAACACATTTAGCTGCTGCCTCTGTCCGGCAGTACTTGTGTCTCCGAACTGGAGGCGTGCTGAACACCATCTACTGTAGGCAATACATTGACTATGGATACGTATACAACCCCACTCCCAATGGTCCGAACTATCCCTTTAAGGTTAGCGCGTTAAATTTAGACACAAAAATAGACTTGGTTAAAGCCAAGAAAAGAGCATGGTTTTTTTTTTTATATATATTATTTTCTTGGGCATTTTCAGCCTTTATTTTGATAGGACAGTAGAAGACATGAAAGGGGAGAGAGAAGGGGAATGACATGCAGCAAAGGGCCGCAGGTCGGAGTCGACCCCGGGCCCGCTGCAGCGAGGAGTTAACCTTTATATGTGGGCGCCCGCTCTACCAACTGAGCTATCCGGGCGCCCAAGAGCATGGCTTTTGTTAAAATAACTACTTGGTAAACGTTGGGGAACAATGGTTTAAAAATGTTGGATGTTGGAGGAAATGGCACGCAAGCATTGACCTATCCAACCAGTCTGAACTCATCCCTCTCTGGCTCTTAAAACATCATACTGTTTTTTTTTTTGTTTTTTTTTCCCCAACAGACAAGGGTACCAATTACAACGGCTGCTAGAGGACTTTGTCATTTGTACCTAAACAAATATTGTCATTGGGCGATGGCCGGAGGAAATCACCCAAAGGAATCAGTGTAGTTCCTTACATGTCAGTGTTTTGGCCCCTGTGCTGTTCACTCACTAGTTGTGTTTTATGATTAATCACTTGCATTGTCACTGCAGTGCTGTTAGCTACCGGACCCAACAACGCTAATATCTACACACAACTGTTAATGAAATGTGTGTATGTGTTAGAGACAGATTTGTGTGTGTTAGTTCCTTTTTCTATAGAATGACATCAGTCTGTTTTGGATGGTGTTGTGTCTGTACACTCAGTGACCGTTGCTAAGGTCATCCGCTTTGTCTGTGTGTGTATGTGAAGGAGATTAGAGTGATGAATTGAGCGGCATCATGACTTTGTTAAACTGTGCGAATGATTACTGCTCGTGTGTGTTTCTGAAGATCACCTCATCAATACAGGAGAACCCTTGAAGGAGTAGTTTGACATTTTGGGAAATGCGCCATTTCACAATGAAATGATTAAACAAAACAAAAAAAGGAAAATGTTTTAATTAGTGAGCTTTGGAGGTGCTGGTAGCTGGACTGTGTTAACTTTGGACAGAGACTGGCTAGCTTAGTTTCTCCTGGGCTCCAGTCTTTATGCTAAGCTAAGCATCTCTTGCTGTAGCTTTGTATTAATTGGGCTGATTTAATAGGGATAGCAATCTTCACATCTAACTCTTGGCAGGTTAACCCTAACCCTAAAGCAATAAGGGGGGCATTCACCTGCAGAGCAGACACCCCATGTACTTTACTATGGTTCTAAGTAAATGAACATATTACCCCAAATGTCGAAATGTTCCTTTGATTTGAACTCAGGGACCCTTACATCACAGATTTTCACCCCTCAGTTTCCTTACAATAAGTCAAGCTACTTAAAGGTGCCCTGCCACACGTATTTCATTACTTTGTGGTAATGTCTGAAGTTCTACCGTAGACGCTGTCACATTTTTTTGTGGGAAAAAAAATGCCTTTGTTACCTTATTTCAAGCCATTCTAGCGTGGTATAGAAAGCCTGCAGGAAGACTCAGCTTGATTTGTGCCAGTTCTCATTAATATTCAACAAGCTACTCTGATTGGCTAACAGCTAGCCAATGAGAGCATGGCTATCAGAATGCTTTACCCTGGGCAAGCTCATAATTAGTAATGAGCTCAGGCAACATGACGTCAGACCGACCAGCTGTTGTGATTGGCCTGATTTATCAGCTTATTTCTTTTCAGTGGCTAGAGCTGACAGAGGAGGTAGCAGTTCATTTTCACATTGACTACATAATACAATCACACATGGACCTGACATATATCAAAAAATGCAAGGAAACACAGTTTTGTGTGGCAGTGCACCTTTAAATAAACTAAAATACTGAAAGCAAATGCTTTAACCCGTTAATCTATGAGGTAAGAGCAGACTGGGAAGTATGAGCATCATTTAGGAGTTTTTGGAAGAGTGTGTGAAGAGTTTTAAATGGGAGCGCACATGAAGCGATTATTCAAGTGAATTTCACCGCTGTTCATTGTTTATTCGCCCAAAACGTGTGTTTCTGTGTCTGCGTGTGTGTTATGGGATGTGGGTTGTCTTTGCTAAATGTCATAGTTCAGTGTCAGTGTGATAAAACATCTCTTAGCGCAGCAACGAGACTTATAACACATAGTCAACATTACTTAACCATCTGTCACACACACACGCACACGCACACACACACACACACACACACACACACACACACACACACACACACACACACACAGAGCTAGGCCTGAGTTTGTCACATTTTTCACACATACATGCACACATTTTGCACACAGAACACACTTAAGCACTGCCTCAATGGCACAAATGTGTTCACACGTAGGCCCAAACACACACACACACACAGAGCTGGCCCTTTTGTCACCCAAACCCAGATTGTATTATGCAGAATGCATACACACATTTAAACACTCACATGTGCGCGCACACACACGCATGCACACACACACACACACACACACACACACACACACACACACACACACACACACACACACTTGCAGACCACAGAATGATAATTTGAAAAATACAAAACCAGAAAAAATTCTCTGCAAGGGATTGATGATCTTTAATCCTCTTTCTTTCATTTTTCTTTTGGTTGTCGTTTTCTCAGCAGCGAGAATCAAAAACACCTGGATCGCCTTCTCTCTTCTTCCCTCTGCCTTTCCTCCCTGCTCTCACTCCCATATTGTCCCCATCTCCAAGATCTCTTTCTCAAAGCGAGGCTTTGGTCCGTACACGTCCTGCAGCCGCGCTGAAAGGCTTGCAGCACCGTCATTCTTTTCCTTTTCCAAAGATAACAAATAGGAAAACAGGTTTTTATTCTTTTGGATCTTTGGTCATGTGGGTTGTGAGGTGACTTTCGGAGAAGGCTGCCCAATCGTGAAATAAAATCATAATTAGAATTATTTTGGTCAATTTTGAAATCACGATTATTTAACACGATTAATCTTTGACTTTTAAAATGTTGCAGTTATTGAACTTAAAAAACAGGGAAGTGGTTAAACAAATCAACAGTGAAAACACCTTGACTTGTGAAGTTTCCCTCAATACTTTTCTTGTTTTTCTTCAGAACACAAGACAAAATAAGAGTTCACTTGGAAAAGATAATGTGCAAAATAACATAATAACGTGTTTTTGTGATGGTTTTGGAGCCGAAATGCTAATTAAAATTTGATTAATTGCAAAGCCCAGCTTCAGACTGGTTCATTTTTGTTTGACTATGGTTGATATGAGACTGGGGGAAATTGTTATTTTACCCAACATGCAGCTGAAACCCATTTCAAACAGCAAGGCAAGATTCTTAATTAGTTTTACAAAAAAAACTACATCCTGTTTCATTTAATTGTGGGCTTTGATTGGCTAGTCACATTGCTGCAACGCAACACAATACAATTAAGTTTGGGCACCAGGTGTTTTCTGGGATTTTTGATGCATTTAAGCTGCAAATGTCTGCACTTAGCGTTATAGCTCTGTTACACCGAGCCAACACTTCATGTCGCCATTTTTGCGCTTCTATAGTTTTGCAGTCTGTCCACCAATGTTGGCTCTCGTTGGCCCTTATCGGGGACTGTTCAGCCAAGTGAGCATATTGAGTTGGCCAATAGACAATGCAGTATGCTATTTACAAGGTCGGGTGGTGAGTGTGTGTCATGTCTTACTTCCATGCAAAAGACTGAAGTTAGTCTCTAAACTTAACCATATTGTAGTTCCCGTTTGAAGATATTACTAAAAGTATTTTTTTTACAGTATGTTGTCACCCGCTTTATATGGAAAAATGTGATTTCAGAAAAATTATTAAGCCCCAACTTGCAAACATTCCCAGTTCATGAGACCTATGTTTGTGTTGTGGTACATGTAGTTCCATGGGGTCACTCGGTATTTGAATCAAGCGGGCAGAGTCCAAAAGATTGGGTGGAAATGACGCTGATAATGGACTGGGAAGCTTTTTAGATTTCAACTGAGGGACTTAATAGCTCAAGAAAATAAATTCCCTTTAGGGTTTTACAATTCAAAACTGGACCACTTGGGTTGACTTGGTGGATCAAACTAAACTCCTTGAAAAGTTTGAGACATGTATACCGAAAGAAAAAGCTGATGCAAGATGTCAATAATCAGTTTCAGGGCATTCTTTGCATGAATAAACTTTGCAGTGTTAGAACATGAATTTGCAATGATGTTAATATGAACTGACTCATATCTGGTAAACTGTTATATAACTTTGCATTGTGTTATTTAGCATCTGGTAACCTTTGGCTGTCCTTCTGAGTCAAGCTGAGAATCCAAGTCACCAGAGGCAGAGATGGAAAGTGTGTTATATATCACAAATGCAACAGGAACAACCTTGTTTACTCCAGAGTTCTCATTTAATCTCGACCTTTTTTAGGTGCGTGACAGATGGTTTTCTCAGGACGCGCAAGCACACACAAAGCTTTCAGCGATTGTTTTCACAATGTGTTGGAGAGCATGGTGCTCCCATTCTTGGTGTGTGTTTTCCTGACATTGACAAATCAGCTTTTGATTGAATTCATCAACAACATGGCATCTGGATTAAAGATGATGAGATGGAGGGAAGGAGGCAGAGAAGGACAGAGGGAGTGAAAAGAAGAAGCAAAGGAGTCCAGTTTCTGGATGTTTTAGGAGTAAAGATGCGGATACAGATGATGACAGATTATCTTAATTCATCAATTATGTTACCTTCCCTTGACTGTCGAATCGACGATGCATTGGTCAAAGTCAGTGTCTACTCTGTGACCTCCGGGGAACTCTGTTCCCGTGTGTTTCTGCTGCTTTTAGTTTCCGAGTGTGTGCAGGGAAAGGAGAGCTCCCGTTTTCATTGTACCATGTTGCAACTGTTTTGCATCTGACTTCAGGGTTTGGTTGGGGAGCAGATTACCTCATGTATTTAATATGCGTTAAGTAGTTGAGCGTTTTTGTGTTTAAAGTCGGTCAATTCAAAGTTCAAAGTGGTTTTGTTTTGGTTGATTACATAGAATAGGATAACCGTTTGATGGGAAATTGGGTCAAAGAATGCAGATAAGTTCAAAGAGTAGATGATGATGAATATAAATTAAAAGTTAATTAAGAATAGAACATCCCGAGGCTGCTATTTTTTTTTTTCTTTTTCAGTGCTATTGAAAGATGAATTGCTTTGGTAGTATAGACCAGTGATTTGCAGGGTTTGTGGGAAATGAGTAAAATGAGTGCATCAACACAAGGAATCAAATGATGCTGTAATCTGACAGGAAGTGTCCAGAAAGTGTCAAAGTGAAACTTAACTAAAATACCCATGAAATACACACAAAGAATATAATGTACCCATGTTTTGCCCTTACTTTTATCTATTTTGTCAGAAGAATTCCCACTTAAACACACTTGAATAATCTTCTCTCTGTCTCTACCACCACCACACACACTGGGCTACATGGAAAAGTTGTATTGTAGAAAAAAAATAGAGATTATGATTTAGTTAAATTTATCCATATATAAGCATTAGGTCAACTGTAACACCTGAACACTTCATGTTATGCTTTTGTGAAAACTAGTTCGCAAGCAAGCATAGAGGTTTAAACCGGTAAGTAAAATTATAATGCATAAATGGTTGAAACTTTCAACTTCACTCCAAGTCATAGTTGTACAATTGATGACCAAACCATGACAGTTCAACTGGAAAAATTAACAATATCCACTCTCACATAATGAATAGAGTTCTGCCTTTGGAACATAGATTGGGAATTGATGAAGGGGTACATGAGTTCATCTGACAGGGCTGTTGGGGTTACCTCAGACAAGAAAGGTTGGGAACCACAGGTATAGACCATCATACACAACTTTTTCTTTGTGGTAGCGAGGCGGAGCGGATGTTCCAAAACTACATTCCACTATAATTAACTATAACAATGGCTACATTGGGCACAAGAGCCACGTGTTGGTACGTATGCTACGCGGATATCCGCTCTACAAGCGTAAAGACAGAGCTGTCATCTATTCAAATATTTTTCGCTGCCCTTTTACCCGGAAATGGATCTGAATTAATTAATTTCTGTTAAACCCGAAAGTACTGATATACAGGAAATGACTGAATGACTGTCAGTGAGCGTATTGGCAGTTTCATTTCAAGAGTTTCTGTTTTTATTTCTTGTTTCCCTCACCTGCGTCCTCTGATGACAGCTGACATTAGAAAGACATTTCACAGCGCTGTGCTGGCTCCAAAAAACTGAAGAAACTACAACAATCTCAAAGGAAAAGCTCTCGGTCTCGCCAGTGACTCACACAATCAAACAATCAAATGACAGTAATTATTAAGCGTCATTCCTTAAAACCAAGTTTCCAAACCACTTTGCTTTGTGTCCGGTGTATACGGAGCTGTGTGCATGGCGAGTGGGAAGAGTGAAAACAGTCATCGTTTTACTGTGAACACAAACCTGATTAGTGTGTCACAGCCAGACTCTTTCAGCACCATCCATGAACATGCCTTCAATGGCAGACAAGGGCTTCCCTTTACCACCAGGGTGGGATTATTCACTGAGCAGAACATATCTGGTAGGAATATATAGGGCGATGGCTATGGTCGCTATAAGCTAGTGTGGCCCACGACTACAGTGGTAGTTGAAAAAGAATAGCTAGTAACCTGTAAGTCTTCAAATTGGACCCTTCTTTCTCTAAACAAAAGCAGAAAAATTGCTTTTTACGTCACAGAAAGTACACAAATCTCAGCCAGGCATGGCATCTGTTTGCTATAGTATCAACATGCTCCTTAAAAGGCAAAAAAAAACAATGTTGCATATTAGCAACAGAAGCAGCATCAACACAAGGAATCAAAAGATGTTGTAAACTGACAGGAAGTGTCCAGAAAGTGTCAAAGTAAAACTTAACTAAAATGCCCATGGAATACACACCCAAAGAATGTAATGTACCCATGTTTTGCCCTTACTTTTATCTATTTTGTTACACAAATTCCCACTTAAACACACTTGAATAATTTTCTCTCTGCCTCTACACCCCCACACACACACACACACACACACACACACAGTTTCAGTGACATTGTTAGACCTGCAGAGCACAGTGGAAGCATTGTTACTCAAAATGAATTTGTTATCTTGTTTGGCTTTGAGATTGTTAGCCTGCAGGAGAAAGTCCTTTCCACTGATATTGTTTCCTTCTGATATTCCTCTGCCTCTAAATGTATACATGTACTGTGTGTGTGTGTGTGTGTGTGTGTGTGTGTCTGTGTGTGTGTGTGTCTGTGTGTGTGTGTGTACATTCACCAGTGACCTGTTCTCTGTCCAATGTGAGCCAAGCATAAATATGTCTACTTTCTGTTTTTGCTCTATTCCTTGCTGTTTCCATCACCTGACACAAATAAATAGACCTAATGAGCAATTTCAAAATAAAAGCCTCCCTCAATCAAAATGGAAACCTTCTTAACAGTGGGAGCGTGCATTTGAGCGAGCGTTCCTCCTTTCATCTAAACATGAAAGGAAAGAAACGGGGGTTTTACACTTCAGGGACGTTGGAGCAGACATATTTCAAAGATCTTTCAGACGTTTCCAAAGCCACATTTGATTTGTCTTTCAGTGGAGCATTTGTTGGTTCAATCATGCTAAGACCACAAATGTATTTCTGTCTATATTAAGGGTGTAATTTCTTCTCCATTCTCCACACAGCTCTGAGTAAGATGTCCAGCGCGTGCATCCCTGTTAGGACTCTTCATCACTACCATTTGACTTATTTAAATATCTTTACATGTGATTAATAAGTCTCTGCCCTCTAATTTAATCTTCTTCAAAACATATTCCATATAAATCAGGCAGAAAAATGTTAATGCGTCTAAAAGGAGGCACTTCCATCTGAGCATTTCTTCATGGAAATGCTCAGATGGAAGCATATTCACTTTTTTAAGTCTTCTTAATCACATTTTCAGAAGTTCTGTTTGAGATTTTTTTTTCTTTTGTGCTAATGCTGGATTGTAAATAATTTCATTAAATGAAGCTGAGTATTTATTGAGAGAAACACTAACTCTTTGAACTAACAAGCTTGTTAACAGTCATGGAATTGGAATTGCTGTCTCAGCACGTGCTCTGAGTGCATATTCGGAAATTTAGGCAGACTTGACTGAATAATACACACATGCAATATGAGAGACAATAAAGCCTACTATTAATGTTTTTACGTGGAAATTGCATCTGTTAATAAAAATACTACATTGATATCAGGATACAGACCTCCCCCATATGAATAGATGTTGTAAAATAAATAGTTTTCTTTTGACTAATTCCTCTCTTAACTTTTAGCTGATTTCTTTCTCTCCTTTCTTTCCTCCTTTCTCTCTCACGCTGTGATTTATAAAAGGCTCCATTGTAAAAGTTTGTTGACATTTCAATTGTAACAGTTATGTTTATTTGCTTTTGGACACAAACCGAATGTCCACTCAAGCTAAAAGCTGGCCTGCATGAGGCTTCCAACAGTGTGTGTGTGTGTGTGTGTGCGTGCGTGTGTGCGTGCGTGCGTGCGTGCGTGCTGTCTGTCTCTCTGTCTCTCTGTCTCTCTGTCTGTCTCTCTGTTTGTCTGTGTTTAGTGTATTTGCACGTGTGTAATTGAATGTGTGCATGTATTTGTGTGTGTTCCCTACATGTGTGTGCTTCCTGTGTGTGTTTATAGGAAAATAGCCGGGAATGTCTCGGCTCGTGTGTGCGTGCGTGCGCTTGTGTGCGTGTGCTTGTGCTTATGTCGGTTTTCCGGACTAGGAGCTGGAAACTGTCAGGTGGAGGGGATCAAATATCGGAATGCTGATTAGAGGTTGGTGTGTGTATGTTTCACTGAGTGAGTGTGGAGACGGAGGATAATTTGCTTAATGGTCAAATGGCTCAGCTAAATCCTGTTAGTATCCCTGTGAAAATAGCACACAAACACACACTGATATAAGCTTGGATAGGGTTGACTGTCTAAATAACAGCATACTGTTTCCATTGAGAAAAAACACAATGAGAAAGAGGCCTGTGGCGTCAACATTCCCAGTGGACATTCAGTTCTCATCATAATCACCATCATCATCATCATCATCATCCATCCTCCTATTGATTGTGTTTCTCATGTTCTTCATTCTCATGTTTCACCACAACCTCCATTTGTTAGAGAGATAAATATGTGTGCGACTGCAGTGTATTAGCTCATCAGTTCCTGATTGTACTACATATTTATTGTTTTTGTCAAATCAAATGTGAAAAAGAAATTTACGTCGCACCCTGAGGAAGGTGACCGTTCCCCAAAAAGCAAAAGAATACACCGAATGATTCGAATTGCCAACCTGAACTTTTTTTTAGTTCATTTCATAAATCAATAAATATATATATCACAATATAGCATGTGAAAAAAAACATATTGTAAAGCCTACTTGTAACCTTCTGTCTTGACAAGCGTGCAAGGATCAGAACATAAAGCGGCGGCCAAATAATTAGGGGTGGGGGGAAAAAAATCAATACAACATAGTATCGCGATATTTTCAGTGGTAATACTGTGTCAATACACAGGTGCCAAGTATCGATATTTTGTTATATATGCAGCAATAAAATTGAAGTGATATGAACATGTAAATGAAATGTATCTTTTTAGATAAAACAGATGTTGACAAAGTTTCCTTTTGGGGACGTCATTTGAAATTGGGAAAAATTAGAAGTTGGAAAAAAGGTAATAAATGGCAATATAGCGCAGAATATTGCAATATGTTGAAAATCGCAATAGTATCGTATCGTGGCATAAGTATTGTGATGATATCGTATTGAAGGCGTCTGGTGACCTACCCCTACAAATGATGGCGTAAATGTTGCCTTAAGGCAATTTGGCCACTGGTTTTTCAACATCACAATAAAAACAATGTGAAAAATATAAACAATGGACATTTCTATATCGTTTTGACAATATGTATAGTATATACATATAGTATGCAGTTTCAACCACAACCACATGTAGCCTTGTCGTAACGTAGACGCCTGGATGCATTGACGAGCTGATCTCTTCAACAATTTGGTTGTCTGCTGTGTAATAACCAATCATCTTTGTATGATTTCCTCTTAATTTAGAAATGTTCGATAAACTGAAACTACACACTGCGAGTACCGCGGCTGCATCAGCTTGTCTCTCCTCTTCTTAGATCTTTCTGTCTTTTGCCTCTGTTTTTTTCTAGTTCAATATGGGCCTTTGACTACTAAATGTGTCATTAGCCTCCTTAAACATTTAACACATTTCCTCTGTGTCTCACACTACACACACACACTTACACGCACACACGCACGCACATCCACAGAATGCTTGCCCATGCACACACACACACACGCACACACACATATAAACCCCTCCCTTCTCTCTCATCTTGTAATAATTAGTGTAAATTGGAAACGTGCATCGTCAGGCTTTGTTCAAGCTCACAGCTTCCAACTTTCAGGTCATACCCTTTTGTCCTCTCCGTCTCTGTCATTCTATTCTTCTGTCATTTCATGAACTTTCATTTCCAGTGGGCTTTATTGGTATAAAGTACAACAGTACCCAGAGTACATTCTGCTCCGGTCTACAAATTGTAAACAGATTCAGCTAGAAGCCATGACAGTGTCACACACAGTGATCACCAAAAACACTGGGACCAACTGTCAGTGTCGGTTATTAAGTGTTTTCATTGGTGCTCAGCTGATTTAGTAAGCAGTACGCACAATATTTCTGGAAGACATTTTACAGACCTAAAAACCTTGGAATTGCAATTTTAAATCCCCCAAAAGCCCTATTTGGAATGGATTAGTATTACCTGGTGACCTCTAATCATTTGTAATAATTACGGAGGTTGTCAGGGATCTTAATCCCATGCGCATCAGCCATGTCTGCAATATGTCAAGTAAAATCCAACCCCCCCCCCCAAATGACTTACCACATTTCGCCAAACACCAAGGTCCTGTGATAGCATTAGTCTCGTACAAATCAACATGTCTGTAATTTGGCAGGGTTGTATATCATTTTTTTTAAGGTTCCTGTTTCCTGTGTGTGCGCCTTTTTTATCCCTCTCGCGATGTGGGATCGCATGGGACTAAGGACTCGGCCTTTCATGGCAAACCTAGTAAAGCCACTGTCAACTGGAGACCTTTGTCCCGAGTCAACGCGCTTCGTCAGACAGACGGCGATTGTGTGCGGCCTCGTCCTGGCCGTCCTCCGCGCGCCTCCGGGGACCACTTGTGGGATAGAGAAGTCAGTAAATTCAAGTAAAAGCAGTATTCGCTTATCCCATGCAAATGTGCCACACAAAACTCCAATGTGTGTGTATGTGTGTGTGTGTGTGTGTGTGTGTGTGTGTGTGGCGGGGGGAGGTTTAATTTCTAAATCGCATGAGGTCCCCAGATGATACTTATCCTGTGTGAATTGGGTTAAACTCGACATAATTACTCCTACAGTTTTTTTCCACTGCTTGATTTTTCTTATCTTCAATTCACTTTGAAAACGTTTTTGTGTGCGTCATGCAATGCTTGAGCTCGAATCTTCTTGAAGTGTCCTCAGACTTAGCCACAAGCTTCCCAGCCTCTGTCTGCTGTTTGCACATCCAGGTCTCCACGGGTACAGTATCATAGTAACAGTGTTGTTGCACTACACTACTGTTACTGTTGTGATAATCTATGACATGACAGTCAGACACTGGTTCTTCCTCTATGTCTCTATGTATTCGCAAGTAGTTTGTGGAAAAAGAAGGGAAGTTCCAAAACAAAAGTGATGTATGCATTTGGGTCATACACAACGTCAATGGAAACATCAATGTTTCAAACGTCACCTCACATTGGCTACACCCATGGCAACTGGTTAGAGCATATCAACGTTAAGTTCAAAGGAAACTGGGAAACTGGGAAACTGGATCTGGTGTGCAACAAGTTGACGCCTGTTAATAGCACCTCGTCTGAAGGCACCTTAAGAGTGACAGATCACGGTGAAGTTTTTCTCTCTGCAGCGCTGGAGCTCATCTCTGGACACATTTGGTCCAAAACTTAGTTTAGTCAACACCTGGAGCAGGTTTGGCAAAGATAGAACATGCCTAAGACTTAACACACACAATCTTAACACTTAGATTCAGTTAATCATGGCACAATTGGGTGGATAGAAACTCAGCTCTTTCTGTCTCTCTCTCTCTGTCTTTGCTTCTCATTCTACATTTGATGGATTGCATCTTTGAAAGTGGAAATGTGTGAGTGGTCACACGGGCGCACACAAACACACACACACACACACACACACACACACAGTGCGGCTCACTATCTTTGTGGTGACCCGTCATTGACATAATGCATTCCCAAGCCCCTTAACCTAACCTTAACCATCACAGCTAAATGCCTAACCTTAACCCTTACCCTCACCCTAACCAGAACCTGATTCTAACCCTAATCCTAAAAGTTGTAAGGTCTAGCATTTTGGCCCCACAAAACTGTCTGGACCCCACAAGTATGCTGTGTTCCCAGTTTATGGACCCCACGAATGTAGTTAAACAAGAAAACACACACACACACACACACACACACACAAGCACACTAGTCCCTGGGGAAGGGACCAGAATCTTGTTTTTCTCAAAGCAGGGATGGGGAAACAAAGTGGAACGTGCATTGTTTTCAACCCAGGCGCTCCCCGCAAATATCTCCCCGTCACAGCGAGGGAGAGGATGTATTTTAGGGGCAGTATATGTGTTGGGGTGGGAAGAAGGAGGGGAAAGAGGGTGGTGGTGGTAGTGGTGGTTTTGGTCACGTCGTAGTGTTTGCCAACGGCACAAAAGCAAAGCACAGCTGGGCCTGCTCCCTGTTTGGCTCATTACGGTCGCTCTTTCTTTTTACTTTCTCGCGTCTGTTTTTCCTTACTTTCTGCTGCTCCTGTCCCTTTCTATAGTTTTTTGCACCTTCAGTGGGTGCGTGCAAGTGAGTGTTTGTATCTGTGTGTGTTTTGCGTGCATCTGTGTATCAGCATGTGCTACTGTAAATCTCCATGTATTTAGGTGTGTGTGTGTGTGTGTGTGTGTGTGTGTGTGTGTGTGTGTGTGTGTGTGTGTGTGTGTGTGTGTGTGTGTGTGTGTGTGTGTGTGTGTGTGTGTGTGTGTGTGCCAGCTTTCCAGCGTCTTAAGCCCCCTCCAGTTCCTCGTGGCATCAGATGAACTTCAACAGAGGTCTGGGACACAAACCAACATCCCAGTTGCTACATTATCATACCATAACAATACAACAATAATATTTTAGCCCGCCATTTTCTTCTCCAACAATATATGCTTACAGATTCTTCTGGGATTTGGAGACAATGGGAATAATAATCCACGAGATTTGAAAGGTTGGCAGAGATTTGCTGGAACTCAGTTGTTATATGGCATTATGAAAGGAATACTGGGTAAAATCTGGATACAGTATTTCATCTTTCCCTTTTTGTTTCCTATTTTATGTACAATATTTTTTGCTTTACTTTATAATACTTTATACTGATGCTGCAATTCAAGACAATTGCAATTGAGAAGGTACTGTGTGGAGATAAGGAACTATGCTTAGTACAAAAAATGTGTGAATGAAGCTTTTCTGCTGGGACTTCTTTGAGTACATACGGAATCATCGGCACCAGTACACATTGTTCCCAGCAAATAGCCACAGCCCCAAAGCTTGACATTTACAGAAGCTCATACTTTCTCCCACTTTCATGGCTTTTGTATGTTACGAAACTATCTGCTGGCAATTGAAACAGAAAGATTATGTCACAAATCCCCTCAAGCACTGAGAGACGAAGATTAGCTTGCTTTAAAGATTAAAGATTAAGATTAATGTATCCTTTATTAGTCCCACTAGGGACTAGGGAAAATTACAGTTTACACTCTGTTGTTATTACACACAGGCCGGAATTACACACACATGCTCAGTACCTATACATGCCCCGAGCAGTTGGGGGTTTGGTGCCTTGCTCAAAAGCACCTTGGCAGTGCCCAGGAAGTGAACATGTTATTTTACGGAATAAGGCCTTCACACACTGGGGGTGGGATAAATACATGACACAAAATTGTGAAATGCTTGCCTGTGAATATTCAAACCGGCAAGTCAACAGTTACGCAGTGTATGGCTTTTATTAGGAAAGCTAAGAACGGTATGCACGGTGCCTTTGTCAAGGTTGATAGGTGGCCATCTTGGTTCAGACAATGGAGACTAGATATTGTTGTTACATATTATATATATTTACACAATGTGATTGTTTGATGCCTTTCTTTGTGATGCTAAATCTAAAACATATCAACCTTGTTCACATTCTGTATGAAAGCCTGATGATTGAAACAAGTTTGAAAAAAATATATTGGCAAGTGAATTCATCACAAGACAAAACCGCCCCCGGTGTGTTAAGACCTTAAAACAAACAAGTATAAAGGTGTTGGTCCATTACCTTTGGACAGGCTGGCTGACTACCCCTGTTTCCAGTCTCTACGCTAAGCTAACCAGCCGCTGATTGTAGCTTCATTATTAGCGTACAGATATATGAAAGTGGTGTTGAGCTTCTCATCTAAAACTATTCCTTCAAATTGGAACTGGCTTTCTTTCTTTTCTTTCTGACTGTCAAACTCAAAAGAAGACAATCCCTCCACTAATGGCAACATTAGCTAAGTGCTTCCTCCTCATTACGGAGACTGTCTCTCCATTCAGTTTGTGTTGGCACAGACTGTGCCAGCAGCACAGGCATAGTGAAATAAAGTTTGAACATGTAGCTCAGTGACAAGCGTTCAGCACTTGGCTGCATTTAGGTCTTGATTGCTTGAAATCTACGTTGATGAGAAACGCCATGCAGCTTTGTGCATCAAAGATCCAAAAATGAATTATAAAATGTACTTGGCTTCTTTTAATTTAACTGGGCAGCCCGCCTGGATATTAGCACGCCTATTTTGTAAATGAACTCTTTAAATTGTCAGCACATGACAGACTCACATTCCTAAAGCTGGGATTTGATTGTTATAGGGTCATAACAATATTTTCTCTTCTTCTGTCTCACTTACACAGTTCATTGGCAGTTAGTTAGTTAGTTAGTTAGTTAGTTAGTTAGTTAGTTAGTTAGTTAGTTAGTTTAGTTAGTTAGTTAGTTAATTTGACAGCCAACCACCGTGCCAACAGTCAGTCCACATTCCTTATGTCCAGTATTTCCTACAAAAAGAGACATTGTGATGATTATGTTTATAATATAAATACAGGAAGCCTTCTCTTTCTCGATTGTTTTTGTCTGCCCCTACGTACAATTGCTGTGTTCATATCTGCCCAAAGAAAGTGTACCAAGGGGGGAAAACGAACCAGAATCCAATTAAACAGACATAATAACATAGGTTTAAACCATTATTAGTGGTTCTTGTGTTCTTGAGGCTAGACCTATCTCTAATCGAGGGTCGTGTGGTATCTACAGTAGTGGCTAGGACGAAATTCCCAATGTCCATCTTTTCTTTCCACAAAGACATACAGGTCAGGTAGATCAGAAGCTAAGAATTTACCCTGCCTCATGCCCAGTGCATGCTGGGATAGACCCCAGCTGTTCACCAGCCTGTTAGAATCCTTATACCGTAAGAGAAATGAACTCTTCACTTCTATGCGCATTTGTTTCTTTGGGTTTTTTTGGTCTTTCTTCTGCTAATGAACAACAGTGCTGCTCTTCTCCTTGTTTCCATCTCTACATCTGTCTGTCTCTTTCTCCCCCTTCAGATTCTCTATCTCTTTCCCTCTTTCCCTCCCTCCCTCCCTCCCTCAGTGTCTTGTTCTCTTTTCCATAATAATTAGCTCCCCTCCAGCCCAACTTCAAACCCTGTGGTCGGAAATCTGCATTCCGAGGATGGAGCGGGGCTGAGGAAGACCAGGGGAGAAGGAGAGAGAAGGAGAGAGTTTGGACAGAGAGGGAGGGCAGACGGCTGAAAGAAGCCATTGTTCCTTCATAAAGGCAGATAAGAGCCCCGAGAACTGGAGGGCAAGTGTAGTCAAAATAGCCTGTGTGTGTGTGTGTGTGTGTGTGTGTGTGTGTGTGTGTGTGTGTGTGTGTGTGTGTGTGTGTGATGGCACTGATAAAGTAACAGAGTTTTCCTCAACAATTTAGATGTTAATAGTCTGATAGAGGAGGTTAGCTGGCGGGGCCAACACACACATCTGATACAAACCTCCTCCTACTATTCATTTCTTCCTACCCATTATCGCCTTCTCTCTTTTTTTTCTTCATTTCTTTCTCTCTCTCATCATCCTCTTTTCCTGCCTTGCTCTATCCATCTTTCTTTCGTTCCTTCTTACCTTTTCTGCTTCCCCCTTCCATCCCGTCCTCATTGCTTCTTTTCTTCTTTGCCATCCTACTCATGTGTTTCTTCTCCTTGTCTTCTTTTGTCCATTCTTTCTTCTCTCTGCTTCCTCACCCTTATCTGCTTCTCCTCGAGTTCTTTTCCTTCTTTTCAATGCCCCTTTTTTTGCAGTCCTCTTTTACCTTCTTTGATTTCTCCCCCCCCCCCTTCACTCAAACTTTAGACAATGTCCGCAACTTTGCGGACATTGTTGGCTTTACTCGTCTCCTTCCTCATCCCTTGTTTGCCATTTTCATCTTCTCTACCTTTTTCCCTTGTTGTTTTCTCTCATTCTCTTCTTCTCTGGATGTCATTCTTTCCATCATCCTCTGTCTTTCCCTTCACTGCCCTTCTGTCTTCTCTCTCCTTCATTGCTAATATTTCTCTCTTTCCCTTCTTTCTCAACCCTTCTTTCTTCATCTTTCGGCTTTTCTTTTTTTCTTGTTGTTAATTCATTACCCAGCCATAGTTTCTCGGACATATTTTCCCATGATTGTTTCTTTTTTTTTTCTCTCCTGTTTCTCGGACCCCCTGTGATTTCCAATGATTCTGTTTTTCTGAAAATCATAGAAAATCTGTGAATATTTACAGACTGGCAAGACACTCAGAGATCCATTAAAATAAAAAAAAAAGATGTATTCATGTAAAATGCAACGGGATATATAACATTCATAGCGTCTTTTCATCGTAAAATAGCCACCGATCACTTTCATTGAACATCTCCCTGGTGTTATGTGACTGGTAAAGTCATATAAGGTTCATCTTTCCCTTATCAATCAATTTTACTGATTATAGATACATCTGACTCCCATCTTGTGGTTTGGAGTTACAGAATGATTTTGAAGAATAGCTCTAAAGATGAAGAGATCATGTTTCTTTTTACTGGCACGCCAAGTTGTTGTCATCAGGGAATAAATCCTTGGGCTAATTTGATGTATTGTAAATATTTGGCATGAAAACATCCAAATGGAGAGAAAAAAAAATGCACTGACATCAAAAGCTATTGAATTGGCAAAAAAGTATCTGTAAATAGATGACACACAGCTACTGTATATGGCCATGTGTACGTGGATATGCAAAAACTATACAGTCTGACTTCAGTACCACCTCAAAGTGCTCATATTATTCTTTTTTTATTAGACGTTTTCTCTTTCCTTTATGTTTTCCTTTATTTTTGCAACGCCACCGGAGCTCCGCTTAGACGATTGTGATTGGTTTAACCCTTGTGTTGTCTTCAAATCAACACTTTTGTTGGCAAAGCAAGACTACACACAAAGTGAATACTTAATAATAATTTGTTATAAGTTCCAGGGTTTAGTGTGTGTTTGTTTTTGGTCCCTTCTATCTTTTTGAAGACCAATTTTAGACTTTATTATGGCACTTTTGGAATATGAGGACGTTTTTCAAAGGGTTGTTTTCAGTTTAGGGGGAAAATAAGGACTGTGATTAGATAGTAGGGCTGCACGATTATTAAATCACAATCACAATGTCATTCTGTGGGATCACATGAATGCAGAAATTGTAAGAACCCCCTCCCCAATTATTGGGCCAGATTGCTATCATCTGACAATTGTGGTTTCCACTGGATCAGAGTCTGTCACTTGGCTGCCGGTTCTGCCAATAACCCTACCCCCCGATAGATTATTGGTCCAACCCTGTGCCACCCCGCTTATAAAATCCTGGAATCGCCCCAGGTGCTGTGTGCATGACACTCTGTGTGCACTGCAGTTTCCACGTTGTTACAGCCGTCACTTTACCGATAGTATTAACAACAGAGGAAGCCACTGTGACTTAAGAAGCTTGTTGTTGTTGTTTTTTTTATTATTCTCTGTTAGCCGCCTTAACGTCGCTCTTTTCTCCACGCTTTTCCCTCTTATTTGGTATTTCATTTTGTAAAATATTAAAGTGCTCATATTATGCGCATTTTCAGGTACATAATTGTATTTAGATGTTATACCAGAATAATCTGGTATAAAAAATTTAAAAACACCATATTGTTGTTGTACTGCACATCGCTGCATCTCCTCTTTTCACCCTGTGTGTTGAGTTCTCTGTTTTAGCTACAGGGTGAGGCATCACACTTCTATCCCGTCTTTGTTGGGAGTCGCACATGTGCTAAGTGATTTTTCACTTAGTAAACATATTACATCCATGCAAAAAGATATATAACACGATAAAGGTAAGTGGGAAAAACCAAAAAGCATAATATGAGCACCTTAAGTTATTAACAAAAATATTGTTCAGGATTTGTTCATGTATTTCTTCTTATGCCAGTTTAACTTTCTATGGTCAAGTCAAGAAATATACATATTGGTAGCCTGTTTTCTGCGTTTTCCTTGATAATCAGGTAGACTCATGATACCATTACAGCATATTGCAATTGTAATTGCAGTATCCGAAATCACAATATGACTTTTTCTCCAAAAAGCCCTATTAAATATGTAGTTCTGATGGTTAGAGGCTAGGAAATGCATTATGTCATTGAAGGAAGTATAGAACTACAAATAAGTGCTTTTGAGTGTGCTTTGAACTCAGTTTGACTCCTGCACCTGCTGGGCTTCAGACCCATCATTATGAGTTCACATGAAGTTCATGGCCCTGCACACTCCCACTTGTGGTAATCCCCACACGTTATCGAGGATTTAATCTTCCCATCATAGCCTACATCTCTTGTCCCTTATGGTTTTGTTTTCTGTTGTTTTGGTGTGTCATCAAATGTAGTTTCATTTTTATTTCCTCCTTTCCTCCCACACTCTTTCTCCTAATCCAACTTTGAGTTTTTATTGTGTTAACCGTTTTGCAACAGGTTCTTCCAGTGTCTTCCAGTTGTCAGTCACACCTATTTTTCCCCTCACATTATTTTCTTCCTCTACTGGAAAAATAAGTATTAAATAAATAAACAAAGGAGGGTTTTACATAAAGATCACCACAGTATGTGACGATGATTAACGCGAAAGTAACTTTATGACATTGTATGTGTTGGCCATTTGAGATCAACAGTTTTGGGAATTCCAGGGGTCATTGGCAGGGCTTCATGTGATCATTATGAGAGAAGAGAGCAACAGATTATTTTTTTTTTTTTGCATCCAAATTTGCTTGTATGTCATTGGTGACTGGAGAAAAGTCCTGGTTTGATCGCTTTTAGCCATATTAGCACTATGGCTCAATAAGGACGCCATTGCCGGTTCCGTCAGTTCACTACTTTGGTGACTAAGGGCGCTTTCACTCCTAAAGTTTGGTGGACATTTTTCATTTGATTCGCTTTGGTTTCACACTGCACTTTGTCGAACACACCAAACACTCTAAACACACGTCACGCAATCGAGACAGTCGCTTGTTAATTGGACAAAATATCCGAAACTTCTGCTCTCAGATATAACGGAGCAACACCAAATTTGTAGCGTCTTGGGTTTTCTGGTTATGCTTTAGTATTTCTAATATTTCAGAAGAAGGGGACCAATGAGCAGCTGACAGACAGCGAGTGAAGGAGAGAGACGATGATGTGTGACCAGCAGTGTGTGCAGACCAGGTTATAGATCTGAAAGTTGTCATCAGGGGTGTCCATCCTCTTGTAGAGAGTGCCAGATTTGATGTGAAAAATAATTAATAATAAAAGTGACATAAAAATGCACAGATCTATAACAATTTTTTTCATTGTCGCAATTATCTTTTTTTTAAATGGCAACGTAACCAAATCAATGCCACTCAGGCGTAAATAAATCTTAAAAATTCTGCCTTACTTTTATCTTTGAAGTGAGATAACCAAACACACTGTATGTCATACATTAAAATTGAAGTTGATGAATATCTTAACCTCATGTTCATTTCAAACATGGCTCATTATACGTAGTGCAAAGTTTTATTTAAGCTTACAACTAATGACTCTTGCTCTTGTCTTTCACAAACCGAGGCAGCTGGCCGCAGGGCGCGATTGGCCCCAGGGCCAAACTTTGGACATGCCTGCCTTAAATCATATATAATCTGTAAGATGTGTGCAAGGTTGAATTGCCGGCTAGTAAATGCTCTGGTTTTGGTTCACTTCCTATGTTTGGGTCAACGAACTGAGACCCCCCGTTTTCAAGCAGACCAGAGCTTGTTTGGTTGTTCCATCCGCACCAGAGTTCGGATGAGCTTTCACACCCAACCAAATGCTCCAGGGTTCGGTTAAAATGGACCAAACAAGGTGTGAAAGTAACCTAAAAATATCTCAATGAGTATTGGATGAATTGCCTTGGAATTTAGTACAGACATTTATGGCCCCACTAGAATCAGAATCTGGTTCATTGAAGAGAAGGTTTTCATTTACAAGGAATTTGCGTTCCACTTTACTTGAAGGTATCTACATAAGAGTGACATGACACTGTCATGAACATGTCACAAAAAACACAAAATTATAAACAAGTTATAAACGTTTATGACATAACACTTCTTTTAGTAAGTGTCATTCGGTTTTGTCATGAAGAGTTATGGTTAGGTTAGGGTTACTCAGGCTCAGCAAGAGCAAATACTGCAAAAGTCAAGAAACACAAATAGAAAATAGAAAACAAAATCCAATCTATAACAATGTATAAGCAGTAGTTTTGTGCAGAAATGTACAAACTATTGCCCAGGGGATGTGCTGTTGACATTTTTGGGATCTGAGCAAAACTATCTGAAGGATACCTGTGCAATGCGGTGCAGATGCATGCCGTGTCTGTGGACCCATGTGGATATTCAACTTTGCCTGAACTTTACTGTACTGATTAGCATCATTATCATCGACCAACCAAAATGCTACTTGCTAATCGTGGTGTTATCACATGGAAAAATGTCTTTAACTCACCACCATTAACAAAACGAAAAACTTGTGTCCCCTGTACACAAACTGCCATGAGACTGGGCCGTGTAGGTAGTGCATTACACTCGTGTCTGGGCTGAGTAAAATATTCAATTTGTCTATGTTTTAACCATCACCTGAAGAGAACTCAAATGGTTAACACATCAAGCTATAAAAAAAAATTCAAATCTCACATATTAATACAGCGTTTTGGCCAAGGACCTCTTTTAAGGTTCCGTTTCAGTTTTCTTTTCATGGAAGACCTGGCAATATCCAGATTTAATGCAGCATAGTTAGTCTGGAAATCTGGAGAATTGAACCACTTTGTGACTTCACTGAGTGTGTGTATTATCTGGCTGTATGCAGGCTGTGGAGCGATGGATGGACAGATGGGCCGAGGGTGCAGACCTTTCAGATGAGAATTTTTGGAACAAAATATTGTATGAATCAACTCAAAAGGAAAAGTCTTGGAAGTGCTTCGTTTTTTTGTTGTCTATGGGACTGAGAAGGTAAATGTCCGAATACCTTCCATCTCTGCTCATTTCCCTTTTGATATTGATTGCGAAAAAGGACTGTCAGTTGTTTGGTTAAAAAGCTATTAGTTCCCTAAAGTATTTTCTCTACCAGCAGTGGTTGTTACTCATGTTTTCTTTGGGTCATCACAAACTGCAGCTGCAGTTATAAAGACAGTTATAAAAAAAAATCTCAAAGCAGATGCAGTTCACACGTTTGACAGGAAAAACCCCACGCTACTGCAATGAGGAAAATCACACACCTCTTACATACCAAAACACATGGCGATTTACCAACAGACGCGTCTGTGTGCCTGCCTGCCTGGAAATACTGACACTTGTATAAGGACACGCCTGCAAGCAAAGTTGTACACAAAAAATGAAAGCAACAATTAAAGTGCATGACCTTTTTTGTCCCATTGGATCATTATGTGTGCAGTTTTAGCACTTTGGCCGAGAAACATCTTTCTTTATCTTTTCCCACTGAAAGATTTTGATCTCTTTTTCCTTTTAGCAAAAATGTCTCCAAACCCTTTTTCCACTCTTTCAACATTTGATCAAATATAATAACTTTTTGTTCTTAGGTCTACCGATTCATGTGAGATTGACTTTTCCTGCTACTGCTGGGAGCTTGCATTGGGCCAACAGTTTCTGCTGCTTTTCTGATGAAAAACCCCCTCAGGTTCACTGTGTGTGTTGAGATGAAAAAAAAAATGCAACTGGATGACAGGCAAAATCACATTTTCTCAACACGTTTGTCACTTTATGAACTTTCAAGAGCAGTTGTGCCCCAGGCTTCACATACACAATTGAAACTGCTGACACCTCCTCAAACGTCAATGTAATCCTTTCTTGCTCTTCAGCATTATTAATCTAAACTAACACACACATGAAGAAAGCAAGTAAGTCAGGTTTGTTTATAATAGCATTTTTCACAGGTAATAGACAGACAATAAATTGGAACATGATAAATAGAAGACATAAGAATACAAGAAAAACATAGACATAAAATAAGCCAACCGTAAAAGCCATTGTCTAACTAAAAGCATGTTTGAATAGCCAAGTCTTCAACTGCTTTTTAAAAGAATCAACAGAGTATGAGCAATGTAAAGAAGGCCGCGCCCTGTCTGCTTGTTCACACCCAGGGGCATCGGACTGGGGAGAAAAAGGGGACTGAGTACTCAGGCACTCATGTGAGGAGGGCCCAAAAAGATGCTAGTATGAATAGCTGTGGATGTGGGGAGGGGCCCATAGAAATGCCTTTCTAAAATGTTGTGTTGCGCCCCTGGTCAAACCAGCTCTTTGTAATACAATTACTAAGCTAGTTTTACACTAGTTAGTCTTGACTAACTACAGTATTTCCTCAATATGGTTACACCAGTCCAGTTTACAGTTACTATAAGGAGTTTTCAACTAGTTATTAAACAGTCTCAATTCAATACTGATGCCTCTATTTGACCTTCATAAGCAAACAAGAGCATCAGCAAGAAAGAATTATTGGTAACGCCTGCCAAATGGTCCGATCCTTGCCAGAATTGATTTACGGCATGCATGTTCACCATAAATTTCTTCAGCTCGGAGCCCAGCAGGGCCTCCGAAAGCAATCCAACCCGCCGTGGAAAGACCCAGATCCAGCATCGCTGACACCTTAGACCTGTAGCCGGGGCTCCGACTGGAAGTAGAGAGATTGTACCCAGCTGCAGATAGAAAGAAGGGGCAGCATGGTCCATCTGCAGCTGCCAGACTTGAAGCTCACTGCCTAATTCCTGGGAATCAACACTGACAACACGCTGCTGAAGGCCCAGGCTGCTGGAGGGAAGACAAGCGCGTTTGTTTGTTTATATGCAACATATTCCTACTCCCAGCACGTCAAAAAGCGACGCTAGGTCAGGTGCCTCAGTTGGAAATTATGGACGTAAAAAGTCTCCTTTGGCGTCACTTTTTGAGGCTCTAGGTTGGTACCTTTGGATTCACCATTTGAAACTCTTGGCATCACTTTTGTTGGGACTAAAGTTTGTCTGACAAGGATAACGGGACAGTTAATTTTAGGGGATTGCAAAAATGTACGTTTCAGTGACACGCAGGACACAAACCCCATCCACCACTCCAACCACCATTGTTATGCGGTTTTCCAGTCATCTTACAGCCACCACAAGCAAGCTGCTGCTGTACTCGATGTGTTCCATACAGACACTGAAAGGTGATTTTGGTTAGCCTGGTCCTATGACTCTGGTACATTTCATTTGTACAGAGAGTCTGGTCACTCTCCATTGATAAGTGTTAACTTCCTTGAAGGCGGGTACTCTGTTAAAGTTGAAAACTATTGGATCTGCCCCGAGCCATTCTGGATCTGCCATAACCAATCGCTACCGTTTGGTTGTGACGTCTGCTTAGCACAGCTAACGTTAGCCTTAGCCAACTCCTTCACGACTAACGGAGCAAGCTGGAAAATCCCAAACACCGTGGGGAGGAGGGCCACAACATCATGGCCACCAACAAAACTCAGCAAAGATTGTTTTTGCTCGTCTAGGCTTTAGCTTCTGGATATTCGGCAGCGTTGCCACAACGGACCGAATGGCTTCGCATCTTTCTGCGCCACCGTTACAGAACTACACCTCAAACTAGTGCACCACCTCAACATAATCGTTCTCAGCCACTCCCTCTCTTTGCTGGTTGGACCGGTTAAAATTTGGTCGGAGAAAACCCAAGCATATACCGCAAACCCATAGCGTGTACTGAAGGAAAAGGAAGATTGAGCGGATGTACGTCAGAGGGCAGAGCCAGGCTAGATTTCGTTAGCAAAGAGCCACTGACCAAGCGTCTGTCTTTTACAAGTTGGGAGTGAGAACAAATAGGATCGAAGGGTTAGGGTTAGTTACAATATTGCAATACAATATTCTTGGTAAAAAAAGGGTTCCATTTTTAAAGTTGTATGTTTTTTTTAATCTTTTTATCGTTCTTATGATGGTATATTATTTTCTGTGTGGTTGTTTTGTTGTTGTCTTTGTAATTAGTCAATATCATGGCAAATGAGGGTCGCCCTTCAAAACTGTTGAATGAATGAATGCATTAATAAAATAAAAAATAGAAAAACAGCAGAATCAGGATGGAGTGGGACAGACCCTGCTGCAGAACAATGATAGGCTTTCCAAAGGGAGTCTGGCAGCTGCACTTCTTTACATCATGATGCGCTGGTGCTTATGTCCACAGCGGCCGCCAATATTACTGCATGGACATTATTTAGTTTCTCTTCTGTGATCTTTCTCTCTTTTATTATCCCATCCTGAGATGGACTGTCACACTTGTCACACTCAGTGTGTCTCATGATCCCTCGTACCTGCAGTTGAGGGTTCAGCTGTGTGCGTCTGCATCCAGTCCGGTGGATAATAAACTGTGGTTTAATCTTTCAGAAGACATGAAAGTCACAGCCGACGGGACATCTGTGTTTTTCTTTCCTTTCTCCAGTCCTTTGTCACTTCATCTTCTCTTTCTTTGTTTTTTCGATGTTCCTTGTATTTCTTTCTGGGTTTTTTTTACAGCACAAAGGTAGAACAGACACTTGTCTTTTCAAAGATACCTACACATTATTTCAAGACATAAACTACAGCCTTGGCCGTTTGTTGAAGGACATAAAATGTTGCAGTGTTGTCGAAAAATGACGGTTGCATCTCAGGTGCAAAGGCATAGAAACACAATGTCCTTATTGCAAGACTGTCTGACTCAGAGACGAGCGTTTGAAATCATTAATGTAATAATTGTGTGTATTTACAACAGCAGAACAATTACAAAGTTAGCATGACCCAAAGCAACAAAAGTGTTTCAAATAAGAGTTTGAAAAGAAACTCCAAATTAAGTTTCCATCTTGGTATTGCTGATAAGGAGAAGAACAGATGCTTTATTTTTTATTTATTTTTTTTTTACTTTCAAAAGTTGAATTTTACTGTATAGAAGCATGTCTAAATGTGAAAAGGTTTTTATGCAGCACACTTATAGAACATGTAAATCCAGAATGTACATACTGAAACGGTTGAAACTGGCCACTCAGGCAGTGATCATCGAACTTCACTCTATGGAAACCATGGAAACCATACACACACATACACACACACACACACACACACAGGCATCTCACACTATTGGTTTCCTTGAAGTGGTTTATCTTCAAGAACTTTGTGTTGCAAACAGAAAGTCCTTGTGTGCGTGTGTGTGTGTGTGTGTGTGTGTGTGTGTGTGTGTGTGTGTGTGTGTGTGTGTGTGTGTGTGTGTGTGTGTGCATGCATCCAAGTACTTTTTCATATTTTCTATTCATGTCATTTGTGAATATGCATCTTTGTTAACAATTATTTCCAAAATGGCATGTTTGTGTGTATTTCTTTACTCATTTCTTTGTGTGCACTCTCAAACCATCTTTGAAGTGTTTTTTATTTTTATTTTTTTTACATCTGTACTCATTATAATAGCTTTCTCTCGTTCTCTGTTTCTGTCTTCCATCAAGCCAAAGGAAAACTCACAGGCGGTTCCTGCTTGATGTTCACAAACCACAGTGATCTGCTGGCTGGGGGATAAAAACAGATATGGAGGCATTGGGACATCAGTCAGTCAGTGTGTTGAGAGTCTAAACCAGACCACCAGTTTCTGTGTGTTCCCCACATGACAGGTCCTGGTCCCATTGTTAGACTCATTTTGAAGAGTTCACAAACAAAACAGTTAAGATTTACATTTACAGCAACAGCAACAGCAAATTGTTGAAAGATTTGAGTTGATGTAATCAAGTCTATCTTAACTTATCTAACCCTAACCCTTTGATCCTATTTGTCTAAAATTATATGGATCAAGTCACCTTAGTCTAAATGACACTTATGTAAAGGAATTGACCATTTTTGACAATTTTAATTAAATAGCTCCAATGGAAATGGCTCTGATTTTTGAGCAAGAACTCAAAGAATCCAGCAATGAAGATTTGAGGAAGTTGACGGTTAAAGTTTTCCGTCTCTGTGTCCGGCAGCGGCAGATGGCCACCCACCAAGAGCCAGGGTCTGTCCGAGGTTTCTGTCTCCTGTTGTGATTGGACACTATGAATGAAATTGAATTGACTGTCGTTAGTGAATTACTTTAGTTGGACATTACAAGTCAACAGCTGATGAAAGAGCCAATGATTAAAGAGATATCCTGCTGATTTTGATCCAGCTCTGTGTCATGGCAGTGTGTGTAAATGAACAGTGGGTGGTTTCCCTCCGTGGCTGCAGCGCACAGAGCTCCCAGCTGAGCCGAGCAGCGGAGGTCTGCCATGATCTGCCGGATAATGCATGCACTGGCGCCATGGAGGCCAAACACCATATGATGTAAACTCACCGCCCACACGAAGATGACACAGAGCTGGATTGAAATCTGCAAAGTATCCCTCTAAGCAGGGTTCAAAATTAGCACCATAGACATGATGGTAAAATATGTAAATATGTGTATAAGTGGCTGGTAGATGTGCTTCACTCACCAGGCCAAAAACAATGTTAAGTCTGTTGAGTGGCTGGTAAAATTTGAACATTCACTAGCCATTTGGCTGGTGGACCAAAAAGTTAATTTTGCTTCATGCTTTTAAGCATGAATGAAACAGCTGTTGCCAATCAGCTTAATGCCAGTGGGACTAATTATATGCTGTAATTTTTCATCTTTTAACTATTGTTTGTGTGCTTTTTATTGACTTCTTTTTAGAGACTGATCATTGTACCAGTCATTGCCAGATAATAATCAAAATGCATCTCTGTATAATGAGGAGTTAACTTGTTATTGACCAGAGATGTCCAGTGAATAGTGTGCAGGATCTTTCCATTATTATTTTTCATATATGGTGGCTTTCTTTGAGGCCCCTGTTATTAAAAGTGCAGAATGGCCATCTTTCCATAAGTAGAATTTTAAAACAATACTGCTAGGATTACTGTATATATTCAGTCTGTGCTAAGGATTCGTAGTAGTTTTTACACTTTGGGAGCTTTGGATCAAAGTATCCGTGAGCACTATTGGCTGTTATGCTTCTAAACTTGGTATTGACATTTATTTGAAGGATTTATGTCACTGCCAAAGCAAGGTTGACTTGAACATCGGAAACCAGATCGTGTCTTGCTTTACACCAGAAATAAATTAATGTAGAAGTGTTTTGTTGTAGTAGTGTTTTAGCTGCCTTAATATTACTGTAGTTGTCATGTGCAGATATTGTATGAATATTTCAACATAGCGCTGTAGATGGAACGGTGCGTCTCTGCATTGTTTAGTGCTATTAACAGTTTATTTAAGCTGACAGAAGGCACCTGGTCTCACTTGTTCCCCATCCACAAGTTTTCTGACCATTCTGATTTACATGGTTCAGTGCTCCGAGCTCATTAGCATAAACAGGCTGCCTGCCATCTGTTTGATTTGCATGCTGGATGTGCTTGTGCACTTACTTTATGTGGTTTATAAAAACACACAGAGTTGCTTTTACGCTTTGGTTCTTATGCATGCTTTACCGATTTTGGAAGCTGTTTGAATATCTGGATCTTTACTGCATTAAGACCTTTTTGTGTTTTTCAGAATACAGTCTCAACAGAATCTGTGTTGTCATAGAGTTGGCACTCTATGAATCAATCACCTGTTGTCAAGCTTTCATAGATAAAGCCAAGTCAGTGTTAGAGTTTTTGCACAGGTGCTGCACTGTCATTTCACCCAAAGAGGAAAAGTTTGTAAAGCCTTGTGGTGTAAAGCAGTGGTGTAGTCTAATGTATTGTAGTGGGTATACTGTACTACAGTATGTGTACCCACTACTGATACTGATATATATATATATATATATATATATATATATATATATATATATATATATATATATATATATATATATATATATATATATATATATCTCATAGTGGGGTGTCTGGGTATTCTCCCCCAGGCAAGTTTTGAGCAACTTCATATTCTGCATTTGGATACACTTTTCAGCACTAATTTATGGTGGAAATATCTTTATTTAGCCTATGCAAAAACAAAGAACACAGATGAAAATTCAAAATATATAAAGAATATAATGGAAAGTATGTTGTTACATCGGGAATTTTTAAGTGGGTACAGTATATGGAAATCCTGAAGCTTTTTTAGTGGGTATATTGCGTATACCTGCGTATCACATAGAGAACAACAACTGGTGTAAAGGCACGATTAGCTAAGATTTTAGCATTTTTATACATTCAAAACATTCAAATTGTGGTATTTTTTGCTAACTATTCTCTCTTTAGCTATCTAGGAAAATGAGAAGAGTACATGTTTTTTACTTTATAGTTTATTACAGGAGTACATTTAACAATCACGGTAACAAAAACTGGAAAGAAAGAAAGTCAAACAAGACATTCATATTAAACTAAATGAACAGTTTTCCCGTAAAAAGAAATAGAAATATTATGTACAGAATGACATGAGATAGATTCAGAGAAACCAACAGGTGAGAGGAAGGGGAAAATGTAGTCGCATGGCACTTAAAAAATAGACATACCTCGCAAGTGCTTTCTGTTTTCCATAATTAATATCAAATAAAATGCAGTGATAATAAGTCTGAATAACAAAACAAATAATATTTATTACATCAAATCAACAATATTAACATTTTAAACACTGTTTACAATATAACTGAAATACATAATATTCTAAATACATCCAATATTTACCAAAGACCTTCCCATTTAGGCTAAAACTTCTAAATCTGTAATAGAATAAAAATTAGCATTTCAAATATTTTATAACAATATTAATAGTACAATAACATTAATATTAGGTTATTAGTAGACGTAAATAGCTGCTTTTTCCCATGGCTTGCTAAAGAAATTAATATTGTACAAATGAATATACATTATAATCTATGAATGCTCTTTTTGCTTTCACAAAATGCAAATATTTTAATCCGCTAAATTATATATATATTTATATAAAAAGGGGAAGAAATAGCAAATCTCACTCGATTCAAACTATTGCAATCCAGAACTCTCAATTAGAAAATGTACACAAGAAAAGCAGCAAAAAAAAAAAACAATTTTTATATAATTTTTATCATGAAGAAATCAGTGGTGTGGTTGGTAGAAAGAGTGAACAATGTCTAGCACTGGCAGAATCCATCTGTAATGCTATTGGACAACAGGATCTTCCAATGAGAAAAGCCCTCAGAGCGCAACCCTGCCCTTCCCTGAAACCTCATTGGTCCTTCTCGCTTAAGCTTCGGTATGGAACTTAGAACCCTATCCGGGGATTTGAAAATGTCCAAGAGTTCCGCTAGAAAGTCCCAGAGTTCCGTTGCAGAAGCTTTTCTCTCTAATCATGGAAGACACAAAGCTCTGAGAGTTCTGATTGTGCAATCACCTCAAACAATAAATCTCTTATAGCTAATAAAGTTGCTTACACCATGGAATTTCTGTTTTTGCATTCTTAGCGTTGATTGGAGGAGCAGCAAGAAAAAAATGTCACCTTCTCCACACAACTCAAAATGGCCGCCCCAAAAGGAGACAGGACAAATAAAAACAGCACACACATAAACAGACACAGAATGACAAAGCAACCCTCAAGCAGCATGTATGTAGGTCTTCTCCTCTCCATTTCCACCTTATCCCTCTGACCTCTGTCCCCATCCAGCTTCAGGAAGGCTCGCCGCTTCACGAGTTCTTAATCGTATCCTTGTTTGCGGGATACAATCGCCGTCCGAGACAGTACAATCTCAATGCAACTTAAAAGTGTCGTTTATGTATCAAAGCACAGGTTCAGATAGTTTACAAAGCAGATCTGGACCTCATTACTTATTGACTTTGTTACTTTTATCTTGTGTGTTGCCAATTGCAAGTTCATGTTGCTTGATTCTGCTTGCAACATCAAAATTGCTTTCTTCGGGGTGGGGGGGGGAATCAAAATGGTTGCATAAGGGTATGTCTCAAGTGAGAGCAAGCGTTTTTTTGGAAACTTGATATCTTTTAGTTTATGTGGAAGGAAGGCAAAGTAATTGAAATCTTTTCAAAAAGGAATGGGTCCAGCTCTGAAACTACAACAGTGAGTAAGTGACATTATTTATGTGCAGTCAGTCAAGATTATATATCAAAAAGCAAAAGGCTTATTCATTATTCACCACAATGTCTACTCTGCACCTGAGATCACACATCACCAAGCTTACTGTGATATGCTGTAGGCCTATGTACAGTATGGGCAACATTTTGAGTCATTGCATATGGGCAACCAGTGGGTAAAGGAGACTGAGGGAATGATTCGGCAGTTCTTACCCTTTATGTCTAATCTATTGTTTTTGTGGTAATGTTGGTCATTTGAGAACTGAAGCTTGTTCTCCTGTACAATGCATGCATGGAAATGGTATGGAAAAATCAATAAGGATCACAAAATGTAGAGGCAGCTTTGTGAAGAAAACGGCTAGAAAAGAGGAATAATTGCCCATTTACATCCATTCAAAATGTTGTGTTCCACCCATTAAAATATGCAGCCAGAATATCTTCACGCTCATTTCTAAGCCCTTTTCCTTCACTGCCTGAATTGATGTTTGACCATAATTAGCGGTACAAATGTTGGCAGTTCAAAATATTTACTGCATCATGACATAGTTGGTTTGGAGTAGCGGTGCAGTGCCAATCTTACAAGCTCAGAAACACAGTGTACCTGTGCCTCAACCTGCTACCCACTGTGCTATGATCCCTTTGACTGCATCTGTAAGCCAGTAAACAGTTTGAATCTTAATGGACCTTGGATGGAAAACACAATGCCACCACCGATGCTTGTCATTCTTTCAAATCTTTCTCAAATAAGCAGAAAATATGAGTGAAGCCTTGAAGAACTCTGGCTCCAAATTTACCATATTTGACCAGAAGATCTGGAACTCTTAAGTCTTTATATCCATCTCTTTTACCCTGCTAGACAACTGAAATGGTTCACTGCATTTGATTAAGCACAAGCAAAATGCTAAAATATCATATTCTTTCATCCTATACCCTGTTTCATCCAGCTCGCCTTCCTTCCGCAACCGTCTTTACTTTTACTTTTCCAAATTCAACCCTTCATTTCACCAAAAGTACCACCATACTTCTCTTTCTCCCATTGTGCACTACCCACATTCTCTTTCAAATTATATTACATAGCTTTTTTGTACATACATTTTGTTTGTATATTTCCTTAAAAAATACACAGAATAGAGCTAAATTAAGAACTTTTTTGGCAGTGTCTTCCTTTTTTCAGAGAAAAGTCCCGATCATAACAACAGACGAAGACTTCTGCTTTTCTTTCAGTCTGAAAAGGAACCTCCAACTTGGCAGAGCAAAGGTGGAGAAGAAAAAATAACTCTGAAATTCTTTCTGTCCTTTCTTCAATCTTCTCCCTAAAGACTTCTACGATCACTCCCCCACCCCAACCCCCACCCCCCTTTACTCGTCAACTCTCTGCCCTTCAAACAGTTGCTCCCAGCAGCTCTTCTGACTTGGCCATGATCTCGTTCTGGTTGGAGTCCAAGCCGTAGAACTTGACTTTCAGCCCGTCGACAGGGTGGACCACGGGTACCGTGACAACACGGGGGAACTGCCGGGTTGCCAGCTCAAAGCGGCTGGTGCTGGCCAGCTCAATAGCCAGGATGCGAAGGAAGAGGGTGGCGAGCTGCTTGCCCAGGCAGGACCGGACACCACCGCCAAAAGGCAGATAGTGGAAGCGTCCCTCTTTGTCTTCTCCTCGCTCCTGACTGAAGCGGTCAGGGTCAAAGGCATCCACATCCTTAAAGACAGCGGAGGTGTCGTGGGTGTCCCGAATGCTGTACATCACACTCCAGCCCTTTGGAATCTGAACTCCCTGGAGACAGAGAAATGCCAAAAAACACTTAGCAGGTTTGAAAGAGTGCAATCATGACTGCAAGTAGATTTCTTTTAGCGTAATCAATTCTGGAAAAGTTGTCACTTGTCAGTTGGCACATTAGCTTGTAAGGCCAGAGATTTGCAAAAATAATCTGATTCCATTTTTTTGTTTCTCAGGCTAAGCATCGGGGAATTTTCTGCAATATTAGACTTCTCTTGTGTCTATACCAGGTATAGTACAGTATGAAACGGGAACGTGTGAATCATTTTTGACGGCACTTTGTCTTTGGTAAATGTAAAATCTTGACTATTTGGATACTTTACCAGTAGTTTGACAGGACTATATTCTTATTGTTGACAGAAATTGCAGTTGACACCTGATACTACATGTGAAGATCAATGTGTCGTTTGGAAATCTGGCTATAAATCATATAGTCGGGAAATATTACTTGGCTACTCACGTCAAGTTCGAAAGTCTGCATGGCGGTTCGGTAGGCCCCTGAGACGGGCGTAAAGAGTCTCAGCACCTCCTTGATGACGCAGTCCAGGTACTTAAGGCTCACAATGGTGTCCAGCCTCAGCTCTCCTGGTATAAGGCAGCCATTGTGGAGGAGACCCCTGGCTCTCAACTCCTCCCTCAAGCGCTCCAGCACGGCAGGGTGGCGGAGGAGCTGCATGATGAGTGAGGTGCTCGCACTGGCCGTGGTGGCGAAGGCAGCAAAGATCAGCTCGATAGTTGACTCCTATGAGATGATAGAGAGGCAAGATGAGTGCTCTGATTCCCAATGCCTACTCATGAGAGTGATTCCCTCCTAAGATTGTTTCATTTTAAGACAAAAAGTCAAGATATGAGAAAAGAAAATAGTTTTCTTATGTTATTAATTGTCTCGCTACCCTTAGATTTGTCTTGCAACCACTGATAAAATGTTTAGCTATAGTACGGTTATAGTACAATCAAAATACAGCCTCTAAACATGGTCTCCATACCTGTCGCTATAGCTATTCACCACTCGGCCAGAGTTGGGTAAAGCCACTCACTGATATGGAAAGTAAAGCGTAATTTTAGCGTCAGCACAAACTAACACTGAGTGCATAACTGTACTGAGGGCGTTTAAGTTGATTTGTCTTTACTTTGTGGGCACGCCAACTGGTTTCTGACTCGGCTCCTGAAGGGCTAATTGCTTGTCACTTGAATAAAGGATCGGAGAGTGGAAATATAAATGGTATGTGCTGATGGGATGAGGGTGGACAATAGCCAAATGTCCAACTGTAGTTACAATTACAGAGGTGTTAGAAATACAAAGTACCGAATTAATGACTGAGGAATGTTATAGAGTTGTAAGTGGCATTTTGATTAGTTTTCAAAAGGTGAAATCTTTCGTCAATAATTATTAAGCCAAATTGTGAGAAAACTCAATGTAGGACCCCAACTTTACTTTGGCAACAAATGTACCGCCCCACGCCTGAAGCTTGCCATTTATATCGTAACAAAGCACAGGCAAATAAAAAGCCATTACATAATAAAAGCATGTTGTTTTTAATTCCTGAAGAGTAGCATGTTTGGAAATTTGAAGTTCATATCCAAAAACAACATTTAGTGCGCCGTGTCTAGCCCATTATTAAGGTAGCGGAACAAATAACGAGGCTGGGCAGCACAACTCTCACTTAAAACCTCTCATCTGCCGTCATCCGTGTCAAAACACATCTCAGCCTCACTCTGCATGTGTCTGTGTTATATATGCGTGCGTCAGAAAACTGCAGGCGAGTGCTTCAGCCTGCGACAGGGGCTCCCCAGTTCATGTGTATTTATATTCTGTATGTGTGAGTGTGAGTGTGTGCGTACAGGAGGCCTCTTTCAGACCCCTAGCAAGGGGGAGTGTTGACTTATTTTTGGACCTGGATTTAACCCAGAAACCACAGAGAGCGAGAGAGTTGAGTTTCCACAGAATTCCTTAGAATTACTTTAATGGGTAAATAGAGGGTGTGCCTGTCCATGTGTGTGTGTGTGTGTTATAGTGTTACTGTCTGCCTATGGGCATCAGCTAAGCATCCCGTCATGGCAGTCATATTTTACATAAAGATGTGTGTGACGACTCACTTTCATTGCTTATGATGCCAAGATGATTTGTTGAAGAAATTGTGTTAATTCTTGACATGTGTGTGTTCAGTTAGTCAAGACAGGTTCTCTTTGGCACCACTTTACTAGGTAAACTTTGTGTATGGATGAACACATATCTGTAGTGTGTGTGTGTTAAGGCTCCCATGTGTGATTTGAGTGGCTTCTTGTGTGTCCAGCCTCTCTCCAGCGTATGTTTGCACACTTTTTTTTCCTCCCCGCTCAGGTTTTTTTTGTGTGCGTAGGTGTGTTACCTTCAGTTCCTGCATGGTGAGCTCGGTGCCGTTCTCTTTGGCACTCTCCATCAGGACGTCCAGCGCGTCGCTGTAATCCTTTCCCTGGGAACACGGCTTCTCCGTGATGGCTTTCTCTATGCTTTTCTGCAGGGTGTCTCGTGCACGGATACCCTGAAAAAGCGCATAACGCAAAGTCAACACTACATACCAAGTTTTCTTTTAAAAGAAGCATATTCATTAGAACCAATTTTCTCATCCATTTATGTAACCAAGCATCCAAACATCAAATACGTTACTTTGTGTCTTGTGATGTTGAGAACTCAAAAGAATGTTTTAGTTATAAAAAGTTAAAAGGGTGAAAGCACAAGTACATTAATTATTATTATTATTCATTATGCACCAGAGAAAGTTAGTAAAACACAATTCATTAGCAACTACAACTTAGCATAAAGGGAATCATTTTGTCTTTGGGGCCAAAATCAAATATAGGCAACAGATTTCTCATTCTTTTTTTTAAATGAAGTTGGCAGGTACTCAATAAAAGGACTAGAGGATGTCAACACGTACCTTCCTGTAGCCACTAAACGGCAGGTCTATAGGCAGGCTGAACAGGTTGTCCACAAAGTCCTGGAAGGTTGAGAACAGATGCCTCATCTCCTCCTCTGACACCCTGAATCCCAGCAGCACCCTCACAGCCATGGTGAACGACAACCTCTGGCTCTCCCTGTAGAAAGACAACCAATCAGGACCTTTGTCACATCCAATGATAGCTCCTCGTTTGCATTTACACCCCTTGTCGACCACAATTCTAAGCAACCCAAAGAAAACCTTTTTTGTTTATCGCCATGGATAGAAACTGATACTGATCTCTCCAACGCACGCCGACCAGCAACAGCAATGTTTCTGCCCATGATGCATTGTGTGCTTTTTTAAAGACAACTGGGATGTCTTTGCTTGCGTCCGAAATCGCATGCTCATGTTTACTATCGTTCAACATACTTTTGTGTAAACAAAAAAAAAAAGAAAACTACAAAAAAAACTGTAATGTGTATCTTTTCGGACGCACTAAACTGTAAAACTGTAAACCATGGTAACGCCTGCCGACCCTGCCAGATAATGCCTTAATTACTAAAAGAGGTGCATAACAAGACCAACAGTTGTTTAAATATGTAGACATGTAAATTAGAGTTTTATTGACGCATAGTAAGATTTTGGACATACTTAAAAAACTCACTGTTTTAGCTACTCAATAGCATGCTAGTTTGGAAAGTCGGACACAGCCTTTACTTTGAATGAGGATGTCTGTGTGTGTGTGTGTATATATATCTGCAGTGATTGATATTTATACGATGGGCTGATTGTTCTCATTGTTTTTACCTGTTTTAAGTTATGTAGCGAGGATCCTACCCATAATTTCTAAGCGCAATGACAATGACGTTTCTATCTCTTGTGAACGTGTTTCTACACCAGGACGCCTGTCTACCTGTAGACGTTGATGGGCTCAGGGTTGGAGCTCCATACTCTGAGGCTCTCCTGGATGACCTGCTGGATCTTCGGGAGGTAGGACTCCAAGGCCTCGTGGCTGAACACTTTGGCAAACACCTGGAGAGATAAAGTAAGAGGCAGATTGTGTCAGTTCAAAAGTGACTGCATGTGTCTGTTCATGACACGCACTGTACAGACAGATAAAGATCAGACAGGATTTTTATTAAATGCTCATAAATTGTATGACTTGACACGCAGGCAGAACGCATATAGAGAAATGTGTTTGAACCAGTGGAGGTTCAAGCAGAGGACAGAAGCATTGATTACTTGAAAAAGACTGTAACCCCTCTTTACTGTTACATGGTAGTACAAACAGAATCCTGACTGCCAAGATGTGTGAACAGATGTCAGTAGGGACAAGTTTATTCTGCTGCAAATACATATTTTGATCCAATCCTAACCAAATGTGGTGCTTTTTATCCATGCTAGTGGTTTGGCTCATTGGATAGCAATGTAAGTCATTCGGTCTGTCCATCACATTGGTCCTGACTGAAATACCTTAACAACTATAAGATGGATGGCCATGATATTGGGTACAGATAGCCATGTTTTCTGCAGGATTAATCTTACACACTTGTTGGTAAACCCTTGATTTCTAACTAATGCCACCATTATGTATACGGTTGTTGTTTTTTTAAGTGAAATGGATGGATTGCCGTGGAATTTGGTACAGAGATTTACTGTTCCCTCAGGGTGAATTGTATACTGTATTGTATATGTAACTCCAAAATGTGACGGTGTTTCGCCCAGTACAACGATGTTAAAACTTTACTGAATGGTCGTGATTTTGCAAAGGGGGCGGCTGTGGCTCAGTGGTAAAGCAGTCGCCTGCCAATCAGAAGGTTGGTAGCTCGATCCCTGGAGTTCCATGTCAAAATGTCCTTGGGCAAGACACTGATGCCATTCCATCGGAGTGTAAATGTGTGTGAGTGTTGATGTGATGAGCAGATGGCTTCTCAGCCAAAGTGTGTGAATGGTGAATGGTTCCTGTACTATGTAAAAGCACTTTGAGTAGTCATTAAGACTAGAAAAGCGCTATTTAAAAACAGACCATTTACATTTAGTTCCTAATATTCCCCTTCTTTCTCTCTCCTGTCACATCTCTGCAACATTTTCTATCCATCAATCCCCTTCATGTCTCTCTTGGATTATAACTAGACAAGACTTTCCGTTGTGTCCTCATTCTTATTCGTTTTTTTGTGTGATGCCTGTTCTTTATTCATATCCCTCCCTCTTTACAGAGACTAATACATTGTAGAGGTTTTCCCCTGTAGTCAGCAGAACTAGAATGACAGGCAGAGAGAGAAAAAGACAGAAAGGAGGAGGGGGGGAACAGTTAAGTCTTTCCTGGCTGCTCGTAGTATTTCTTGGTGTGAATCAGTCACCAGTCGTCAGTGTTGTTTGGATAAATAACATTCCATCTGATTTAACCTCCAAAACTGCCCTTAAAACACGCTTGGAAATGTTTTGGAAGTAGAGAACTTTGGAGACGAGAGACAACAGAGCGGACTTGATTAGAATAGGGCTTTTATATAGTATGAATCAGTCACTAACACTTAGCTGTATTAGGATAAATAAAATTATTGTGCATTTAACCTTCACAGTTTTGTAGACGGGAACGAGAAAGAATAGTTAATATTACTGATGCTTGGGGCGAACTGTCAACTTTTCAATGATGACCACGAACAGTTGAGGTCTTTCAGCAATGACTTTTTAAAAGACGACAGCGTTCAAGCCACAGAGGGCTGTCCAATTCTTTAAATGAAGTTTCACAAAAGTTACAATTGTGGGTTTTATTGATCGCAGTAATGGCAAGAAGGCAATGCAGAACACTGCAGAACATTGCAGAACACTTGAAGAGCCATGCAGTCATTTTTTGTTTGCTAGTTAAGATGTGTGTAGCAAACAAAAAACTCCTTTGTAGATTTATTTTGCCATAATAGTAAAAGTTCATTTTGAAGTAGTTCATTCCTTCATTTTCTAACCTGCACAAACTCATAATTGCATCATGTCTGTGGTTTTCCTCAATCTATTTTATCTTTGTGGGCTCTTTTTATGGCCTTCAATCTACTTTTTTGTAACTAAACATACACTTTGAAGTGGCATCAGTCCAGAAATAACGTTTGAAGAATCAGTACAACATAATGCGATTGTACTCAAATTGAACTTGTCCTAGATTTATAGCTTTTGAGCATGTCATTCACGAAAAAAAAGGACTTAATTGTGTATTTCTAATATGTTTTCAATAAGTTAAAGTCATTGTGTTCCTGCTTCTTTTAATTGAAACATAATGGAGGCTGAGAGGGAAGATGGGAGCTTCTATTGGGATCTGAGACCAGGCCAGGGGGGTACATGTGGTTTCTGAGGTTGATGTTTCAGCTACCAAACCATCAGTTGGGCAGTCAAACTCTTTATTTTACCTTCTAACTCATTGTCCGCCAATGCCCTCTTCCCTTTCTTACCCACCATTCCTTCAAACCCTGCTTTCCTCGCTTAAATTAAATTAAATTAAATTAAATTAAATTAAATTAAATTAAAAAAAAAAAAAAGTAATTCACAATGCTGATGGCAGCAGAAATACATGATCTTTTGAACCTATTTCTTCTGCATCGCGGAAGATTGTTAATTGATGGTAGCAACAAAAATTCACCCTCCAATGGATGGCTTGGATAAAGAAAAAAAAAAAGGAGATTGATGATAAGACAGGTTAAGTACAGCTGTCCTAAAACTGGTCAAAAACTAGTACTAATTCAAAGACTCACAGACTCCTGCTGCTTGTCGCCTTGTCAGCGCCATCATCCATCCCCATCATCTATCCTCATCATCCATCCCCTCCCTTCTTGGTTACTGTTGGTATGCAATGTGTGAATTGCGTTATATCGCTCTGAGGGTATATATTAAATATGCTGTTTGTGTTGGGGTGTGGTTGGTGCAGGGCGCAGGGCGCAGGGCGCTGTAAGACATCAGCATCTGCTGCCGCACCCTTAACATGACCTGCTCTCCAACCCCTGACCGCAGGGCATTAAATACACTATCTGACCTCACAGCAGTCTAAGAAAAAACACAAGGCTGTCATGGCCCTTTTGTTTGCTTTGCGGTTGATTAAGATTGTGTGGTATGTAGAACTAGGAGGAATGATGCATCTGCAAACATCTGTCATCCACTATTACATTGATTGTCCCATGAGGGCTTCTATGGTTACATGTAATACAAGGATGCATATGTGGTGTAGATTGGCCCAAAATATGTCTACTTGTGTCTTGTTTGTTTGTCACCATGGCCCTGTTCAGGCCTGGCATTAACATGCATCCTGAGTCACCACTTGATCGGATCTCGGTTCCCCACATCTATATGCAAATAAACACGTGCATCATAGCCATTTGCAAAGACTAATGCCTTGTCATTTTTAACCAGCGTAAAGAAAGAAAGAAATCTGTATGGACTGTGAATTTTCCTTGGTGTTTTCCACCTAATCCAAATTGCTCAAGGTGTGGGACGCATACGTTAATTAATACCTGTATGTCTATGCACATTTAGACATTTTCAGACGTCATGGACAAAGCAAGGTTTTGCAATTTGAGAATGCTACGCTTACCCAGAGGACATCGGTTAAGTAGGCAGTCCTTCAATGTTGTCCAGGATACATTCGCTTACACACAGCAGAAACAATGTGGCCATATATATAATGCCAGACCACCTATAGCCTACTGATCAGATAACCCAAGATGCATGTTAATGCCGGGTCTGCAGGGCCTTATTGGTTACTGATTTAGTTTGTTATATCATGTGATCTGTTGTTTTTTTTTTGAGTCATTTGACTGATTGCTTAATTTCGGTCGGTTTTTCACTCATTTACTTAAGCTGTTTTAACGCTTGTTAAAGCTTTAGTTGGTTATGTAGCCATTCATTCATTTCTAATGGGTTCCTTCATCGATAAAGTGGATGGAATTTAGTGGGCTAATTATCATTCAGTCATTTGATAATTGAATTAGTTCACGTCACATCTGTAACTGAGCCACTTGTTAGACGGTGTTGATCACTCGCCATGAGGACTAGAGAACTAGACAAATGTGATTCAGAATCAACAAGGAAATATTAGTTATGGGAGGTTGTGCAGCATTGTGAATTTAGCCATTTAACCCGTCTGCACTGGATTATGCATAATTGGTCAATTTGGGCGAGTACTTTGCCTGTGCCTATACATACACACACACACACACACACACACACACACACACACACATTCATAAATAGTCAGAACAGCAGGGTTGAGCTACTGTAGGACCAATGAGTCAGTCAGTCGGTTTGTGTGCGTGTGTGTTTGTGTGCGTGTGTGTGTGCATGCAGACAGGAGGCCAAGACTCTGAAAGGTAACTACAGGTCAGAGAATCACACACACCCAGACACACATGCGTATGGTATCTCCCTGCGCTGCCAGTCAAACACCATTTTTATGCAGTGTCACTCTGGGACGGTCCAAGTTCCACACAAGTCGGGGAGGGTGGGGGAGGATTGTTCAGTCATTTTGCTGCACCACAAAAACGTGACTGTCTTCTGTAGCCTGCAGCGCAAAGACACAGGCTTAAACACACATACAGACACACACTAACACTAACACACACATACACACACACACACACACACTGTTACACACACACATACACGGTCGTCCTAATAACGTCCATATGTCTTAAATTATGTGAAAGTGCTGCGAGCTGCTGGTTCCACAGACATGTAAAGACTCCTTTATTCTTCTCTCTGCCCTCCTTTCCCTCCTTCGCGCTCTCTTTCTCTCTCTTTCTCTCTCTCTCTATTTACTCCCACCTCTTCCCGTCTCTCCCTGCCCCTTCATCCATTCTTTTTTTTAAAAACACTTTTTATTCCTTTCTCTTAGTCAAACAAGCAGTCCATACGGCTTTCCCTTCTTCTGTCATCACTTTGAATCATAAAGGGATTGGCTTTGTTGGCAAGCTTAGGATGTAAAGGTCAGAGCAGTCAGGTGAAGCTAATGTTACAAAGAAATATGACATGGGAGGGTAAATCACATTATGTTTTAGCTTTTGTTTCAACTTAAAGTATGTTAACAGAATCAAACCAGCAACACTTTACCTTATTTTCTTTAACATCCACGACTATTTCTTCAATGCATGGAACCAAATTCCTGTGCAATTACTAGTTACTCTGCAGAATGAGGATTGCATGCAAAACCTACAGAAGAGCTCATTAAATATGATGCATTGCTATGGTTTTATCTATCCAACAGCACACATTTTTTCATTTGAACTTTTAAAGTTTAATGCCACATATTGCCATTTTTGCAGTATGCCTGTGGTGGAGAGTAACTAACTCAAGTATTGTACTTAAGTCCACTTTTTAAGTGCTTTTTAACGTATATTACTAATTATACTTTTACAGACTTTTACTAAAGTTCAATTTTGAATGGCGGACTTTTACGTTGAAGTGTTTTCCCTAGGTTTGTGAAAGACTTAGGTGCACATATTTGGCTGGGGGTTTAGAGGTCTTCCTTCAAGAAAATGTGACATTTTTCAACAAAAGGATATGCAATTTCACCTCCTTTTTGACTGAATGTCCGTGTCTAAAACGCTGGTAAATCTAGAGCAGATAACAAATTAATTAAACACTCAAAAAGCTTAAAGACAAAACTTCCTGTAGAGAAGCCCACTCCAATCATTAAATCGGAGAAAAGTCATTCAGTTAGTTTTGGTCCTTGCATTGATTTTGCACTCATTCAGCTTGAGTGCTGCGCCTAAGCCTTATTAGTAGGGAAAGGCCTGCTTTGTAAGTGAGTTGTGAGTACTACCATTGCAGTATTTAACGTTGGTTTAATGTAATACTCTGACTTTGAACTACTGGAATGGTTATACAAAAATCACCTGTAGCTTGTATGGTTTCTTCATCTTTCCTTTTAAGATTTGACCTTAGAAACTGAACAAACTAAAGCAAAGAGGGGAGAGACAGGATGGGCTTCAGCTCAGTCAGAATTAGTGATGCCCTCTACTGGTGATGAGCAGAAGCACAGGAAACAGACTCACCATCTCACACACACACACACACACACACACACACACACACACACACACACACACACACACACGCACGCTTTCACTTGTTTTAAAACATTAAGAAGAAAGAAAGCAAGTCGGAGATATCAGCTTAGACATTTCCCTTAAATTGAGACAGATGTCAATTCAAATCGTTTCACGTGTCTCTTTTTTATTCCTGTCCAATCTCGCCCTCTGTTTTCCTCCTGCCTGTTTCTCCTTTTCCTAAATTTGGAGATGAAGGGATGGTTCCAACAAAAAAAAAGAAGAAGAAAAACAAGAGGGAAGGAAAATGTGGAGACTAGAGAAGGAAAGATAGAGAATGAGGGAGTTTGAGCAAGTGGCTGAACAGAAATGAGCGAGTGAGAAGTGAAAATCAAGAACTAGCTGCCACTGTCAACACAGAGTGTATTTGCAGTGTTATTTCAGTATAGAGGGACATTTTTCCACTCCGGGTCATGTAGGGCTTACTGAGGCTACTTCAGCGTGTTTACTACAGCACACATGCTGTGTGTTTTTTCAGTTTTATAGAAAGGGTCTTCATTCCGATATTTTGCTTATTGTGCGAGGGAAAGATCAAATTTACCTTGTGTTATTTGCAGGTAAAAAAAAAAAAAAACATAGGAGCTGTCACATCACAGCAAAATGGTCCTGGATTTGATACCACACAAGGTCCACTCAAGCATAGAGATTTATTAAATCTGATCTGATTCAAATCCCCAGTTGAATCTATGTACAGAAAGTTGGGCTGATTTTAGGAAATGTTTTTTTTACTGCACACCTGTCATTAAGACTTCATGGTGTGCAAGAATATTGTTGGAATGCAAACATTTAGGACGACTTAGATGTAATTTCAGTTGGGGGATCTGGAATTTCCTTGAGTCTGTAGGCTTCATATGGTCCACAAACATTAGGAATGTTAGGAGCATTTGTCCAAGGTAGTGTATCTCGATATAACGAGAAAAAGTTGCTTCCAAATTCTAAAGCCTTGATATTGCGACCAAAGTGATAAACTCTGTCTACACACGCAGCAAAAATGCATATATTAGATGTTATTTTTCAGACAAGGATGATGTGTGAGCCCTGGCTGGCCCCGCTTGGCCCGTAGTGGCCCGTAGTGGAAACCAGGCTGCTGTGGCTCTTTGAGCGAGTTAGTTTCCTAGCTTAACACGGGGTTATATGGAAACTGGCTGGCTCCGTTGATCCACCAAAGGCTAATGTGCTGTGTGAACATTGTTTTTCCGTATGAAAACCACAAGGAGGGAAGAGACACACACACACACACACACACACACACACACACCACACACAACACACACACACACAGGAGTGATTCTGGTCCAGTGGGTCAGACAGTAAGCCATTCGCTCATTCTTTCTCTCCAGTTGATGTTGTTTCGCTTCTGCTGTTGACTTAGCTTTATTACCCAGAAAACAGGAGGGAGCGCTGCCAAACCACACAGGCACACACACACACACACACACTACGTTTGTTTTTAACGTTTTAAAACCTCTCCGCCCTTCTTGCCATTATCTCTCTCTCTCTGTCTCATTCTGTTGACCGTCCTGTTGCTAAAATGATGTGACAGTCAGAACAACACCTCCTGTTGAGGTGCCGTTGAGCAAGACTGCAAGCCTCGCACTGACGGTGATACATACATACACATAGAGCTAAAAACATTCCTGATTGTGGAGGTTTGTTTTGCACTCTTTTGCCCAGGTCATACCTGCTTTTTTCAGGTTTTCTGTGGTTGGCCTTTTCTTCTTCTTCTATTTCTTCCAAAACAAACTAGATGTAGATACAGAATAGATGTAAAGACCTTGTTTGAGTGTTTGAATGTGTGCATTCTAACATGTTAACTCACACTGGAGCCAATACGGTTTAACGCACTTGAACTCTGTAGGGGAAACATATTTTCATTTGCTACCTCAGGGTCAGAGAGCATGTACAGAATGGCAGCAGGAATAAGATTGCTTGTCTTGCTCAAACACTTCAACAGTGTGGTTACTTACCAACACAGGGCTCAAAACCTTCGACTAGAGGCATAAAGATTACGGACCCTTGTATCCGTCTCTGTTTGGGTTCAGAGCAGGGGGAATGTCCAGGTGTGTGTGCACACATGCTTTCGTGTCTTGTTATACGTGTGTGTGTGTGTGTGTGTGTGTGTGTGTGTGTGTGTGTGTGTGTGTGTGTGTGTGTGTGTGTGTGTGTGTTTGTGTGTGTGTGTGGAGCCCCCACAGAAAGCCCCTCTTTGTGCTGTGTTGGAGGCAGCCTTCCTAATCAGGGGTCATTACATGAGGTTAGTGCGTGGGTCTCCAGGGAGAGGAGAGGGGATCAGAGCCCAGATTAGACCCAGCCGACCCCTCACTGTCCCCGGGCACCGCGGTAACGAAACCTGACCCCGCCTCCAAACCTCTACAAAAAAAATAAAAATTTCTCTCCTTCCTCCAGAGAGAGGATCCAGAGAGAGAACACTAGAGACTGATTTACAGGAAAATGCAGCAGACACTGCTTCTTGTTCTTTCATTATTGTCCTTTGTGTGTGTGTGTGTGTGTGTGTGTTTATCTCAAAGAGAGAGAGAGAGAGAGAGAGAGAGAGAGAGAGTATGTGCCCCAGGGATAAGAGGATAATAGGAGGGAGAGGTAAGTGGCTGATTACCTGAAATGGTCCTGGCACGGAAAAGAGAGAAAGAGAAAGGGAGGAGGCAAAGAGAAACAGAAGGTGAAAAAGAAAGACTAAAGAAAAGAGAAAGAGATATATAACACTCAAATTAAGCAGACAAGATGGGGAAAAAAGAAAGAAACAGTTATGGAGGGCGGACGGGTGAATCTCGTCTCTCTCTCTTTCTCTATATCTCTCGCTCTCTCTCTCTCTCTCTCTCTCTCTCTCACCACGTAGATGAGTGGAGGAGAGGACGGAGTGATGGAGGGGTCGTTCTCACGCTTCAGTAGCCAGAACGCTGCTGATAAGACTGAGAGGACGAGGGATAGCTTTACACTGATACTCTCTCTTTCGTTTCAGTGTGTGTGTGTGTGTGTGTGTGTGTGTGTGTGTGTGCGTGCGTGCACCTGCGTGCGTGTGTGTGTGTGTGTAAGAGTGTTTCCTACCTTCCTTATTGTGTAGCAGATGACTGCAGTGCCAGTGCTTTTGACTCTAAGTGCCATTTTCTTTCATGTGTGTGTCTGTTTTTTTACACCTGTCTAAACTCTGCATCATATTATATCCCAACATGGTTACAGATAGCGCTGCTATGCCAATACATGCAATATCTGGTACCGGGTACGCAATATAGAAGCTGTTTACCACATGTCTTAACCTGCAGATCCTCTAATAAATGTTCTTAACAGTTTCATAATTTATTAGATATGAACTATATAACTCTGCTGCACATACCGCAGGTACGGTATAAGTAATTCTGCTGGATTTACACACATGTTGGAAGTTGAAAATGTATGACTTTTCTCTTCTGAATCTGATAATTTTATTGTTGTTTTTAAAAGTGGAACAAGGCAGCTATTTTTTAACCCTCCTGTTGTCCTCAGGTCAAATTTGACCCCTTTAAAAAAAAATGTCTATATATGAAATATGTTTTTTTTTAACAAAATTACCACAAAAAATGGATTGGATTCCATACAACGCTCTTTGAAATTGAATTGATCACTTTCATTCCTGACTAAACTCATCTGTTTGTTCCTCTGATCTTAATTATTAGTCAAACTAATAAATAATTTCTGCTTTTTTAACTCAAATATTAGGTATAATTCTGTATAAATGAGGGTTATTGACCATGAGTTCCAAAAAGTAGTAAAACTAGTGGTAGTAAGGTGGTGTTATTGAAATTGAAACAAAATAAAAGTCTGAAAAAGGGAAAAAAAAGGCAAAATTGTCATTTGTGGACAACCCAAGGGTTAAATATGTGTTTATCCTTGCACAACTTTCTTTTTGCTTTCATTATGCCGCGTCATGCTTGTCCAGGGGGGAGGGGAGGTGGAGACACCTTCCACTTCCACTTCCAAACCTTGCTGTAGGGTTTTCATGAACGTAATGCGTTTTTGTTCCACCGGGCAGATGAGTGGTCCACCTGGCTGTACCAGTGCCCCGTTCTCCAGCATGTTTCCGGGTAGAACCAGGTTGGCCTTCATGGTTACTGTAGCGTCATTGGGGACGCATGGGGAAGTCACAGGGAATCCCCCACCATGCTTCACCCTACCTGGCAATCGCGTATTTTACCTGTTTCCACCTCTCGCAACTTGGACGACGGGTTGAATTTTGGGGTTGGAGATTACTAATCTCCAACAAGTGCATGCATGTGTATTCATGTATTTGGGTGTTTCCTGACCTTTCTCCTCTTGCGGTGGATGTCTCCGATGCTGTTGGCCAGTGAGTTGGGTCCCAGCAGCGTGGCGGTGCTCTGAGGCCAGTCTACCGTCACCAGCGTGTGCTCGCCCATCAGCACTTTGCGCACGTTCTCTGCGCCCGTCACGCGGATCAGAGGGCGGCCAAGCAGGTGGGTCTTGAACACGTTGCCGTACTTCTGCCTCCGCGATGCATGGAAGCCCGAACCCTAGACAGAGAAGAGACATGGAGATCAATCATAGAGTTCTATGAATTTTAACAAAAACACAAAAAACATGGACATACCCATGTATTTCATACCAAAATCTTCAGAACAAACCCAGCTTTCTGTAAGTGTTTGGCTCTGAAGCTGAAAAGTTGTTGTTTTGGTGCTCAAAATGAGTTTACCAAAGTATTAGGTCTTTCCTATTCTGCCAATTATACACAGAGAGGCAGATGCAGTGTCACAAGCTGTCTTTCCTGTCTTTCCTGTCTTGATTTGTCTGTGATTTGAATTATTTTTGATACTGTTTACTGCAATTTATACTGCATATTCATAAAGGGTTAAAACTTTGAAGTCTGGGTCAGTTGTAAAGGATTCTTGGGCAGAGCGAGACTTTAAATTATGTGAATTTTTCTGAAAGGTAGAATTTCCCTTTACCAGTAGAGACGTGTGAAGGTGTCAGAGGAAATCCCCAAACACTCCGCCCTGTTTAGCCTACGTTAGAGACGAGCTTTTCTTATCCCATAGCTTGATGGAGATCCCCCCCCCTCTCCCCACATCACCTACTTCAGATTTTATTTTATTTTTTAATTCTCCGTTGATCTCCACTTTTTAATGCTCAATTGCGACTTTGCGCATTAGAATGGACAATTTTTTTATGAAGAACACTTAAGTAGAAGCTGAAGATATATCATATCAAATCAACAGCTTTCTTACTCTTTCTTTACTTTTTAAGGAGGTTTTTTTGTCCCCGACGTCTCCTTCCAGGCAGCGCGGCAATGGTTATGTTTAGTGTTAGGGTCAGTTGCCTGGAAGGAGACGTTGGAGGCCAAATACACCATCATGCCTAAATAACGCTGACGGTATTTTACAAACCAGACAGAAAGCCGACCAAAACCTTAAAAGTTTCACTTTATAGTTCTTACGAGTGATGTTTTACGCTTGCTATTAATTTAAAACCGCCTTTAGGATCTAACCTTCACTCCAGCTTTGATCTTTACCTCTGAAAGCTCTGAGAAAGTAGATTTTCTCTCTGTGGTTTGGGGCCCAAACAGAGCATTTCTGGTCAGTCCCCACATGCTAAAAGTTACTGGTGTTTCTATCATCCCGGCTCCCAGAGCAAAAGGAAATGTATAGACTGAAGGTAGCGGACTGCAGATGTTTAGAAGCCAGGTTAATTAAATGATTCAAGATGCCTTTAGGACGTGATCTGAGTTCAGCTTTACCATCAATCAATGCATAGTTTAGGGTCTAGGGTTCTCAAAACATTTTCAGCCCGGGCTTCCAGTACACTAAATGTAATTTGTTGTCCAGAAGGACCAGGAGAATGGAATGTAAAAAGATCTTAATGTGGTTCTTCAAGGACTGGACCAATTTTTGTCATCCTTTTTAGCTAATACCTCTTGAAATGCTGCCTCTACTTTGATGTGTATCTAATACTAACATAAACAATCTTTCCAGTTCAGCTGGAATAACCAGAAGAAGTAGAACCGAATGGGTAACTTGCATGAGCAGTGATAGCCATCATTCCTTTCGCTGAGAAGGAGAAGACAGAGGACAGAAACCCAACCTGAATCTACACAAAATCCAAGCAAGAGGACGTCAAAATGGACAGCTTATCTTGAGGAATCAGAGCACATAAGCACCATAGCAGAAGATGCTAAAAAATTAATGCTTTAAAAGTTCCAACTTTCTTGCTGCAGAGGATTCACACTGGGACCCACCAGAAGAAGCTGCACAGACCATTTCGGGCCCCTGCCCCTTTGAGTAGCCCGGCTGTCAGTAAACCCCCAGAGGACCAGAGCTGGAGTCAGTTAGCGAGCTGACCTGGGTTCAGCTTTGACGCTGACCTCTTAACGGTCCGGGTTACAGCAGAGCGAGAGGGAGCCGACCCCAGAACTGTAAATGGGTTGTTTCAAATGAAAAGAATATATATCAGCCGGAGGGGCAGCTTACTGTGTTACACACACACACACACACACACACACACATGCTCACGTACACACCAACACTCGCAGACAAACACATCATTCACACACACACATACAGTAAAAACACACATGCATGTTCAGATACACACGTACTCTGAATTCATAAAATGCACAAAAAAAACGTGCAAAGCAAACAAACACGCAGAGGCCTAACTGCAAATTGCCGTGACAACACTAACTGGTTTGACCCCAGTTTACTCATGGGGAAAGAGATATGTACGACTTTGAGGCACACACACACACACACCGGTGACATATGTAAACATACGCGTTAAAGAAGCAGTACTGTGAGTTGCTGTGAAACAGTTTGGTTTCACGTGTCTCTCGTTTCTGCATTTTTGTCGATTGTTTTTTTTTTTTTAAATGATGTAGATAAGAGCAAACTTCAGTCATTCTTTTTCGCTTTTTATTCTGAAGGGAAATAACATGATGGGCTACTGTAACCCTCACACTACTAGAAACCATCAGTATGTTTGTGTGTCTTTGAGAGAGAGAGAGCGTTACTGAGTCCTGGATGTGTGTGTTCAGTTATGTGCAGTATTTGCGTGTGAATGCAGAGTTCTTTTGGGGACTAATTTTAGCAGGTCGTTTGTTTCCTGTTTGAGACACACCTCTCACAGCACTAGTGTGTGTGTGTGTGTGTGTGTGTGTGTGTGTGTGTGTGTGCAAACATAGCTTCATCTTTTGCAGCGTTCCACTGAATAAAGCTGCAAATCTATCCTCATGGTGATTCTGGGTTACAGAGTAATTTGTGGGTCCTGCAGTGAAGCCTTGATACATTTATTACAATTGGGGGGCTGCTTCAGTCGCCAAGAACTGTTAAAAAATGAATGAAACACAAACAGTAACTACCTGCACAGCTGCTGTAAATCACTCTGAATGGAAGTATTGGCTAAATATGAGCAGAATATGTAGATTTAATGCTGGAACATTCACCATGTGTTCATCTGTTATCCATTCTCTTCTTATCTTTATCACTTTTATCTTTTTCTGCTATGGATCACAGGATTTATAGCTGCTACTGGCTGCTACCGACGCTGTGAGATGACGTATAAAGAGAGAGAGGAGGTCGGGGTGGATGAATGCGTCTAACAAACACAGTACTTTCACCCAGCAGGCCGTGTCCTGTGTCAAACCAAAAGTCAATATTGACTTCTTTGAAATTACATAACATACTGACTAATATTTTAACTCCTATTTTAACTCAAACCACGATATTTTATGAAACCTAACCAAGTAGTTTTGTGGACTAAGCCTAACCATACCCTGTACGTTGGAAAATGACTCCCAAAGGATCCTGACCAAGTGATGAGTTTTCTAGAATAGCCATGTTCAGCTCGGAATCGCCATGAATTCCATCCATATCAGACTCCTATTCTATTAGATCCGTTTACGTGTAATGTTAACATTAACCCTCCTGTTGTCGTCGGGTCAAATTTGGGGGGGTAAAAAAAACATGGAAAAAAGCATTTTTAATTTGGACCGAGAAAAACAAAAAGTTGTGCAGTGGGCTGGAGGACAACACGAGGGTTAAGTGCCACTGCAGGAAGTAATGTCCACCTTAAAGCTGTAATGCGTCGTTTCTGTCGCCCCATTGAGGAATTATAAGTAATGACAACAACACTGTCTGCGCATCCGCATGATACAAGCCTTCCTTGAACATACACGCGACACCCGTGCGTTCATGGGCATCGGAAAAACATTTTTCCCAGTAAAAACATCATCATTCACATCACTTTCTGTGGGAATCAGAGGTAGAAAACTGGGGCTAGATTTTGCTAGCAGAGTTTCCTAGTTGGTGACGCGTTGCTGACAACTGACATACAGAAACACGACCGACAATGTGTTGAATGGTTAGAAAGTTGCCCTAAATATAAAAAACTTCACACATGCATGTAATATATTTTGCCGATGTCCACCACTTGCTATTGATTTAGGTTGTAGTCGTCCACTGGTTTCAACAGAGTAACTTAAATCAGAAGTTGTGTGTATTGCCAGTAACAAGAGCTTTAAAAGGTGTGGTGGAAAAGTAAGGGTGTGGAGGTTGTGTAAAACACCATTTCATTCCCTGTGACAGACCATGAAGCTCGATCTTTCCTTGACCTAACCATTGTTTCTTTATCATAACCATGGTCTTTCCCCAACCTTAACTATACCACAGTTGCCTCGCGCAGGTGTTGTAGAAAGTGAGAATTTTAAAGCTGTTGGCAATGAATATCGAAAATGTCATCATTGAATGCAATCCAGGGTTTTGCGGAATCAACATCCTTTTCACTTTGTTTCTGTATTTTACACCTTCACGTATTTATTCACACAAAGACCAATTTATTTGCAGAAACGTTTTTTAGCTCTACGTGTCCCAACGGATACGTGCGACACACGACTGCGGTTTTCTTTGCCGCAGAAAGCAAGGTGAGAATGTTTCTGCAGTCTCGCCTACTCTTCGTTTTGTTCCTGGCAGTTGCAGCTCATCTCTGTCTCCCCTATTTGCGACGCACCTCACATCTTAAGGTTTCTCTGTGTGAACTAAGGCCCAAATTGAGGACAGATGCTTCAGCCTCTTTGCAGCTCTGTTAGCTGTTTCATGTTGCTTTGAAAACTCTGATTGCCAGACTGCTTTTATGGATGAAAAATGCTGCTAATTAGCATCCAGCCCAAAACGCCCCACCTCTGTAGCTGTAGTTTGTCATTGCGCTTAAGCTACTTCAGATGTTAAGACCTTTTCATGAGGTGTTGACATTATTTTTATTTTATTTTTATTATTTCTTTTTCAAGTTTTCCTTTTTAAATTTTATTCAATACGCATCTATTCTTATTCTTTTTACGTTTCATCATATTTACTGAAGAACTTAAGAGTTTCTTTTAAGATATGTAAAATCACAATCCCTCCTTTATCCTTCACCTTTTGTCGAATTTGGTTTCTTTTACTGTCGCTGTCGATCTGTCTGGGCAAAAACTGTTGACCCGAACTATTTTCACAGCTCCTGTACACTTCCTCTTTTTACTGTGGACACACACACACACACACACACACACACTCAGACAAACACACATTAGCACACACACCAGGTTGCTGGCTGGCCTCTGGAGCCCTCAGGGTGTGTGTGCGTGTAAGAGTGGGGTTGTTTTCCAAGCTACATTTTGCTGCCACATGGATGTAGAGTGGTTAAGTATGTCTGCCTGGCAGGCCTGCTCTCTCACACACACACACACACACACACACACACACACACACAGTCCAATTCGAAGGGAGTTCCTCAGGCAGCCAGACAAGGCTTCCTTTCACACTCCAAGATCAGATTGGGCCGATTGTGTACTTTTGTGTGTGTGTGTGTGTGTGTGTGTGTGTGCACGCACGCGCATGTGTGTGTCTGTGTCTTTTTTCTTTATTATTTTTGTTCACACACACACACCCACACACATTTTGGCCGGATGATGATGGTTTTATGCTGTATTGGTCCCAGAAAATAATTGTGCGTTGAAACAAAAAAGATACACCACAATAATCTGTGTGTGTGTGTGTGTGTGTGTGTGTGTGCACGTGCATTTGTGTGTGTGTGTGCGTGCGTGCGCCAGGGGTGTGGTCTGGATGACATTTAGCGTAAAAGGTGGGCAGTGTACACCCTCCGCCTCTCCCTCCTTTCATACTGGCAAAACACACAGAGCAAGCATGGAAAACTTGTGATGTAATGACGCCACACTTCTCTTGCAGGAGAACACGTACAAAACCGCACACGGGATCACAGCCACACACTCACATGCACACTGAGTCGTAGACGTCGCCGCTAAGACACATGCGTCACAGACACACTTTCCCTCCAAAGTTCAGTGAAGCAAAGGAGCCTCCACTGTAAACACTCATTTAGTTGCACAAAAAAAAAAAAAAAAAAAACAGAAACCAATATTGCTACCACAACATTACGGCTGATTTTACCGCTGAGGTCACAGGCAACCAACTCTGATGTGAGCTGAAAACCATACAGAGGTTTCTCTCTATGATGGAGGGCATAACATTTTAAAGCCTTTTTTCATGTGGATGTGTTACCTAGCAACTAAGAGAAGTTCAAGCTGGCTGTGGGGGCACAAAACATGATGTATGCATGTGTATGTTTCCAGCAGTCACTCGTTGTTAATGTGAAAAGTCTCTGAACAAAGCCAGAAATCAGATGGCTTAGGGCGCACTCACACGGTTTTCGCTTTCCTTTTGTTACGTGAATTTTGTGCTTTTTGTTTGTTGCTGGTGTTATTCACTTGAGATGCAGTACTTCCTGTGAATCTAAAGCCAGTGTTGAACTTTTTCATTTTGACTTCTTTTCATCGCTGCAATTCACTGTAAAGATGAATGCAAACTAGATGCCCAATGAAACATTGTTTGCCAATCAAAATGCTGATTTTGTCTATTGTAACAGCATGATAATAGCAAAAACAGATGCAACGGGCTACTACGTTTGATGGACAACAAAACACAACAAAAGAAGTCACCATGGTCATTTTTTTTTCCAATTCCATTTCAAAAATCGTTAGTGACATGATGTGAAATTAAATTTGTCATATTAACTTCACGGGTTGCCAATTGACAACTCAACCAAGTTGTGTGTAATTTCATACTTAAATATAATATGTTTTAAAACTCAACAGCTGCTACCTTCTCTGTTAACTTGCATGTATGTTTTTTTATACATTTACTCTGAGGAAAGGGCCACCAAGGGTGTAATAAAAGCCCCATGCCATGGGTACCACTACCGAATCTCTCACTTTCAACACACAACAAAGTTTTCTTACTTTCTCACTCCTTAGTATTCTCACTTTTTTTTTTCGTAAATGCATACAATGACAACGTCTTCTTTGTTGCAACCGGCAAGCACCCAAAGCGAATACGCAAAGATAAACTCAGACTTCCAAAAAAGATGGTCTTTCTGTACGTCTTGCTCCCTAAATATTCCCTAAATATTCACTTTGAGGTATAAAACAACAACAAAAAACGATGCTGGTACAGTACGTTAAGATTAGCAAATGCACCTTAAAACTGGACCCCAAGGCGTCATTAGGTATAGACTACTGCACAGACCAGCAGGATAAGGTTTAGGGTCAGAGTTGAGGTTATATATAAGGCCAGAAGAAGGATAAAATAAAGGTTGTTTCAGGGTTAAAGGTTATGCACACACCCATAAGGGTCAGAAAAAGTGAGGGAATATCCTTGAAATATAGTGCTGGAGCTGTGTGGGTGTGTGTGTGTGTGTGTGTGGGTGGGTGGCTATGGTGGGGGGTGAGTGTGTCTACAGTCTGGACACAACTGTTCTGGTAACCAGCGATGTCAGCTTCTACAGACTGCCTTTTATATTTTTTGAACAGAGATTTATCAGATATTTTACAAGAACCTCAATAAAGGAGGGAGAGAGGTTTTCTGTTAGGATTTTCCACACACACCATCCAAACGCACACACACACACACACGCACACACATAAACCCTTTCATTTCACATTCTCAGATTCACAGACACTCAAAGGTTTCTGACAAATGCCACTACGATCACAGAAAATCTCGTAAAATCTCAGTCTCTAACCAACCTCTCTCTCTCTCTCTCTCTCTCTCTCTCTCCTCTCTCTCTCTCTCTCTACAAACACTCCTCTCTCACACACACCCACACACACACCCAAACACTGTCCGAGCAGAGTTAGCTAGCTCGCCGGCCATGCTAAAAATAACCTTGTCTGTTCTGTTGGGGTTGGCCTGGGGGCAACTAGGGCCCGGGCTTATAAATGTCCTCTTTGTAGCGCAGTGGAAATGTCCAACAAATGACTCTTTTATTAGAGCAAGACAAAAAAACAGAGCTAATTATGTTTACTCAGATCAACGCCGCGGCTCGACCAGCACCCACCCACACACACTCACTCCCACCGGCTAGCCAGGGTGACAGCGAGAGTGTGTGGAGTGAGAGAGAAAGGGTCCCACAACAGAAATTTTAGGGCAATGCATAGACGGAGCATAAAAGGAGAAAAAGAGGCTTATGGGAAAGCAGTAGCAGAAAATGAATGACAGCAACAAAGTAGGAATCAAAGAGTCATTCACTGCTCAGATTTGTCCTGCTGATAGTTTGCATGGAAAAGGGGCCAATATGCGGATGAAAGCATTTTGAAAGTGAGATTTTTTTTGTGGCGGAGGTTTTCAGCCAATAAATTGTTAAATATGTTGCCGTCTTTCAGTCGAAAGTCTTTGGTTGCATACGTACAGTAAATGGTTGAGGAGTGCACTTACATTTACAACATCTTGTTTTTTTCCGCACATGTAAGTTGCTTTCTGCCAAATCAATGTAAAGTATTATACAATGGAAATATTCTACGAATGTAGTCCATGATGCATGATGTATAATGTTACTTTCTGGATTTATCAAAATATTGCAGGAACTCTTCTGTTGAAAAAAGTTGGAGTATGATAAATGTGTTTCAATTAAAATTTTATTTAAAGGGAACTGAGGGGTTATTTCCCAATTGCAGGTGCTGAAGGTACGTGCAGAGCGGGCGTTAGCTGAAGGGTTTGCCAACTTTTAGCACGGGAAAGGCGGAAAAAAACCGTGAGAATTGTGAGATGACGCATCAGTCGATCTTCGTCCGCTTGGTGAGAAGGCCGTGAAGGAACAGGCGAGTTGAACCTTATCGTCAGGGGCAGGAAAGTCCAACCCATTTCAGAAAACAACCTGTCACAGCAACAAGGTTAAAGCATCGAAAAGCCGTCGACAGAAAATTCAAATGAGCCACAATGTTGGCCATGTGGCTTGACTTTTTTTAAAGCGAAAAGAGCGACGCAGAAAGAAATTTGATTTAAAACAAAATTGTTAATTTTGAGGACTGCAACTAAAATAAAAGCTTCAAACATGAAAAGAGAAAAAGCAGCAGAGAAGGACAAGAGAGTGAGGAAATGAGGTCCAAGGCTGTGAGGGAATTCCTTCTTTCTTTTCAGCTGTCAATCATTCAGCCGGTGCCAGAGATACCAAGGAACGTGTGTGTGTGTGTGTGTGTGTGTGTGTGTGTGTGTGTGTGTGTGTGTGTGAGCGCTTGAATAATGTGTGAATGGTGCGATAGGTCCTCGACTTAACAATGATCCCTGTCCCTTTGCGGTCACGCTACCACATCAGAGAGACATAGAGAGAAGATGAAAGAGAAGAAATAAGAAAGTAGGATGAGAGGAAAGGAAAGAAGGGGAGGAAAGAAGGGGAGGAAGGGGAGGAGGAGAAAAAAAAGAGAAAGTGTTAAAGAGGTGAGCGCCAAAAACCGAGCGAGAGAAAGCAAGTGCAGAGCGTGGCAGAGGAGGCGGAGAGATGCTCGTTTCGAAAAGGACGGATTAACGAAGGAGGGCTTCAGATAGTTCAGCCAAAAAACAAGGAGAATAGAGAGAGAGAGAGAGAGAGAGAGAGAGAGAGAGAGAGAGAGAGAGAGAGAGAGAGAAAGAGAGAGGGTTGGCCCCTGACCCAGGGACATTATGGGAAGGGAGATTATGGTTGTTCAAAACTCTCTAAGCACTCACCCTGGGACCCCAGCTAGTACTGAGACACACACACACACACACACACACACACACCTCAACACACACACACACACACACACGCACACAGTATATATATATATATATATATATATATATATATATATATATATATATATATATATATATATATATATATATATATATATATATTGAATATGCCATGGAGCTCCATTGATGTCCAAAAACTGTTAAAATCACATCAATGATCCGTCCTGCTGCTGGAAAAATGCAGCAGCAGCAAACGTGTATTAATCCGCCACTGAAAATAGTGAAAAATAGTGCCCAGCTGTTTTAGGAAATTACTGAAATTACTTTTTGAAAAACTGAAAGTATGTGTTTGAGATTTTCTTCTTCAGTGGTAACCAATATGTTTGGGACTGGTCTCGCAAAGAGCATTGGGAATTTCTTTTTCATAGGATTTCCTATTATAATTTAAAGAATGAATCATTTCAGCTTTATTCTCTGTTTTTGCACACACACATATACACACAAACACACACTCATTGAGAAAGAGAGCTTAACATTGTGCTCTATACTCGGCCCGGGACAAGAGTGTTTGGAGGAGGGAGCAGTGTGTTCTCGGGGTGAAAGAAGGGGCAAGACAGGGCGCTGCCAGCACCTCCTGCTAGTCTGAACAAGGAGGATGGATGGATGGATGGAGAGGAAGAGGAGGGCGAAAGATAAAAACCAAGATGGGGATGATGCTTTTACCAAATAAAAGTTGATTGATTTAGGTACTCTTGTTGTCGCTCAATCCTTTCTGCGATAAAGATGCAGCGACAAAAGCGGCAGATGAGAACGGAAACATGGAGGTTTGTGACTGTAAAAGGGGTGGAAGAGACAGTAGAGAAAAGAAAGGAGGTGGTGAAAGAAAAAGCGGGGGGAAAGAGACGCAAGAGGGGAAACGTTTTAAAAACGGGAGAGCTAGCTGTGGTGGACAGATACATCAATTATGCAAAACGCAATGGGAAAACTCAAATAAAAAAACTTTAACAGTGACTTTTACAAACAAGAATAACAGAAAAGTGCCAATTGTCCGTCAATAAATGACATGACAAAGGCACAAAGAAATAAGAGTGGCGAGCAGAAAAGATGGAGGGAAGCTTAAGAAAAAGGTTAGAGGAATGTGAGAAGATCGAGTCCTCAGTGGTTCAAGGGTCCTGCCTTGAATGTTAACACTGTTATATCACACACACACACACACACATAAAGGGCTGCCCCTTGTGCCCGCTCAATGAACTATGTATCACTGCTGCAACAAACACACATATGCCAGTTCCCTGCCACTCTTGTAGAAAGAAAGAAAGAAAGAAAGAAAGAAAGAAAGAAAGAAAAAGAGAGAGAGAGAGTTAATTATTTGGCATTGCAATATGAGCTGTCTGAGCTCACACACATGTGTGTGTGTGTGTGTGTGTGTGTGTGTGTGTGTGTGTGTGTGTGTGTGCGTGCGCGCGTGTGTGTGTGTGTGTGTGTTTGTGTGCATGCTCCATCTACATGCTCTATACATGCTGCATGTTATGTGACTGTGTGCTCATGTACTCATAGTATTTCCATTGACTGTGTGTGTGTGTGTGTGTGTGTGTGTGTGTGTGTGTGTGTGTGTGTGTGTGTGTGTGTGTGTGTGCGTGTGCGTGTGCGCGCCTCAGGACTGTGTAACCGCAGCTATGCAGCACACAGCGGGCTGGACCGCAGTAATGGAACATTGCTATATAGATGAAGCCACCAGGCCTTACAATCCCCGCTCTGTCTGAGCTGGTTAAAGGAACAATCCACCTAAAAAACAAAAGACCACACATGCGCTGTGGACCAGAGAAGGCTATGAGGTGATCGGCTGTCACGCGGCAGAATATAACGAAGGACGAGATTTGGTCGTGATGAGTGTTTTTTTTTAAGATCATGGAGAGTCTGTGAGAAACGGAGCAAAGGTTTTAAGGATTTCAGTATTTCCCTTGAAGCAGTCCACATTAAATCAAACATTAGATTTTTTTAAATGCTTAAATTGAATTGACCATGACATATAAACTGGTATAAACAATGGAAATCAGAACAATAACTATGTGTTTTTTTGTTGTCGATATTTTGGTGTAAGCTGTTTCCCCAGCTTTACCAAATGGTTGAGGACAATAAGATTGTTTTTTGGTTTGAGAATGTCAGGTTTTTGTATTCAAAATGGTGGAGGCGAATGCTAAAACATGCATGCACGCATATATTGGAGTGACAGGTTTAACTTATGAATCTAAACCAAGTGCATCTTGGTTGTGTGTTTCTGCTGCGTTCAAATGCAACTTGTGACATTGTATTATGGATATGGAAAGCCGAATACCCAAAGTGGTTGAAGTCCTGAGAAATAAAGTTGTCAGCACTCACAAACAAATGAAAAGTATTGTGTACTTACTTGTGAGAGCCGACGACTTTATTTCACTGACGACAAAAATAGAAGTTGTATTGTTACCTTGTATATATTTTTAGTTTTAAATAATAAAGTGTTCAAATGCAGAGAAAAGAATTATCAAATAATTCAAAACGTTAATATATACGTCCATAGGTCAAAACTTTCCACTGGCAAAGTGCTGAAAACCACATTGGGTGGTTGTTCAAATGAACTGTTCTCAGAAGGACGACTGCACTTGAAGGCACCACAAGTGCGTCACAAGGCACAGATGGAGATTAAAGGACAAATTCCCCCTTAGAAAGAAGTCGTTACCTTGTGTCGATTCCTTTACTGCCTGTTAAATATCAAGGAATTTGGTTTGTAGAAGTGCCATAAGAAAGGGCAGGAGGCAGCAGGACAGGTGGTGAAGGAAAGAGAGAGAGAGAGAGAGAGAGAGAGAGAGAGAGAGAGAGAGATAGCTGTCATCACTGTGAAAGATGAGAGAGTGTTTGGTCTGCAGACTGTTATTACTCTGCCCACCATCATTTGCACTTCATCACTGCAAAAAAGACAGAGACAAGAAAACAGGCTGCCAGACAGAAGAAGAACGCATGTGTGTGTGTGTGTGTGTGTGTGTGTGTGTGTGTGTGTGTGTGTGTGTGTGTGTGTGTGTGTGTGTGTGTGTGTGTGACAATAGGAAATAGGTTTCCCTTGTTGAGAAAAGCATTAGTCCGTGTCGATATCAAGTAAACTCATGCTGTGCTAAGTTTGAGAACACCGTTACCCAGAAATCCTAGATCGTTTTATTGGTAACAGTTACATAATCCCAAAGTTTTTAAATATGCATCTATACCATCAATTAATTTATAACAACTTCTGGGAACTTTGCACTTTGGGGACCCCATGTGGCAGCAGAAGGTAACTGCTTCACTTCAGTACAAACAAGTCCTAAAATGCGCTATGTAATGAATTGTGTATTTGGCATGTTGCTGTCTAGAAATCACTTTTGTCAGCCGGACCTTTGTCTTGGCGAAGAAGTTTCAAGATCCAGGAGTTTTATTTGTCAAATCAAATCGGACAGTGCCACATGGAATGCAGGAGTTTTTTGACTTCTTTTTATATTACTTTAGACTGCAAAATGTGTGGACTAGAGCTAAGTTTTTACACATTACACCTGTCAAAAAACAAGAAAAAACTGAAAAAGTTCATTAGCACGCTGTTATGACTCAAAAACACACGTTTTATAGTATTTCTATGAAGAACAGAGCTGTCACTTTCCATCTGGTATACTTTATAAAATGTTTTTTTAAATGTAGTGAAAGCATGTTCACAGATTAAAAAAACTGTATGGATTCATTTATTTGTACGACTCTAGACATTTAAATGTACACATATGCGTGTGTGTGTGTGTGTGCGTGTGTGTGTGTGTGTGTGTGTGTGTGTGTGTGTGTGTGTGTGCTCAGTAGTAACGCTCCTGCTGGCACCGTCCCTTTGAAAGCTTCAGCTCCTAATGAGAGCAGACAGGTTTCTGGCAGAGTGACCGTAAAAGTATTTCTAACTGCAGATTGCTTCAAAACGGATCCGTCACAAATATGGGCTTCTGGGAGGTGGAGTTAAAAAGATACTGTTATATATATTATATACACACATTAAGACAGAAGGAGAGTTTTTGTGGGAAACCCGGAAGAGACGTTAAGAGAAAAGAGGAGCAGGAGTAAAAGAATAAAAGAGAATGGAAATAAAGAAAAGAAGATAATTAAAGTTGGAACATATTCAGGATGCAAGAAAAATGTTTTGTCGGTTTGTTGCCAATAAATTTATATCCAGAAAATGTTGATGTGCTGACCGTTGTATATAATACAAAATATCACTCAATCACAAACACCCAACTTTACTGTTCTGGTTCACTCTCACGGCTCTCATTGTGTTGTTGTTTCTAGCCGCAGAAAGCATGTTTTCAACCAAAAAGCCAGTTTGACCTAATGGGAAGGCATATAAATAGTCACTTTTCGAGGCTATTTTGTGTGTGCTGTCTATGCATTTAAGCTTTTTTACGCTATTTCATGTCATTTAAGGGCGCTGATACACTAACCCGATGTACGTGATATACGTCAGGCGAGACAAAATGCCGTGAATTGACACGCAAAAAAAGCAAAACCAATGCGATTCCAGGCTAAAAGAAGCTATAAAAACCCACCTACTCAGCAGAAAACATTAGACAGCCACAGTAGTGGAGCGATTAGCAGCAAAAGAGACTTATATATTTCCCTTATGAGTTGGTGGAGACCCAAAACAGAGCTAAAAGAGAATAAATGTTGGGCGACAGGACTCCAGATGTTATTCTTTCACTGCTGGATGTGTAAATGAGCAACTGTTTGCTAACAAGTTCAACATGTTGAGCTTGCGAGTAAGTACAGCCCTTTAACCTTCATAAAGGAGATCCTGTCTCAAAAACAATGTTTGCAGGAGCCTCCAAACTGTGAATTGAAATAAATCAAATGCACTTTGTGCAGCTCTGTTGTTTTCTTCTGACACTCTTCTAATTCTTGAACTTATTCAAATGCTGTTCAGTTCTTGGCACATTTGGAGCCCCCTTTGAGACATGTAGTCTCCGCAAGCTATCAAGCAGCAGACTGGTAGCTCAGACATAAAACAGCATCTGAGCCAGAGGGTCCCGTCAGATCTCCATCTCTGTCTGTCTCACTTTCCCACAGCGCAGAGGAGGAGGATACTGCCGCCCAGCATCTCAGACTCTCTCATCCAAACAGTTTAATAGTATTTACTAAGCATTTCATTGACTACATTGACCTTTTAACCTTCACTTCAAGATCAGGTCAAAGGACGACCAAAGCTCGCTTCACTTTGTAGATTCTTCCAGATTTTGCTCTGCTTGTAGAGACATTTGGTCCTCATAAGTATAGACACACTCAGCCTTTCATTCCTCTCTCTGACTGACATGCCTAACACCCCCTCCTCCTCCTCCCACCTCCCCCCATAACCTTGGCCGTGGTCCTCGGTTGCATTCCGGGAACGCGTCTTGCTCGGTGTCAGATGTAACGGAGAGGAGCACCGCGAGTTCAAGCCCCACACACGGCAAACGTGCCTCCGCTCGCCGAGCCCCCACTTAGCTTTATTTTCTCTCCCCGCTTTTTTTAAGTTTTTCTATTTTTTTTTCTATTTCTCCCCCCGCACTCTCCCTGTCTTCTCTTTTCTTTCTTTTTTAATTGTTCTTCCCCCCCCACCCCCACTCCAACCCTTTCTGTCGTGCTCCTGGGAGCCATCAGTTCGCGCAGACAACGGCTGCTCAGCAGACTCGCGCGCAGCCCGGTGGGGTCAAACTATAAGCCTGAGCTTTCTTCTCTCAGCTGATAAACTCCCTTTTTTTGTCCACATTTCTCTTTCTTTCCCTCTAAACGTAAACGTTACACACACATGCAGGCACATTACAGCATTCAAAGGATAATGGGTAATTTTCCTGATTGATTAGCAGCAAATATGTTGTATATGCTCTACAGAAGATCAATTCCTCAAGTTTGGAAGCAAAAAGGGAAGCATCTCACCAACAAATGACCCATATCTCTCACCGAGAGCTTAAAAACTCACATCAACACACACATACACAGGACAGGACTTTTTTTCTTTTTTTGCAACCACACACCGCCTGTCAGTCAGCTTGTAAGAGGGGGAATCTCGCTCACTGAGTGATTTCTGAGACACGCAGCGTCTTTTCGGATGCGGGGAGCAGAGCTGCTGCGTCTGGATTCACCAGCTGGGAGGAAGGAGAGAGTGGAGAAGGAGGAGGGAAAGAGAAGAGTCTGTGCGATATGTGCACTTTACCCTCACCTTAACCATTTACTCTGCTTTCTCTCTTTCTTTCTTTCTCTCTCTCTCTCTCTGCACAAATCTCCCCGAATAATCACGTTCTTGTCATTTTTGGCATATCAAACATTCGACTTTGTTTTGAAATCTCAAGTAAATAGCCAGACGGTATATTGTACTCTATATTTGACTCCTGCACAGACACACCCGCCGCCACTTATTGCCAGCATATCAGATATGATCGATAGTCTATCAGCCTGACTCCAGCTCGACCTCTCCGCGCAGGGAAAGTCGCGCCGCAGTTGGCTGACCCAACATGTCCCGTCTGAGATAATAAAACTGATCTGATAGCCTGATGGAGCCACAGTAGAGTGAGAGAGAGATTGAAGGGCTATAAACTAATCAAAAGTGAAGTGAAAGTCTTTGATGGTCGTGTGTGTGTGTGTGTGTGTGTGTGTGTGTGTGTGTGTGTGTGTGTGTGTGTGTGTGGCTGGCTGGCTGGCTGGCGCGCTGACTAGTGTCGCTCTGTGTGCATCTCAGGCGCGCAGGATGAGGAGGATGAACCGGCTGAAATGTATATAGAGATCATATTTCACAGCATGATGAAGATTACTCGGGCTGAGACGAGACGTAATGTTATGATATAACAATATGTTTCATGGGATGTTGAGCCGAATTGATGCAAGTTGTAATCTGATGGGGGGGACATGCACAAATCCGCGTTTTCCTAGTTTGTCCTTGTATTGGTGCATGGTTGTTTTGTGAGCATCAGCAACTGTAGCGCAAAATATGTGAAAAGGTTAAAGAAAGGGCAATATTGGTGGTTAAAGGGTTGTCTACTAGTCGATATCAAGATTACGCTGTTCTGTCTTAGATGAACTCGTGAGTAAGTTGAGAGATCCGTTAAAGCCGCGCACAGGGAACCCAGTGAAAACGAGTAAAAGTGTGATGAATGAACTCAGAGTGGAAAATGCATAATAAAAATCTGGAAAGTCTTAAAGTATAGAGAAGGCAAATGGATTAGACTGATTTCATCATACACGGATAGAATCCCACAGACAGACACCGGAGCCAGCGCTGACCCAGACAACGTGTCGCGCTCCGCCAAGCCCCCCTCCTAGCCCCGAGGGCGCTCTTACCTGCAGGAGCCAGTGGCAGGTCTCGCCGATGAAGGGGAAGCCCATGGATCCTTTGGGCATGGGCAGCTTGCAGTTTTTATCCCGCGTGGCCGTCCATCTGAGCTGCCACAGCTGCTGGGAGACGGCGAGGAGCAGGACCATGGACACCAGGCAGGCGGCCAGAGTGGCCAGAGCCGAGATGAGGTCGAAAGTGTCGAACAGCATGGTGATGAAAATCCCGGTGGTCTCTCTGGGGCTCTGGACGGAGGGAGTTTCTTTAATATTTCTATTCGTGACAAAAATGTGTAGATCTGGATCCCCCGGGTAATTTAAAAAGTTTGATTTTCAAGTTCGCTCTGCGTAAAAAGCGCAATGCTCCTTTACGCACTCCAAAGCCGTGGTGGTTGTGTTGTCAGAATGAATGAACTGTGTGGAGTCCGATTTTTTTCTTTCAGATAGTGTGGATCTCTCTCTTGAAATAGTCACAAGTGGCGTTTCTGTGCGTAAAAAAAGTGCAAGTCAAAGTTTCTGCGGAGTGGAGGAGATGCGACAGGTGAGCGGAGCTGCCAGGCTCCCCCCGTATCTTCAGTATCACAACTCAGCTTGTAAAGTGAAAAAATAAAACCATTAAAACTCACTTTGTTTTAGTGATTTAAGCATTTAGAACAACAATCACTCAAGACTGGGGACTGTCCTGATGTTTGAAATCTCATCTTTGGTCCCGTTTGTGGGTCAGTGACTTAAAATGAAGTTGTTGTTTTTTTAAAGTCTGAAATTTGAAGGCAGGCAAAAAATATCTCAAGGTGACACGTTTATGTCAGAAGCTGTGACACCGTGGGACACGTGGAAAAAGCGAAGCCGAGCCCTGGAACAAACAAGGGCTTTACTTTTTAAAACTTCTCGCAGGGATGGAAATACTTGGTTTGGGGGGGGGGGATTAACGAAAAGTCTTCCAGGAATCGCGTCTCTCTTAACTAAACAAAAAATAGAACAAAAAGCCTCTTTTATAAAAGTTGTAATCTCTCTACGAAGCAAACTCGATGAAGATAAAGTAAAGTGTAGACTTTAATGATCCGTGAGCGTGCAGCAGTGAAAAGGTGCGCAGGAGATGCTTAGGAGCCACCGTCCTCTTTCTGCTTCTCTTAGCTTCTGTCGTCCACTCTCTTCTGTGTACCTTTCTGTTTCTAAGAGCGCTTCTCCCTCTCTCTCTCTCTCTCTCTCTCCTCTCTCTCTCTCTCTCTCTCTCTCTCTCTCTCTCTCTCTCTCTCTCTCTCTCTTCTTTCTTTCTCTCTCACTCTCTCTCTCTCTCTGCTGGCTGCCTATACAAGTCACCCTCAGTGTGTGTGTGTGTGTGTGTGTGTGTGTGTGTGTGGATGCGTGCGTGCGTGCGTAAAAGATTGTGTGTGCGTCAAGCCAAAGGCACCAATGAGTGTTTATATAGTGCGGAGGCAACTGGAAGGCTCCCGTCGCCCCCCTCCATCCCCACCCCACCTCACTCCAGAGTCGGCTAGAGAGGGCGAGAGACTCCCCTCCCTTTCCTCCTCCTCCTCCTCCTCCTCCCCCCTTCCTCCCTCCATCCCTCCCCTCTGCTCCACCTCTTTTAGCTCCTGGAGGACCCCCCTCTCTCCTCCTCCTTTTTCTCCCTTTTCCCCTCCCTACTCTTCCTTCTCTCTCCTCTCAGAAGGAGGGGTGGTGTAAAGTGAGCGGCAAGCGGCGCAAGAGGAGAGGAGGCATGGAGCGTGCTGGAGCTGGCAGTGCGCCAATGTGAGAAAAATAGACAGGAGAGAGAGAGAGAGAGAGAGAGAGAGAGAGAGAGAGAGAGAGAGAGACCGACCGGGCTGGCAGTTGCTTTTATGACTTCTGTCTCCGTGCAGGACGTACACACTCTTGAACTAATCACCTGCAGGCTGACACAGCGCTGCGCACACATCAGGACTGATGTGACCTCATTTTTAGTAAAGGCATTAGACATAATTAAAATAACAATAACAAATCACATTATAGTTGGTTCCGAAAAAGAAGGAAGCTACTGCTGTAAAATGATCTTTCCAAACTTGCCAAAGATCCAAGACGTGCCTTTACGCACGGACGTCGGCGCGTATTTGTAGATCATGCACTGCGTCTCCAGTTCTATATCTTCGTGTTTCCTCCCGTGCTCGTTCCCGGTGCATCGCGGGAAACGAATCACGGACCTCGCACCGGAAATGGTATAATTTCGTTTCCAAAATAATTCTGTGCCAAATGGCTAAAATCAGTTTGTAGGAGTGAAAATGCTTTCTTTCTTTCTTTCTTTCTTTCTTTCTTTCTTTCTTTCTTTCTTTCTTTCTGTCTTTCTGTCTTTCTGTCTTTCTTAGTTTTAATTACTTTATATTCTTTTGGTGAAACCTCACCTGTCAGCAGATATTCTTTCTTTCATTCTGTCTTTCTTTCTGAGTTTTGATCAGTTTTTTCTTTTTTATCTTTTTCTGGCACCTCACCTGTCAGCAGAGAGACTATCTTTCTTTTTCTTTCTTCCCGCCCCAAATGTCTCCTTCTCTGCTAATCTTTACAATACAGCTTCTAAATATGTTTTACCAAATAACAGCTTTTTTTAATCTAAGCTATTCCTTCTTTTCAGAAGTATAAATCCTCTGTCGATGCTCCCTCATCATTGCGTTCATCACGTCTCACTCCTCTTGTCTACTCCTGCATCAAAAATGAAACTCTGTTGACCTGCAAGCTGAACCAAGTGACTCCAGCGTCAGGTAACTGAAAGGTCAACAGCCACCGTCCCCCGGGCTACAAGTCCCTACATGTCCTCGCCTCGGCTTTTCCTTCCTAACTCTTCACAATCTGATCAATCTGACGCAGCCCGTCAGGATAGTCGGGGCTGTTCCCAGCACGATGCTGCGCCACCTCAGTTCCAAAGAAAATGACTGGCTTCAATTAGGTCCTCTGACTGTGATAGGTGATGTTACGTAACAGAGAGGTAGAGTGGACACCCTGACCCCAGCTGCATGACACACACACACACACACACACACACACACACCTGCAAAAGGTAATTGTTTCATAATAAAATCCATTTCTTTCTTAGTTTACACTCATTTTTTTCTCATATCATTATTCAGTCTGCTGTTGTTTTCCCTTCTTTTCTTTGTTTTAATCTGCACTTTTGTGCCTCTTTTTGTCACTTTCACATCACTTCAGCCCCCTCGTATCCGTTTGTCCTTCCTTGTCATCCCACTTCACACCTTCTCTCTTTTCTCTCTGTCTTTTCCTCCCTCATCCCTAATTCAACACAGAATGAGGAACAAGTGTCAGAGGGATTTCTGCTCTTATGGGACATTTCACTGAAGTTCATCAGGTCTCTCTCTCTTTCTTTCTTTTCAGCGTCTCAAACTCATTCTCACACTCAGCGGCTCAATGCTGCCGCCTAGCGGAGTAGAAACACATGGCAGCCGGCCAGAAAGAGAGGAGAGGAGGAAAGAAAGGGCAGCATTGTTTGCAATTTCTCCTTTCTCTGAGTAAATGGTGTGAACTTTTAGTCTCCCTATTGTCAAAGTATTAGAAATTTAGATTTGGGCATGCATTGCCATCAGAGACTTACAGCTCAAACACACACACACACACACACACACACACACACACACACACACACACACACACACACACACACACACACACACACACACACATTGGATGTGCAGCATTTAACACAGAAAATCAATAATGCACCAAACCCTCACCAGCATATTGAAGTTATTCCCCATTCTATGTACTTTTCCATGCTGAAAATATATTTCATTACATGAATTCATATTTCTAAAGGCATATGTTTGCCTGTATCAGAGAGTACAGTACTTGTGTTTCATTTTGGTACGTTTTGTAAACCCAGTTCATGTACGATGTCAATGTCTAGTTCCAGTCAATAAAAAGCTGCAAGTGTAGTTTACGTCCATTTATTAATTAAGGAGAGACAAAAATACAATTTCCAGACTTAAAAAAGCAATATAAACTCTTAAACACAAACGCAAAAAAAAAACAAATGAACAAAACACAGCATTTATAAATATGCAATATATATATATATATATATATATATATATATATATATTGTTTTTAATTATGTAAATCCTACAGCAAAACAGCCTCAAGGTACAATCCTCCACATTCATACACAGATGAGCCTGTTTTTAAAACAAGAGATTATACAAAAGGTTTCTTTGACCCTCAAAAGGAAGGTAAAGGAACTGTGCAGCGTGGGAAATGATTAACCCCGGATTTATAAAGTACAAAAGGTAAATTGGTGTTAGTATGAAGAGCTCAAGTTGGTCTGGGATGGTGGCACTGGGATGGTGGCACTGTGATGGTGGCACTGTGATGGTGGCACTGTGATGGTGGCACTGTGATGGTGGCACTGGGATGCCACCATCCCAGTGATTTTATTCTGGTTTCACACAAAAAGCCTGAAACACGAGCCCTCGCATTTCACTTTTTGATCAGCAGATCAGCTGCTGAATCACAGCTACATGACAACTGACTGTGGGTGAGGTGGAGGGAGTGTCAGCACCATGGAGAGCGTCTCAGCACTGCAGAGAGACAGAATTAAGCTGTTTATACACTATTTCCTCTCAGTGGTGGAGAGTAACTACACTGTAAACCTTTGATGTAAATTTACAGCTAAAATCTCACAGTCTCTTACTGTTTTGATGTTGCACAGTGACATACTGTAAATGGCAGTGCATTCTGGGAGAGAATAATATTGTTACAGATTACAGGTATTTACTGTTTCCCGCTGTGTGCACTCATGCCCCAGAAATACTTGTTTCTAACTTAGCTCTGGGGAGCGTATTCCCCGGACTCCTTATGTTTTTTTGCCTCGCAGTTTTCCTTGGAACAGGGTGGCACTTAAATCATGGTTGCAGCTGCCGCCGTGGATCTGCTCGGTGCCCTATTACACTCTGTTATGCCCTGCAGTGCCCTGCTACACTGCCATTGCCCTGCTACGCCCTACTACACTCTGCTATTGCCCTGCTACACTCTGCTATGCTATGCCCTGCAGTGCCCTGCTACACTCTGCTATGCCCTGCAGTGCCCTGCTACACTCTCCTATGCCCTGCAGTGCCCTGCTACACTCTGCTATGCCCTGCAGTGCCCTACTACTACTACTAGTGTGTAGAACTTGTATCTATTTATGTGTCTTGTATGTGTTTATACTTGCACACCAAAGTTGAAGATATAAAAGTAGGTTTTAAGTTTGCCTACAAGATACGCATTTTGGATGTTCACTTAGCCCCTGAAAAATATCCTCCAACTGGAGCTTAAGGTGACCTCATCCATTATATTACAAGGCCACAACATCTTGTATAATGTCTCAGACTACCAGTGTCCCATTCCAGGTTAGGGGCGGGAATATTTGCCGGTGCTTAGCCCATTAATGCCATTATGTGTGTAAGTTAGATAATTGGTTGCTTTCATGTTGTTGTGGATAGAGTGTGTGTGTGTGTGTGTGTGTGTGTGTGTGTGTGTGTGTGTGTGTGTGCGTGCGCACGTGCACGCGCATGTGTATGTTTCTTTGTATAAGCAAAGACGCCTTATCTTTACATTCCACAGGGATGTCCGTTTAAGCTTCTAACACTTTACCTAAACACACACACACACTCGCTTACCTCAGTTAGCCCGAGTGGAGACAGTGTGGGTGTGTGACAGTCAGTGAAGGAAAGAAAAGAGTCAGTGTGTCAGTGTGTATGGTGGTGATGGTTGTGCTAGCGGACGCATTTTCAATTTCCTCTGACCCTGGAACCACCTTTTACAGCCAAAGTGTTTAGCTTAGGCTTTAAAGGGCTTAGTGGGACACAGGAAGCGAACGCACACACACACACACACACACACACACACACACACGACAGGAGAGAAGGAAGAGAAAGACAGTGAAGAGTTGGTTTTATTCTTTCAGAAAATGAGTTACGCATCACATGGTTGCAAAACTATACACAAAACAAATATACAAAAATAACAAAATAAAAAAAAAGTTTATGTTTTTACATAAAGTGATCTTGACATCGGAGTTTAAAGGCAAACAAAGTCGGACAAATATTGTCATTTATGGTCAATTTCAATGAAATGCATGAATTGAGGTAGTTGTACGACGGTGTGTTAGGGCTGTTGTAGCTCAAAACTAAATCCTTCATGGAGCCTTGGGGAGGGAGGTTATATTCCGGGAAAAAACTTTTACCAAAATTGAAGTTGTAGAGAACACCACTAGGATATACTCTAACTCTATAAAGTCATACATGTAGTTCCTGGTGCACAAAATCACCTCATCTGACTCAGTATGTAGACTGAATAAGCCCAAACGTGCTTTTGGTGGTAAATTTCTTTATTGCTAAACATCCAATTGCAAAGTCTAATTTGATTAGGTCACTGCAGGCGTGATCCACAGCAAGCAGCGGTGTGTGTGGTGTGATGAGGTTAATCAAACATTGCCAAGTAAAAAGATGTTTCCTTGTTAAAAAAGCACAATTTTTTCTTTCGCTCGCAAATTTATGACTTCATGATCTCACAGAACACTGTGAAAGTTTTTTCTTGTAAATTTACAACTTTAATCTTTAATTTGAGTTTTTCTCAAAATATTACCCTCCTCTACTGGATAAGTGATTTTTATTAAATCTACAGGGCACTAATACAGTGTGTATGTACAACTCCACAACATTTCTAGATAAGATAAGACAGAACTTTATATATCCTGAGGGAAATTGTTGTGCAGCGTAAAGTGGGAAAGAGTGGAAATGTATAAATGCTGGATTACAATGAGTATTGAATGAAGGCTTTTTTTTTTTTTTCAATCCTAAACCATTTTTTTCTTTTTGCATCTCATGATTATGAGATACCTGGATTGTGAGGTACTGACACAGGATTGAGACTCTCTCATTCAAGAGTGACTCAGTGAGCCACCCAAGAACTTAACAAAACCATAAAGAGCACAAGCTGTAATTCATACAGGTCGTCCTTTAACCCACGGTACAAACAAACACAATGTACTTGAAGACAAAATTCATAAAACAATAAAAACAATAAATAGAATGAAACAAGATGTGATTCATCAAATTTAAACTTGACTCAATATGAAAAGGGTCGGGGAAAGAGGTTTTGCAGTCAATAATGACCTCATTACCACACACACACACACACACGTACATACGTTAGTGGCACCCTGGTGACCCCACATCCTGGGTTATAGTAAACTGCTCGCTGTCCTATGAGGTCAATGAGCTATGACATCACCACTTGCTGCCTACTGACTCACAGACTTAAGATCCGCACTGATTTAAAGGCAGCACAGTCTGACTGCAGAGGGCTTACAAGAAGTCAAATAACAGCCAGAAAATCATTTATACTGAGACAAGACATAAGCAAAACTAAGAAAATAAACATAAACTAAGACATTTGCATCATCAGCATTTTGTTTGCTGCTTTATTTTGGATTTGTGGGACTGGTCAACATCACAGGGATGCTATTATTACCATTTACAAATCAGTACAAATTTAGGCAAGTTTTGCACCCAGCAGTGCTAGTTTGCCAAAGGTTTTGGATAACTTTTTAACCTCTTCAACCCGACAGACGGTGACAGTGGTGAAAGAAGTATTCAGATCCTTTACTTGAGTAAAGGTTCATGAGTATTATGAGAACAATGCACTAAAAGTACAAAAGTACTCAGTGTTCGGATTATTTTTACTGATGCATTAACTTGTAAGCAGCATTTTAAAAGGATAGTTGGCATTTTTTGAAGTGTGGTTGGATGAGGTACTTATCACCATAGTCAGTGTTTTAGCTACAGTAGATTTTAGATGCCTAAAAAAAATCTATATCACTTTAAGTGTACACTGTATTTAGGATGTTATCACAGCTTTACCTTGCAGTCCGACAGCCCTTTACGACGGGGAACTGAAGCAGTTATCTCTGCTCTCTTCAAAGCCACCAGACTTTGTCAAAAACAGTCATTTTACCTTGCAGAACAAGGGAGTTGCTGGTCTACCGCTGCCTCCATCGGTTAGTTTGTTTGTGTTATTGGGTGACTTTAGTGACTTGGAACTCACTCTTTACATACCAAATTATATCAATGTCACCAAAGTCGCAAAGTCACAAGCAACTACAGCTGTAAAATAAAGTAAATCCTGTGGAATAGAAATCTTACGGTGTAGAAAGTGGAGAAAATACTCGAGTAAAGTACAACTAGGTCTATTTAGTTATGTTCCAGAGCCAAAGTTGAGCATCTGTATGTCATATTCTTCTTACGAGTGAGCAGCCGCCATTCTCAGAGGATTATTCCTCTGAGAATATATATTATATTCTTGCCAAAACCCCTAAAAAACGTGTCACTGTGGCCGTTCCAATACAGTACCAGCTACTTCTGAGTGTCACATAAGACTAAGATAAAATCAGTATTATTCACATTTTTCTGCTGTCACAATGCTTAAAAAAGTACAAATCTCCTCTCAGGAAGCCCCATCATTTTCCTGTCATGGTACGTTTGTGAATCATTGACCTTTTAGCACAAAATTACCTCCAATGTATCTCAACTTTTGGGTGTTTTGTTTTAACTTTTCCCTCAATCGTAGCATCACACAGTTTCAATGAATTGTGAACCAAGCAGATAGTTTTGTGTGTGTTTTTTTTCTCACATTTGAAGCCACGTGCTGCAGTAATGTAAGGTTCTAAGAGGTTAAATAGGCAGATAAATAATATTTAAATGAGTTTGGACTCGTTTCACAGAGTGACGTTCTATCTGGAAAAAGATGCTCATCGGAAAAGCTTTTATGAATTTGAAATGGGTTTGTGAACTTTTTGCTATGTGATCACAGGCGGCACCAATTAGCTTTGCACATTTTATCATGGTTTGAGGTAACCTCCATATGAACAGCTGGGCAGCTGCAGACCCATGGGGATGAATTCACAATAAAAATGACCTGGCAGAGCTGAAGGAGACAACAACAAAAGAACAACACCGGAGCCACCGTAAAGAGAAAAAAAGAAGTGAGACGTTCAGCAGTTACAGATGGGGCAAATGGTTCATTTTAGTGGGGAGGTTTTGACACGTGGCGCTATTTTGCTGCTTATGAACTTTATCCTCATGCTTTTCTCAGTGTTAAAGTGCCCATATTCTGAAAAAAAAAATCACTTTTTGGGGATTTGGTGTGTAATTTTGTGTCCACACACATACAAACTTTAGGTTTCTGAATGTCCTCTGCCTTCAGTCTCCAGATGAGCTGGTCAACATCTGCACGGCTTTCTACGTCATTTGCTGAAACGAGTCAGGGGGGCTAGCATGCTGGCGTTAGCTAGCGTCAGCATGCTAGTGGTTAGCCCCTCTTGTTCTCAAAGGCAAAACACTGCTACAGCACACACAAGTTCACCATAACTCCCAGCTAATCCTGACCGAAGTTGGAGAAACAGCTTGCTAGCTGATGTGATCTTACCGAGCTACTGCACATGTGCAACTCCCAACAAAGATGGAACAGAAGTGAGATGTCTCACTCTGTAGCTAAAACAGAGACCTGAACACACAGGTCAATATCGTGTTTTTTGAAAATGAAACCATGTAAATACCTATTCTGGTACAACCTTAAAATAAAATAATGAACCTGAAAATGAGCTAATATGGGCACTTGGTCAATGTTGTCTAATCACGCTGTTTTTGTAACTGCGGTTTATCCAGACCTAAAAGTTCAATAGATTTTTATGTTTAGAAATAACATTTGTGCATAGCATTGTCCGAAACAACATACTAAATTTGGAAAATGTTTCTTTGCATTGTGCAGTCTCCTGTGCCATTTAAAGAAAAACAAATATTGAAACCGAGAAGAAGGCCTTTTGGGGGATAAATTTAGTAGGAAGAAGGGAACTATCTGTACTGGGTTTGATGCCCACAGGGTGCAGGGTCAGTGACTAAGTGTGGTTGAACAGTACAGGATCTCATGCCGATTCCTTGAACTAATTAAGTACAAAGTGGCCGCTCCCCTTCCACCAAATTTTCTGGATCGGGGCATGTGGGAAGACTTCTGAGTAAAACTAGGATGTGGTTTTTTTTTATGCAGCTCCACAAGGTTGGTGTGCGACAACTTAATTAGAGCTTCATTTGATCAGAACTGTGTGTTTCCATGTCTGCAGGAAGACGAATGAGAAGATGGTTCAGTTTCTTGTTTGTTTTTTCACCAAAAAAAATGCTATTGTGGGTTTGTGTCCTGCCTGAGGGAAGTGAGTTGGTAACATCCCTTCTCTCAAACATCACTGCTAATGAGCCCTTGAGCAGGCATGTAGTACAGTCTGATCACAGTCTCAGGACTGTTTTACTATTATTGTCCTTTTGTTAGTTTTTTGCCTTTCCAGCTCGGCGTCTTTAGCTGATTTTGTAATCAACAAGCAGTGGTGGAAGATTGAGCTCTTTAACTGAAAGTAGTAAGACCACAGTGTAGAAATACTCTCCCTGCGTTCCAATACCCATACTGTTTAGTAGGCCAGAAAAAAGATTGAGTATGTTATAATGCATTGTTGGTCAAATGCAGTATACCAAAAATTCCAAGATGTCCGAGTTATGCCGTATGCAAGCCAGCGTGCTTTTCTGGCTATTCTGACCCACAATCCTTAGCGCAGCATGTATGTAAAAGTTCAAGGCGCAATTTTATGAAGTGTCTCAGCTCTTCGGAAATTGAGGATTGAAACAGGGTGAAAAAAACTTGTCCCTCCCTCATCACCGCCCTTGAGCAAGGCCCTTAACCCCAACCGCACCAGTGGAGCTGCTCAGTGGCCAGCAGATGAGACTGGTTGTACATGGCAGCTTATGAATTTGAATGTGTGACTCTCAATTAACTTACCTGGATAAATAAATAGACCAGTAGTTTTCTGTAATCCTGCTGACAAACAGACAGACAAACCGAAAACATAACCTCCTTGGCCAGGTTAAGCCATTGGCTCCATTTGTTGTGATTTCTGAGTCATTTAACTAAAAGTTTGTCTTTGACTCTCTGGCCATCAGTGACCATTGACAGAGACAGGCTGACCTTAAGCCACCCTTGTGAGCTGTCGTAGCCACATGACATGATTGCAACATAACAGAGGGATGAAAGTAGTTTCAATGTGGCAAATAAAAACCTCTGATGAAGAGGCTGGGTGAAAAAAGAAAAGAAAAATGTCGCTGGGAGGACTGTGCTTTTTAATAACAAAATGAGGTGATAAATGACAACAACAAATCAGGCGTTGAAGGGAAAATGTGGTGAATGAATGACTAACTTTGGTGATCCTTTAACTTTAATGTTTTTGTCTCATAGTTCAGTTTATGACCAAATACCATCATGTCATCGTGGAGCCTCTTCAGATTCTACACCTTGTTTTAAAACACCCTGACTCTTGTCAAAAGTTGTACTTTCATTGGTTGTGTTGTGGTGTTTTCAATCCAATTCCCTGGTGTGTCACTGATTGGAAATTATGACCTGACATTATAACTCCAGATGTGACTGTACACTGTATCTACTGTTCATTTAGCCTTGGCTTGATTACATCATTTTGGTAAAGATCAGTGGAAAGTTTTGGTCATGGAAAAAAAAATGGCCAACATTACCACGTCATGCAAACAACTAACACTTGTTTTCTTGCAATAAGTATGAATTTGCCATAAAACTAGTTCTCGTTCTTTCTCTAATGGATGGTGGTTGGGTTATGTGGATTACGACAGAGCGTCTGACCGCAGACTGGCATTTAATAGGGCAGCACCAAGCAGCTCGTAACCCTGCTGCTCCACACCGACACGTCTGTAAAACGTCTGTGTGCCAACAAGGCGGCACACACATCCCAAAACTATTAGCCTCCTCTGCACAGGGGGCACGGTGTGCGTGTGTGTGTGTGTTCTTGTTTAACTATGTTTCTGGGGTCAAAAAACCAGGAGTTCAGTATATTTCCCAACAGTTTTGTGGGGCCAAAATGCTAGACCTTACAACTTTAAAGGGCTATTTAAGGGTTAAAACTTGGTTTTCGGATTAGGGTTAGAATTAGGTTCTGGTTAGGGTGAGGGTAAGGGTTAAGGTTAGGCATTTAGCTGTAATGGTTAAAGTTAGGGTAAGGGGCTAGGGAATGCATTATGTCAATGATGGGTCCTCACAAAGATAGTCCCACCCACTGTGTGTGTGTGTGTGTGTGTGTGTGTGTGTGTGTGTGTGTGTGTGTGTGTGTGTGTGTGTGTGTGTGTGTGTGTGTGTGTGTGAAAACCTTGTTCCCATAAATATCATGAGCTACACATCCTGAGTGACACACACACACGCACACTGTTGTTAATCAGAAGTTTATAGATAACATATGCAGCATCAGTTTCCCATGATGACACACCGCCGTTAGCTAGAAAACACAGTTCATTAGGTCAAAGTGATGTGCGTTAAAGAATGTGCATACTTTCAAGTAAGTTCATGACAAATGTGTGTATGAGTGTATTTAAAGGTTCTTCAGTGCTTGCTATGAGTGTGTGTTGAATCATTTTAATGAGGGTTGTTCAGTTGAACATAGGTGAAGACCCAAATTAAGACATCTGGGCTCAATGACTCAGCTATGTGTGTGTGTGTGTATGTATGTGTGTGTGTGTGTGTGTGTGTGTGTGTGTGTGTGTGTGTGTGTGTGCCTATGTTTCTCCCTCACTCGTATTTAATGTCTTGAACTCTTGCTGTGTCTCATCGTCACTGATGGGAAAAGTTCAAACTCGTTAGTTACTCAGTTACTTTGAAAAAAAAAAGCAGTTATTGGACAAAACAAATGTAAGATTAGCACAATTTATGTAATTCACCCCAGTGGAACTATAAACATAAAAATGAACAAATGAGCAATAAACCACAAGTAATCTGTGTTCACTAATGCCGCTAATTTCCCAGAAATCATAATGATAATAATCGTTAGTCTGATTCCCGACACTGACACTCTTTCTCTAGCTCTCTATTGCTCACTCACTCACTCACTCACTCACTCACTCACACACACACACACACACACACACACACACACAGACACAGTAGTCTGTGCTGGTCAGGCCGCAGCTATTTTCGGGGGAATATTATTTAAACTCACTGAAAGAGATGAAGAGACAGGACAGCAGATCAAGGACGAAAAGAAGGTAGAGAGAGTTTCAAAGGACCGGACCACAGGCATCCAGAGAGAGAAGAACAATGTGGTCGTCCTGCTCAGAGGACATTTCTAGTTTAAAATTGAATTACTTTAACAGAAATTTATTTTCTGGTGTGTCATGCCGCTGTTAGGGTGTGTGTGTGTGGTCAATTCCCCACTTGGTATTCTGGGGTAATGCATGTTAACATTCATGTGGGGAGCGGTGGCTTAAAGGTTGGGGAAACAAGCTTGAGGGGCCGGGAGGTCTGGGTGGGCGAAGTGAAAGAGCAGCGCAAAAGAGAGGCTTCCTCTCAGTGAAACTCCTCTGAATGAATAAAGGTTAAAAAAAAGTAAAATGTTAGCAAATTATGTTCAGAAATAAATTAACATGCTGTTTAATGGCCAGCAGAGACAAGAGTCAAGGGATCAAACCATGAAAAAGAAGTGAAGAGAACACATACAAATCAAATTAAAAAGAAGAAAATTGAAACTACATATTTGTTCTTTTCCTAAACAATGATGAAGAAAGAGAGAAAGTGAAAGTTACATGCACAGTTGGTGTTTCTATAACCTTTGACCCCTGAGGCTCATCAATAACCGGGAGGCGAGGAGAAGTGTGTGTGCCGTCTCATCCGTCTTCATTAGGCCTCGGTGTGTGTGTGTGTGTGTGTGTGTGTGTGTGTGCGTTCGCCCACACACAGTTTAAGCAGATACTCACATGTAGGATTCATTCATGTATGCAGACAGTTGGGTTGAGCAAGAAAAAAACAATCTGAGCTTTTATTTTGAAAATATAACTGCTGTTTTCTGTTAGTTTTGTGGGTTTTCGAGTCTTTTTGAAAAAGCCCACTCGAGGTCAAAGTTTAACCAGCTTTTCATTTTCCAAAAGCACACACACAAAGATCAATCACATGTTGTGCCAGTTTTATTTTACTCTCTCTACCTTTTTATCACCTCTCCATCTCGCTATCTGTTCGAGGAGGAAGAAAGGTTTTACACACTTTTATCTGATGGACGGATTATTTAACTCTCTATCTCACACACAGGAGCAGCCAGATGATATGCAAACCAGACCCAAACCGGGAAGTGATGGTGGTGTTGAAAGCCTCACCGCCATGTACAGTACAGCTGTGTGTGTGGACAGAAACACTGGCACAGATAACAGAAACTTTATCTCATTCCTTATTTTTACCTCACAAGTTTTTCCTCACCTTGATTTACACATTTTATTTAAACTGAACATCTTTTTTTAGCAGAAACCTTGAAGAATGAGAAGCAACTTAGGAAAAAATTGAATACTTCACTTGCCCATATATATATGTATATATATACACTGGTACGAAACACTTGCGCATACATACATATGCAAGTGAAGTATATATGTATGCGCAAGTGAAGTATGCATGTATGTGCTTAAGTGTTTAATACCAGTACATATGTATGGGCACGTGAAGTATTCAATTCATACTCTTCCTGTTTTGTGCCATAAAGCAAATGTTTTGTCCCAAATCCACACATTAATTACTAGTTTTGAATCTTTAGTGTCTCCACACCAGAAAGAGGGGCACAATTAGCTGTATGCTACACGCTTGATTTCTGTAGTTTGCTGTTGATGCACACTGTTTACCCACAATGCAATGTTAATCAGCTACAACGTCTGACAGTGTGGACCACAGTACGCAAGCTGACAGAGAGTAACACAAATCAAATAGCATTGCACTTATTTATAGTAAATAAAGGAAAGTATTTTTTTATCGTCTTCAGGATGCATATTAAAATATATATCACATTTATCAGACAAGACAGAGATGAGAATATTAAAAAAAGATACTAGACTAATACACATGGTGACAAAAAAAAACTATTTATATATATATATAGTAACTGGGGTGATTATTTAACACCATTATGGGTGTTGCTTAAAATATGTATAATTGTTAAGTTGGAAATTAACATAATTTAGTTAAACCGCTAAGATCTCATAGATTCCCTAGTCTATAAATTAAACTATGGGCTTAAGAAGACACACATTAACATGTTAGTAATTACTCGGTTAGACTTAAGAAAGTAACAGCAGTGTGTTATTGCTACTAAGCTTAACAAGGACATAAAGGAGGAAAGGAAACAAGGAAGGATGTATGACTCCTTCCTCTCTTCTTTCACCTACCTTTGCCTGCTTGTGTGGTTATTATGTGTTTGGAGAAAGTTATTCTTCCTGTTTCTATATTCAGGTTTCATCTCTTCCTTGTCTGCTAGAACACAGTATCAAACCTGAGCATCACACACACATGCAAACACACTCACACACACACACACACACACACACACACACACACACACACACACACACACACACACACACACACACACACACACACACACACAAATGTCATTTAAAAAAAAGACATAAAGATGAACAGATAGTTTGTGAAGCGTTGAGTGTGCAAGAAAAGAACTGATGAGATGATATATTTTGCATGTGTGTGTGTGCGTGTGTGTGTGGGGGTGTGTGTGTGCAGAAATTGTCCAAATGATTGCTTGAAAACATAAAGATAGAATTTTTCAATTTATGTTATATGTAACACTTGTTAAAGATCTTTGTGAGAATAAATTTAGAGGCAAATTATTTTCATATTGATATTTTGAGAGATGTTAAAACCTAAGACTTTAGCAATGATAAATATTATTTTCATTCAAGTATGCACATTTATTCATGAGAATGAACATTTTTTCCAAAATGCATGCAATGTTTGAAAATCTGGATTGACACCAAAATCATCAATCAATCATTTTATTATTAGTAATAATCTGATACTCATTAGTTTGAATTTATTGTATATTTTGGACACGTTTCTGTCCTAGTAGCAGTTTTAAAAGGGTTTATACACAGACCCATAAATCTTTATACACAGTATATACGGCTGCTTCTTCAGGCTCTTAATGTGTTTGGCTCTTCAGAAAGCAGAGGGAACATGAAGATTATTGAAGTCTGGATGTGTGTGTGTGTGTGTGTGTGTGTGTGTGTGTGTATAGGTTTTTAAAACAGAGATCTGCTGCTTCTCACACTTGCCAGACCACAGGAATATGAGATAGACCGTTGTCAGACGAGTAATAATAGTGAGTTAACACACGTACACATCTTGTAATACTCAAAGCGTGTATTCAGCAGAAAGGGAGAATTTTAAGTGATCCAACAAATATGCTCATTTACACACTTTGACATACTATGCTAGGGGAGGCTGTGGCTCAGTGGTAGAGTGGTTGCCTGTCAATGGGAAGGGTGGTGATTCAATCCCTGGCCCTGCAGTCCCATGTTGAAGTGTCCTTAGGCAAGACACTGAACCCCGAGTTGCTCCCGATCCTGCACATCGGAGTGTTAATGTGTGTGCATGTTTATCTGATGAGCAGGTGGCACCTTGTACAGCAACCTTGGCCCCAGTGTGCGAATGGTGAACATATGATGTAAAAAGCGCTATGAGTAGTCGTTAAAACTTGAAAAGCGCTATATAAATACAGCACATTTATACTATGACTTTTTTAAATTTTATTTTGACATACTATACTATGGCTTTTTTTTGACATACTATACTATGACTTTTCTTGACGTACTATACTATGACTTTTTTGACATACTATACTATGACTTTTTTCAATTTTATTTCGACATACTATACTATGTCTTTTTTGACATACTATACTATGACTTTTTTGACATACTATACTATGTCTTTTTTGACATACTGTACTATGACTTTTTTGACATACTATACTATGACTTTTTTGACATACTATACTATGACTTCTTGCAACATACATACTATTACTTTTTTTGACATACTATATTATTACTTTTTTGACATACTATACTATTACTTTTTTCAATTTTTTTCGACATACTATACTATGACTTTTTTGACATACAATACTATGACTTTTGTCAATTTTTTTTCATTTTGACATACTATACTATGACTTTTTTAACATACTATACTATGACTTTTCTTGAAATACTATACTATGACTTTTCTTGAAATACTATACTATGACTTTTTTAATTTATTTTGACATACTATACTGTTTTTATTTCAACATACTATACAATGACTTTTCTTGAAATACTATACTATGACTTTTTTCACATGCTATACTATGACTTTTTTCAAAAACAAATTTCAGCATACTATACTGTCTTTTTGACATACTATACTATGACGTTTTTCACATAATATACTATGACTTTTTTGACATACTATACTATGACGTTTTTCACATAATATACTATGACTTTTTTGACATACTATACTATGACGTTTTTCACATAATATACTATGACTTTTTTGACATACTATACTATGACTTTTTCGACGTACTATACTATTACTTTTTCTCGACATACTATACTATGACTTTTTTCCGCTTTTGTCAACATACTATACTATGACTTTCTTGACATACTATACTATGACTTTTTTCATTTTTTTTTGACATACTATACTACGACTTTTAAAAATAAAAATTCGACATACAATACTATGACTTTTTTCAATTTTGTTTCTACATACTATACTATGACTTTTTTGACATAATATACTATGACTTTTTAAAAAAAAATTTCGACATACTATACTATAACTTTTTTGACATACTATACTATGACTTTTTTCAATTTTTTATCGACATACTATACTATGTCTTTTTTGACACACTATACTATGACTTTTTTGACATAGTATACTATGACTTTTTCGACGTACTATACTATACTATTACTTTTTTTCAACATACTATACTATGACTTTTTTCATTTTTTTTTGACATACTATACTATGACTTTTTTGATATACTATATGACTTTTTGAAAAAATGTTTCGACATACTATACTATCACTTTTTTTACATACTATACTATGACTTTTTTAAATTTTGTTTTGACAAACTATACTATGACTTTTGTCAATTTTTTTTTTGACATGCTATACTATTACTTTTTTTTCATTTTGACATACTATACTATGTCTTTTTCGACATACTATACTATGACTTTTCTAGAAATACTATACTATGACTTTTTCACATACTATACTATGACTTTTTTGACATACTATACTATGACTTTTTTAAAGTTTGAGATACTATACTATGTCTTTTTTGACATACTATACTATGACTTTTGTCAATTTTTTTGACATGCTATACTATTACTTTTTCATTTTGACATACTATACTATGTCTTTTCGACATACTATACTATGTCTTTTTGACATACTATACTATGACTTTTTGACATACTATACTATGACTTTTTCGTACTATACTATACTATTACTTTTTTCAACATACTATACTATGACTTTTTCATTTTTTTTGACATACTATACTATGACTTTTTGATATACTATATGACTTTTGAAAAATTTTGACATACTATACTATCACTTTTTTACATACTATACTATGACTTTTTGATATACTATACTATGACTTTTTGAAAAATGTTTTGACATACTATACTATGACTTTTTTACATACTATACTATGACTTTTTAAATTTTGTTATACTATGACTTTTGTCAATTTTTTTGACATGCTATACTATTACTTTTTTCATTTTGACATACTATACTATGTCTTTTTCGACATACTATACTATGACTTTTCTAGAAATACTATACTATGACTTTTTCACATACTATACTATGACTTTTTTGACATACTATACTATGACTTTTTTTTTTAAAGTTTGAGATACTATACTATGTCTTTTTTGACATACAATACTATGACTTTTGTCAATTTTTTTTTGACATGCTATACTATTACTTTTTTTTCATTTTGACATACTATACTATGTCTTTTTCGACATACTATACTATGACTTTTCTTGAAATACTATACTATGACTTTTTTTACATACTATACTATGACTTTTTTCAATTTATTTTGACATACTATACTATTACTTTTTTTATTTCAACATACTATACTATGACTTTTCTTGAAATACTATACTATGATGTTTTTCACATACTATACTTTTTTCCGCTTTTGTCAACATACTATACTATGCCTTTTTTTTTTTAAATTCGACATGCTATACTATGACTTTTTTCAATTTTGTTTTAACATAATATATCTCCATCTTCATTTATACTATTCGCTTGACATACTATACCCAAACTTCCCTTTCCCATAATATAACATAACATAATAAACATAATATACTATGGCTTTTTTTCAACATACTATACTATGACTTTCTTGACATACTATACTATGACTTTTTTCATTTTTGTTTTGACATACTATACTATGACTTTTAAAAAATAAAATTCGACACGATATTATGACTTTTTTCAATTTTGTTTCTACATACTATACTATGACTTTTTTGACATACTATACTATGACTTTTTAAAAAAAAATGTCGACATACTATACTATAACTTTTTTGACATACTATACTATGACTTTTTTCAATTTATTTTGACATACTATACTATGACTTTTTTATTTCAACATACTATACTATGACTTTTTTGAAATACTATACTATGATGTTTTTCACATACTATACTTTTTCTTTTTCAACATACTATACTATGCCTTTTTTACATACTATACTATGACTTTTTCAATTTTGTTTTGACATACTATACTATGACTTTTTTTGACATACTATACTATGACTTTTTAAATTTTTTTTTGACATACTATACTATGACTTTTTTCAATTTTTTTTCGACATACTATACTATGACTATTTTCAATTTTGTTTCAACATACTTTACTGACTTTTTTCAATTTTTTTCAACATACTATACTATGACTTTTTGACATACTATACTATGACTTTTTCAATTTTTTTGACATACTATACTATGACTTTTTTGACATACTATACTATGACTTTTTCACATTTATTTATGACACACACACTATTACTTTTTTATTTCAACATACTATACTATGACTTTTCTTGAAATACTATACTATGATGTTTTTCACATGACTATATTTTGCATGTGTGTGTGTGCGTGTGTGAGTACTACGTGCGTGCGTGTGTGTGTGTGTGTGTGTGCGTGTGTGTGTTTGTGTGTGCAGAAATTGTCCAAATGATTGCTTGAAAACATAAAGATAGAATTTTTCAATTTATGTTATATGTAACACTTGTTAAAGATCTTTGTGAGAATAAATTTAGAGGCAAATTATTTTCATATTGATATTTTGAGAGATGTTAAAACCTAAGACTTTAGCAATGATAAATATTATTTTCATTCAAGTATGCACATTTATTCATGAGAATGAACATTTTTTCCAAAATGCATGCAAAGTTTGAAAATCTGGATTGACACCAAAATCATCAATCAATCATTTTATTATTATTAATAATCTGATACTCATTAGTTTGAATTTATTGTATATTTTGGACACGTTTCTGTCCTAGTAGCAGTTTTAAAAGGGTTTATACACAGACCCATAAATCTTTATACACAGTATATACGGCTGCTTCTTCAGGCTCTTAATGTGTTTGGCTCTTCAGAAAGCAGAGGGAACATGAAGATTATTGAAGTCTGTGTGTGTGTGTGTGTGTGTGTGTGTGTGTGTGTGTGTGTGTGTGTGTGTGTGTGTGTGTGTGTGTGTGTGTGTGTGTGTGTGTGTGTGTGTGTGTGTGTGTGTGTGTGTGTGTGTGTGTGTGTGTGTGTGTGTGTGTGTGTGTGTATAGGTTTTTAAAACAGAGATCTGCTTCTTCTCACACTTGCCAGACCACAGGAATATGAGATAGACCGTTGTCAGACGAGTAATAATAGTGAGTTAACACACGTACACATCTTGTAATACTCAAAGCGTGTATTCAGCAGAAAGGGAGAATTTTAAGTGATCCAACAAATATGCTCATTTACACACTTTTGACATGCTATGCTAGGGGAGGCTGTGGCTCAGTGGTAGAGCGGTTGCCTGTCAATTGGAAGGTTGGTGGTTCAATTCCTGGCCCTGCAGTCCCATGTTGAAGTGTCCTTAGGCAAAACACTGAACCCTGATGCTGCGCATTGGAGTGTGAATGTGTGTCCATCTTTATCTGATGAGCAGGTGGCAGCACATTTATACTATGGCTTTTTTTGACATACTATACTATGACTTTTTTTTTTTAAATTTCGACATACTATACTATGTCTTTTTTGACATACAATAATATGACTTTTTTCAATTTTTTTTTGACATGTTATACTATTACTTTTTTTAAATTTCGACATACAATACTATGTCTTTTTCGACATACTATAATATGACTTTTTCTTGAAATACTATACTATTACTTTTTTTACATACTATACTATGACTTTTTTCAATTTATTTTGACATACTATACCATTACTTTTTTTATTTCAACATACTATACCATGTCTTTTTTTCGACATACTATACTGTCTTTCTTGACATACTATACTATGACTTTTTAGACATACCATACTATGACTTTTTTTTTAATTTCGACATACTATACTATTACTTTTTTTTATTTCAACATACTAAACTATGACTTTTTTCCGCTTTTGTCAACATACTACAGTATACAATGTCTTTTTTTCGACATACTTTACTGTCTTTTTTGACATATGACTTCTTGCAACATACATACTATTACTTTCTTTTGACATACTATACTATGACTTTTTTGACATACTATATGATGACTTCTTGCAACATACATACTATTACTTTTTTTTGACATACTATATTATTACTTTTTTGACATACTATACTATGACTTTTTTCAATTTTTTTTCGACATACTATACTATGGCTTTTTTTCGACATACTATACTATGACTTTTTTCCGCTTTTGTCAACATACTACACCATGTCTTTTTTTCAACATACTATACTATGACTTTTTTCAATTTTATTTGGACATACTATACTATTACTTTTTTGACATACTATACTATGACTTTTTTCCGCTTTTGTCAACATACTATACTATGCCTTTTTTTTAAATTTCGACATACTATACTATGACTTTTTTGACATACTATACTATGACTTTTTTGACATACTATATGATGACTTCTTGCAACATACATACTATTACTTTTTTTTGACATACTATATTATTACTTTTTTGACATACTATACTATGACTTTTTTCAATGTTTTTTCGACATACTATACTATGGCTTTTTTTTGATATACTATACTATGACTTTTTTGATATACTATACTATGACTTTTTTCCGCTTTTGTCAACATACTACACCATGTCTTTTTTTCAACATACTATACTATGCCTTATTTTTTTTAAATTTCGACATACTATACTATGACTTTTTTGACATACTATATTATTACTTTTTTGACATACTATACTATGACTTTTTTCAATTTTTTTTCGACATACTATACTATGGCTTTTTTTCGACATACTATACTATGACTTTTTTCCGCTTTTGTCAACATACTACACCATGTCTTTTTTTCAACATACTATACTATGACTTTTTTCAATTTTATTTTGACATACTATACTATTACTGTTTTTGACATACTATACTATGACTTTTTTTTTGACATACTATACTATGCCTTTTTTTTTTTTTAAATTTCGACATACTATACTATGACTTTTTTGACATACTATACTATGACTTTTTTCAATTTTGTTTCGACATACTATACTATATGCCTTTTTTTATCGACATACTATACTATGCCTTTTTTATCGACATACTATACTATGTCTTTTTTGACACACTATACTATGACTTTTTTGACATACTATACTATGACTTTTTTGACTTACTATACTATGACTTTTTTGACATACTATATTATGACTTTTTGCAACATACATACTATTACTTTTTTGACATACTATATTATTACTTTTTGACATACTATACTATGACTTTTTCAATGTTTTTCGACATACTATACTATGGCTTTTTTGACATACTATACTATGACTTTTTGACATACTATACTATGACTTTTTGACATACTATACTATGACTTTTTTCACATACTATACTATGACTTATTTTTAACATACATACTATACTATGACTTTTTGACATACTATATAATTACTTTTTTGACATACTATACTATGACTTTTTTCAATGTTTTTTCGACATACTATACTATGGCTTTTTTTTGATATACTATACTATGACTTTTTTGACATACTATACTATGACTTTTTTCCTTTTTTGTCAACATACTATACTATGGCTTTTTTTCAACATACTATACTATGACTTTCTTGACATACTATACTATGACTTTTTTCATTTTTTTTTGACATACTATACTATGACTTTTTTCAACATACTATACTATGATTTTTTTTCCGCTTTTGTCAACATACTATATTACAACTTTTTAAATTTTTCGACATACTATACTATGACTTTTTTCAACATGCTATACAATGACTTCTACGACATACTATGATATGACTTATTTCAACATACTATACTATAATTTTTTTCTACATGCTATACTATGACTTTTTTCAAAATACTGTTGCGGTCAATCAGGACAGAAGACACACATCTCTATCATTTAAGGTGGTTTATTATAGCTGGAATAATAAAAGGAACTTGTATACAAGGAATAAAGCTAAAGGATTACATGACAAACATTGATGTAAGTCTCCCTACTTCACCCTGGGGCTTTATAGAATGGCCCCTTTCTCCCTATACAGACAGCTGATATTCTATTCTACGCCAGGGTGTTGCCTCCTCCCATTGGTTGGTTGGGGCCATGTTCCTCTGGCCCTTCCTGGTCCAATGACGTCGTCAGCCGCCCTCTGAAAGCGGAGTGTACCTGTAAGTCATGTAACTCTTACATGACTTCTAACATGACCACAGTCATAACAGTTGTTTCACAACCTATATCTCTCATCCTGTCTCTAGGTGTTTTGTACTTTTCCACTGTCCCCTTCTTATGTAACCTTTTTCCGCTTTTGTTGTCATATTATGACATTATTTTTAGCACATTCTATAGTATGACTTTATTCAACATACTATAATATGACTTATTCCAATTTCGTTAACATACTATGACTGTTTTGGACATACTATGATTTTTTTTTTCACTTTTTTTTTTTTACATACTATTATATGATTTATTTCAACATACTATACTATGATGTTTTTGACATACAATACTATGACTTTTTTTACATACTATATTATGACTTTTTCCACTTTGTATTACTATGACTTTTTTTATTTTTTCGATATGCTATAGAATGACTTTTCTAGAAATACTATAAACTAAATACTACTTTCTGCGACATACTATACTATGACTCCTTTTGGCATACTATATTGACTTTTTTTCCCTTATTCGACATACTATAACTTGTTTCTAAATACCATACTGACTTTTTTGACTTAATATACTACGACTTTTGTCCCTTTTTTCGACATGTGTTGCTGTGACCTTTTTACCACTCAGGACATACTATCCAATTACATTTTTTAACATAACATACTAAGACTTTTTCCCATATACTATGCCTTTTCTCCACTCTTTTTCACATACTAAAACTTTTTTGACGTACTATAGCATGACTTCTTTTTCAACATACTATACAATGACATTTGTGATATATTATGAATTGAATGACTTTTTTTTTTTGAAATTTTGATTAAGCAGTGCATGATTGTTTCCAAAGAATTAAAACTCGAAATACACAACAGAAGAGTGAGTTCAAAAAGTTCAGAAAAGAAAAAAAAAAAAAAGAGAAAATGGAAAAAGAGCAAGGTTTTTGTCAGGCACCCCAAATCTCTGAGCGCTCCACTGCTCCTCTATAGAGAACTGGGAACACACACATGCACACAATCAGCAGAGGAAACCTGGAGCATGCAGAGAGTTTGTGTTGCTTTGGATCCGAGTCGCTACCCTCCAGTGAACAAGCAGACACACACACACACACAAATCCTTGTTAATCACATCTCTGACAGCAGACGACTCTGCTGTCTGAAAGGTCAAAGGTCACCAAGATGAGAGCCAGACAGTGTGGAGAGATAGACGGAGACAAGTGTTTAATTAGTATGTCTTGTTTGATGTTATAACAAGTAACTGTTATTTCTCTGCAGGTTGTGGCTGTAAAGTTGATGACGCTCTTTTTGTTTCCAGTGGTTGACTACACCTTTGATGAGATGGCTAACTTAGCAGAAAGATTGGAAACAGAATATTTAACATATAATATATTCATCAACAATTAGATAAGGTACATTGAAGTGACAGAGTTCATCAAATAAAAGTCAGGACAAAATATTCTCAACAGTTTTACATTTATTTAATATTTGTCACAACTGTATTAGTATTTTACTTTATTTTCATTCATTAGTGGTTTAATACAATAGCGTGTACAGTGCTTCTGTCTCAGTAAAGATATCTGCTTTCAAAATACAAAAACAAGTAGCAGCAACACCTGCAATGTGAGGACTCTGGACGCAGACGAACATGCAGGACTATCAATGTTAGAGTGGTAGATCGAACATGGAAAAGTTATGTTACTTTGCTTATTAAAAATAAGGCAATGGGCAATTCAGACTGGAGGATTTTGGAACTAAAATATCTGAATGAGACCATTTACAAAACTTGTTATTTCTACAAAATGAAATAGATCAAATAACCCAGATGTGTAGAGGTTTAAATTTGAGACATTTTTGATCGTGTCTTAATGTTTAACAAATGTGCGTTGCATTTGCATGAGACATTTTCCTCAAAATTGAGATTTATTAGTTACAAGAAAAAAGATTAAATTATGAGATTTTTTCCTTCTAAATTAGGATACAGACCTTTTTTCTTTTTTTAAGAAAACATGTCTAATTATAATTTAAAAAAAATGGTTGTTTCAGGTTGTAAATTATGACAAAGCCGTCGCTCAGTCATTATTTCCAGTCTAAAAATGAACGTTACTACAGACTACTACCTGAAAAAAATTAATAACAGCGCATAGCATTTTAATTTGCGTCACAGAAAAGGTAAAGTAACAAATACACCTCCAGGAGAGGTCAAGGTTAATGGACTTTGAGTTAAGACTTTTGTTTTTCAGACATCCAACAGTTAATTTACGTTCAGTGTCCAGCCTCCAAACACCAGTGTTGCTGCTTTATTGGCAGAAAAATAAACACCAAATACAGCAAAGGCACATTCAATAACGACGGCCCCATTCCCTTACTAACACCTAAAAATGATACAGAGCTAAGGATGGATGAATAACAAACACACAAATACATAAATGCGCACAATTTCCCAGTGCAGGCATGCACGAGCTAACACAAACACATGATGTCGCTCAGTAAATCAAACATGGCAACTGATCGAAAGGAAGTGGAAGACTTAAATTCCCTTCTGACGGGGACTGTAGGTTTGCATCCCTTTATAAAGCGCCATGATTAACACACACAAAATGCTGTAGTTTTCACTGCTATTATTGCACCCAAGTTCAAAAGCAACACAAAGAGCGAAAAGAGACCCATATTAGCTCCAAAAAATAATCTAGTGAAACTGTCATTATGTGCTGTGCTTCTAAACAAACCTTTGTGTGTACAAGTTGCCAAAGAACACACACACAAACACACACGCTGCTTGGCATATGTTTATGGAAGACATAAAAGTGTGTGTGCTTGGCACCAGTACAATGCTTTCTATACAAATTAGTCTCTTTCTAGGCAACTAGGCAAAGAAAACTATATACTTTATGGCAGTTGCCAGATTGAGGCATAATGCCCCTCCTTAAGACCCAGTTATTTATACATGAAGGGTAGAAAATGCTTGGGCAACAGGATTATGAAAGTGGAGAAATGGGTTGCCATGTATAGACAACATCCCCCGTTTAAAATCCCAAACACTCACTGTGCTTTTAGGTGTTAAGAAGAGGGGATACGTTTATCGGATCTGAGCATTCAAGTGTTCACAGGTTGTATATTAAAAGGGGGAAAAGGTTGCCATGTTGCGTGCATATCCCCCTTTATTAGACAATACTGGAGGAACATTCTGTTCATTTGTCACTAACATCTACCCCCGACCTAATGTTAATTACAGTGCTTTTTGAGCTGTAATATGAAATCATCCTCTCTGATGTACATTCAATACATTCGGTCATTGTGCCACAGCGAAGGAGAGCAATGTGAAAGGCATTAAAAATCGCCAGGGGCAAGGAGAAACAAAATAAAGGGGGATGAGAGCAGACTGCTTAACCAGCCACTTAGATTTTAGGGAAGAGAAATGGGAAGATTGTGGTACAAAGAATAAAATCTACCAAAATGGAGGGCCTACAAAAAAGCTTTTAGAGTCTGAACTGCTTGTCAATTTCTCAGCTGGTGCCACGTAATCCATTGTTGTTCTATTATTTGCTTTAATTTCTTGTTCTCCACAACAGGTCACAAATCTTGAGAACTAAACAGATGAGGTTGGTGAAATTTTTTCTTTTTGGTCAAGAAATCGCACAAACAGACCAATAAGATAATAGCGAGCTTCTTTCTCTTCTTGTCTTCAGCTAATCAGAATACTCGATTTAGATCCAGGGCAGGAAGTAACCAATAGGATGAGCTTGGTTGAGGCCTGATAACCTGCCAGTCTTTCAGTCCCATAGAAAGAAGTTGAAGTGAAACCCGAGCTGTCAAAACGCGCGTTGTAGCCTCAATAGTTAGGCTTGGTAGTCCAGAAAACAGTGGCTTGGGTTAACCAATGAAATCAAAGGGTAGGACCTTGTTAACCATTGAGCTTGTTGCAGGTTTACCCTGGTTGGTGTTGGGCGTTGAAGATGACCAATAGGAACTGGCTGCAGTTCAGTGGAGTCCAGCGAAGTTAAGGTGCATGGATCAGCCAATGGTTGCAGGGTTGAAACAGATCAATGGGAGTCAGCTTTTCATCGGGCTGCAATGGTTGAAATCAGCCAATTGAAGATGGTGGCTTCAGGCCTGCTGGCCAATCAGGCGGCCCCTCCCTAGGCGTGGTGCTGTGCGATGAGGTTGCGTAGCTGTTTGATGATGGTGTCGATGAGTTTCTGTCTGTCTCTGTCCGTCTTCCTAAACTGGGCAAAGACGTTGTTTTTTCTGCTCGTCTCCCTCATCCTGGAGATAAAGAGACGAAAGAAAGGACAGATGAAACAAAGAAGCAGAAAAGGAGGAGGGAGAAGATGGGATTATGAAGGAAGAAAAAGGAAAAAAGAAGAAATTAAAGAGGATAAAGACAAAAAGTTGTCTGTTTTAGTATTTCATGTCACATTCTCTATGTTTAAAATGCTGTAAGTATAACAATACGCACTGAGTAGGTCATTTGATGCATTCAAGAAAGCATTCAACCAAACACACACGTGCATAATTGTACATGCATGCTCAGCAGAGACACACACACATCGAGCTACAGTCATCTGTTTAATGGTTTTTGGTTTATCTGATCAGATATTATTTTGTTTTGGTCTACAAGAGTTGATGAAGGAAAAAGGTTCTTAACTTTTTCCCACCCCTTTTGAATGTGAACAATATTATTTGAGCTGCTTATTTGTTGCTTATGATCTTGTTTTTTTTGTTGCTTATAAGTTTGACTTTGACATTTGTATTTTAAAATGTGGAAAAAAAATGGACTAAATAAAATAAATTTTTTAAAGTGTGCTCAATGTCACATGAGACTGTGTGTGTGTTTTGATGCAGAACGTTGCACTGTTATGGACCTCCAGGAAGTTCAGGGACCCAGCAGACCAGACAAGCCCCAGCAGGGTGCTTCCTCCTGGGCAGACGGACCACCGGGCCTGGGCCTTCTGGGGCACTGGAGAGTGACCCTGAAGGATGGTCGACCGGACTGTACTGAACAATGGACTGGATCGTACCACTTTGTGGGCCTTTTGCCTGAGGTCTTGAAAGTTGTGTGTGAGCACGTATCTGTGTGAGAACTTTCACAGGACGTAATCCAAAAAACTCAGATTAAAACTTTTGGTCGTGTGTGTTTTTTGTCACTATCTCCAGCGTTGCTGTAGCGATAAGATTATCGTTAATGATGATAGAAATCAGTCTCATCAAAACATGAGTTTATTTATGTTATTTGTGATAAAGATGTGGGATGATAAGGACGTTTTATTATTATTATTACTACTACACACCCAAGATTATTTCTCTTAGTTCTTGTATGTAGATGCTTTAGTATCTGTCTAGAAGTCTGTATACATGCCAGAATATCTCTCTCTCTCACACACACACACACACACACACACACACACACACACACACACACACAATACTCACGGCTTAAATAACCTGTCAAAACATGACAGAGGACAGACAGGTGACAGAAAGAGCAGTTGAGATGGATGTAAAGATTGATGGAGCTTTCAAAAGTCCAGTACTGCTAGGATGACTACTGAAAATAATTGGGATTTCCACTTTTTTTCCCCCCTTATGAGTATTTGCTTTCATTGCCATGAAAGGATGAGATTGATTTTGGATTAATGCCTGTGTGTAAAGCATTAAGCTGGAGTCAGTGGTAGTTAGCTAGTAGCTAGTAGCTAGTAATAGTAAAGACTAAAAACAGACAAGGCAGCTCGCTTTTCAAAGATAAAAAATTGTATTCCTCTAAAGCTGACTAATAAGCACATCATTTCTTGTTTGTTTAATTTGCACCCAATCAATATTTCTCCAGAATTTTAGACTCTACCTTTAATTAGTGAGGTTTAGAGAACACTGACTGAGAGTAATATTAATTTCCTCATCAAACTTTCTAAAAGAATGCCAATTAGCATATATTATTCCTATTCCTTTGGATGTGTATATGAAGCATACTGAGTTGATCTGTAATGAAATATGCTATATGAATAGAATTTAGCTGCCTTTCCTTTACATTGTGGGTGTTGTCCTAAAGATATTCACTTTTTCAGTTATATAAAAACACAAAAAATTGGAACCAGAGGATGTTTTGCATCAAAAAAATCTAAAAAATAAATGAATATCGATCAATAATTGTTATCAGAATTGAAGAAGACTGTTCTGTTGGTCAAATAGCTGATTTACTGACCCAGCTCTGTTTTAATGGATTAAAAGGAGGAAATAAGAAGTGAAGGAACAGGAGGACAGATACACCAGAATAAAGAAATGGGGGGGTAACAGTAGACGTGTGGATGAATGAAGGGCTTCTCACTTCTCTAGCAGGGCTAGCGCCGTGTGCGGGTTGACTCTCAGGTATTTGCAGGTTGGTTTTCCGTAGTCAGCCAGGTAGGTCGTCCAATCCCACTGGGTGAACAGTTCCAGTAACTAGATAAAAAACAAAAAGTAAAGAGAGAGAGATTTACAATAGGCTGTTGACTCATAGAAACACCACCAGTTATGGGGAGATTCAAAAATCCGTTGAGAACATAAACACCAACATCATCTGTCAACTGTTGGCGCCGACGTCCCACGCTAACACACGCTGAGTAAGATTTGGTAACCAGTTTAAAAACAGGAAAGTCAGGGAATGTGAAATGCTGAGACAGAATCTGGCAGTTTCGTGAAGGACATGAAACTATGATGTGATTAAGCCGCAAGATATGATGAAAATATACAATAACGTGCTGAATATTGCAAAAACGGTAATACTTGCAATAAATAGAAGTATTCTACACAGGAAATCATTTCCAACATTCTTTTGAGAATATTGAATATAAAAGGCACCACTGAAAAAAGACAGATTTTTAAGATTTTTTTTTACCTTTAATTGATAGGAAAGCTGTAGATATAAAAGGGAAGAGAGAAGGGAAACGACATGGAACAAAGGGCCGCGGGTTGGAATCAAGTATTGATAATGCCTTCAACCACGTGTTTATTGCGCCAGTTGATACAACGCATTCTTATGAACAGGTCTGAATGATCCATCCATCCATCCATCCATCCATCCATTCCATCCGCTTATCCGGTATCGGGTTGCGGGGGCAGCAGGTCCAGCAGGGGACCCCAAACTTCCCTTTCCCGAGCCACATCAACTAGCTCCGACAAGGGGTCCCGAGGCGTTCCCAGGCCAGGTTGGAGATATAATCTCTCCACCTAGTCCTGGGTCTTCCCCGAGGCCTCCTCCCAGCTGGACGTGCCTGGAACACCTCCCTAGGGAGGCGCCCAGGAGGCATCCTTACCTTCTTATCTGAATGATATTGTGCGAAAATGTATACACACCAAAATGTATGTAATTAGCTAGCGCTAGCTGATACTGGCAATTTCTGGTCGGTGACATATTTTGGGCTTCATTTAATAAACATAACCTGTAGTAGTACACAATCGTATGTGTACTGTTTTGATTACAATGTGCGGAATTACTTTACACTGCCTATTTATGGATATTTATTACTATTTCTCACCGTTAATCACCGGAGTATGTACAGCATCAACAGGGGTCGCCATGGTTGTTGAATGTGTGTGTGACGTCAAAAAACCAACTGGGAGAACAACGATCTGGTACGAGTTCATGAGTGGTAAGTTACAGTTTGACTGCCGTTCCAGGACACTTTCACGGGTAGAAGGTTGTGAAAGCACGAGTTATCCACGAAGTATCCACGTATATGGTCCCAGTCCCTCTCCTTAACTCAAACTCTACTCAAAATGTATCATATTAAAATAAAACAGAACTTTACAAAATGTTATTCGATCATTTAGTGTGAAGTCGTTAGCATAAACTAGTGAGGGCCAATTATCTAACTCTGAGCCACATATTTCTCCACGCTTGTGAACATAATTAAAATGGTATTTAGTCTGTATGTAAACGTCGGTATAAAAGTCATATAAGTTTGTTGGCTAAGTTTAAGAAATCGTTTACAACTGTTATTTTGGAAGATATGCTAGCTTGAGTGGCTATTTCCTTTTTACATAGTTAATTTCTTTTGATTAAATGGTGCTATAGGTGTTTCTTTGCATACAAAGTACACATTATTTAAGTATTTATATACCAGCTACGTTTGAATGATGAAACCCAAAGAGAACTAGTTTAACCTGTGTTGTCTTACCGTAAAAATTCAAAATTAACAGTTTTTCCTCCCTTTTTTCAACGCTTTTTTCAATGTTTGTCACTTTTTTTGACGTTTTCAACACTACGTAACACTAACTTATTAACCTAAGTTTTACAGTTATTTTTGGGAATTTATGGTCAATAAACCTTCTTCATAGGAAATGAAACCTAATTAGAAAAGCAGAAATTAGGAATTATTTAGACTAAAGTTAAAGGAATGGATGTTGATGATAATCACAGACTGGAATATGTCAACTTTTACTCAATACTATTTCAAAAACACTTTTTTCAAAATGCTATAAAATTGAATAAGATGCCCCAAAATTAATGAAAGTAGATATTTGTACTTGCCAAAGAGCGTTGTGTGGAATCAATTATATTATTTTAGGGAATTAAAAAGAACATTGATATAGGAGAACAGGTCAATTCGACCTGAGGACAACATGAGGGTTAAAACCAGCTAAGAGTTACTAAGAACTTTGTAAACACTGTACACACAAACTCTCCAGATTAACAAATAGCAATCCTGATGTTTGTGTTAACTTCATAACAACACTTAACAGATGTCCCAGAAATCTACTGTATTGCTCAATTTCGGGCATTTTTGACCTGGACATATTCAGGTTAACAAACACAGAAATGGAACAGAGGAGAGAAAGACAAAAAGTGATTGAGACTGAAGAAGGTGGGGGCGTGTAGCCTTCCTCTAAATGTCCCACATTTGGAAATGTTGCTTGTGTGTGTGTACACATGCACGCAGGCAGGCAAACCTGTCAGCCTTCAGACATTCACACACTGTCTCTCTATCTCTGTCTGTAAAACACACACATACACGAACAGGGAGCCCCAGTGAACTCTGGGTAACACCAAACACATACAGATCCAGAGAGAGAAACCATATGTGAGCGAGGGATGAGAGAAGAGGAGGAGAGGGAGGGAGAGCAAAACCACATGTGGGGGAAAAAAATGAGAGAGAGCGAGAGTAAAGATGGAAAGAGACACAGATGAAGAGAAATGGATAACAGCGCCGATACGGGGCAAAGGAAGGGCAGATGAAAATGGATAGATAAGAGCGAGAGAAGGGGATGGACGAGTGCTGGGCGACGGAGGTGCGGCAGCAGGCAAACAGGAAGGAGCAAAGAGGACAGAAGCCGTGGCTGACACACTTTTAAATGTTGGAGAGGAATGATAGGATTCAGGAAGGGAGGAACAAAAAAACAAACATGTTGTCGTGTCATTTCATTCTTTTATTAGTATTAAAACATTGCTGGGTTGTCCTACTGACTCAGCTGTCTGACTTGCGGCGCACTCTTGGTTGTTGAACAGGAAACCGAATGAGGGCCTATTTACCCCGCCAACTGGGAGGAATGGATTTGTGGCACATTAGGAGTGACCTGATCTTAAGAAAGTGCCTCACAAATCTTTCGTGTTGGCTTTTAGAGACGGCCAACAAGCAAACCATTCGCTGTAACACAGAAACCCTCAATGAGAGTTACAGTCATTCAAATCTAAAGTTCATGGAGAGTATTGATACCAAGTGCGTTTAGTATAGTTCCGTCTGGTTCAGTTTCACACGCGCATTGTTTCTAGGCAGACCAAAATACGCAGCAAATAGCAGACCACTCCTTCAGGTATTTCTTCCGGCTATTTCGTTGTAGGCAACACAATGGAGCGACAGCTTTGCGGGGCAAAATAACATCCCGCTTTATTGAGTGCACTTTAATGTACTGCTGACGGAGCTTCTTTGCTTTCATTCGGGCACTGTTCAACAGATCTCTGATAACCTTTCTCCCTGAGCCGCTTGCTAAATATTGCATAAATGTCTGTTTTTGTGGGTTGTTGCAATACATTCATCTGACTATGTGTCTATGAGGCATTTCACCTCCTCTTCTGTCCATGTTTGTCCGTGGTTCATTTTGCACGCCACTCAGGAAATTGACTATTCAGAAAGTGATCTTCACTCCCATAATTCGTTACGACTAGACTGTTGGACCGGTTTGTTTCAAGTTTGCTTTCTCACTAGCAGGACCGCACCAGAGTTCGCTAGATGACTCAGGCGTTTTCACACCTGTAGTGTGTCTGCTTTGGTCCGAATCAGTTGGTGAGCAATTTGCCTTTGGCCGGTTTGCTTTCACACCTGGTAAAATCCAAGCGTACCAAATTGCGTCATTACAAATCAGGCAAAAACATCCAGCCCTCTTTATCTGTAATGTTAAGAAAAAGGTCGTTGGTGAGTTTAAGTTTCCATGACACGCGGGAATAACAGGACAGTTAAAGAAGAAAGGGACTTTAAGAAAGGCGGGAGACGAACCCGGTCTCCTGGGTGGAAGTCTTGTGTTTGACTCATCCACCACCCCAAGCAACCTCCCTGCACAGAATTTCTGCCTTACATACTACACGCTAAACCCGGTGTAGCTGCTGCTCTCCCCACTATGTTATACAAACACGCAGAAGGGAGACTTTTTTGTCCCTTTAGACGCTTTTTTTTACGAGTTTGGAGTGAGAACGGGTTGATCTGCACACACATACTTTTAGATTTAGTGGTTTGCTTCTATTGTTTATGAGATACCACATTATACAGTGCCAGTTCACCTCATGGGCATTGCCAAGAGGCTCTTGAGCAAGGCACCAAACCCCCAACTGTTCGGTGCGCCTTTTACGTGGGCAGCCCCCCCACTCTGACATCTCTCCATTAGTGCATGTATAGGACCTGAGCATGTGTGTGTAATTCAGGCCTGTGTGTAATGTGTGTAATAACAACAGAGTGTAAATTGTAATTTCCCCTTGTGGGATTAATAAAATATACATTACGTTACATAATGGCTGAACTCTCAGCTCTGGATCCCCACCAAAATCTAAACCAGTTCTTTTTGTTATATAAATTCACTTTCACTTTTAAGACATCCTGCTCAACAACAGACAAGCGATGCAACGGCTGAATAAACATGGTGGAGGTAATAACTCCACACTTACACAACATGTTCATTTTACTTAACGGGATTGTTGAGACTATTTTGAAGTGTGGCTGTATGAGGTACTTATCCTGTTACCTATACTAGATCGCCTGCTGCCCTCAGTGTGGAGAAGCAGGCATGAGTACTGACACTACAGAGGTAGTGTTAAAGCCGAGGGACTAAATGACTTAAACGGATGATGTAGATTTGCACCGATTGCAATTTAAAGCGCAGAGAGCTTTTTGCCTGAAGTCACCTCAAAGTATCTTTAGTGTTTTGTACGTTCACTGTAGCATTATTAAAACGGATGTTTCCTCCAAATCTGGCTTTAGAGTGAGAATACAAGACAAATGTCTAATATGGACTTCCTGATCTTTCCCTCCATCTTCCCACACTTCCCTTCCTCTCTTTGGCCCTTTCACTCCTATATACACCTCTTTCTCTCCTTTGTCCCCGACTTCACCCTCTGCTCGGCCGAGGTTTGACCTGCTAATCTGCCCGCATCAACAAGTAAATGCACACTCACACAGGCTGCATGGAAACAGGCTCGCACATAAACAGGTACACACACAAATAAAGGCAGTTACATAAAGAACAGATATCATCCGGCTGTGAGGTTATGGGAACTAATCTGTCAGTTAATTAGGTACAGATAGATGAGAATGTGTGTGTGTGTGAGCATGAGAGGGAGGTAAATACAAGGTGCATGCCAGATAAAGATACTGTAGCTGGAAGTAACTCTACGAAGGTGTTCACACACACACACACACACACACACACACACACACACACACACACACACACACACACACACACACACACACACACACACACACACACACACACACACACACACACACAGAAACAAATGCTCCACAAAAACAGTAGATGAGAAAAGACAGAAAAATGAGAAAGTGAAGAAGAGGTGCAAGAGAAGAGATTAAAAAAAAGAAAAGAATAAAGGTTTAATAGTGAAGAAGAAGAAAGTTGGGAAAGAAGTGAGTGGAGGAGGAGATCAGGGGTTTAGAGGTGATGATAAAGGGGAAGAGAAGAAAAGGAGATTAAAGACAAGGAAGAAAGGTTAAGGACAAGAGGAGTAAGATAGAAGAGGAGAAGGGGAAAAGTTAAATTTAAAGAGATGAAAGAGGGAAGAGAAAATTAGGAAGAGGAGAAATGAGGAGCAGCGAGAGAAGAGCAAGAGAAGGTAAGAGGAAACAAGGAGAAGGAATAGACAGAAAAGATAAAGGAGAAAAAATAAGAGATAAGGGAAGAAAAAGGAGAAGACAAAAGGATATTACAAAGAGGACAGGTGATGAGAAAAGAAGGAGGAGAAAATGAGAACAGGAGAGGTGAGGAAAAAGATAAATGAGTGAGGGAGAAAAGAGGGAAATAAAAGATGAGGGAGAGGTGATGAGACATGAGAAGAGAAAGATAAATGAGAAGACAGAGAAATTAAAGTAAAAAAGAGAGGGTGGGAAAGGAGAAGAAAATGCAAAGAAGAGTGGTGAGGAGTAGAGAGAAAAAGAGATGAGAAAGGAAAAAAGAGGGGGAGAAAGGAACGGAAAGAGGACATGAGACTACGTAAGAACAAGTAGAGGGGAGAGCACAGGGAGATTTGGGTGAACTTGAGGTCAGTAGGTAAGTTTGGTTGGAGGAGCGATGGAGGGTAAAAGCAGGAGGACAAGAAGTGCAACAAGAAGGGGGGAGGAGAGGAAGATTGATGAAAAGAGAAATAAAAGGAAAAAAAAGAAAGAAAGAAAGAAAAGGGAGAGCATGAGCCTTCCAAAAAACGAGCCACACGCGAGCCAGCAGGTCCTCCTGGCACACGCACGCACACACACACCTGACCCCCACACACACACACACACACACACACACACACACACACACACACACACACACACACACACACACACACAGGAAAAAGCGGCAGGTCTCTTTCCTCACCTCGCGCTGAACTTCTCCCTCCGTCTCGCTCCCCCTCTCTCACCTCGCCATGACCTCCCCCGCACTATTGCTCCTGTCTCCCCCGCCCCCCCCTACACACACACACACTTCCTCTTAGTCTTCTTCAGGAGGGGGGGGTGAGCAGAAAAAAAACGAAGTGACGTGTTACCCTCACATTTCTTGTTTGTTTTCTCTCATTTCTCCTCAGCTAATGAAGTTCTCTCTCCCTCCCTCTGTCCATCAGTCACCCCCCCTCCTTTCCACCCCTACCTCCCTCCCTTTTCTCTCCCTTAATATTTAATCAACCCTTCCTTTCATTGCTTCTTGTCTTCCGTCCTCCATTGGTGTTTTCATCCCTCTTTATTTAACCCTCATTTTGTTCATCTTCTCCATGTCAACTTCACGCCTTTTCATTTCTCAATCCATCCTTTCATCCCTTCACCCTTTTTTTTTCCAATTTCCTGTTTGCATCAACTTTACTCCTTTTTCATTCCCTACACCCGTCCTCTTTCATACTTCTCCACTTATCCCTCTTCTCCCCGTCGTACATCTCGTCCTCTCATTTTACCTCCTCTACTTTTTCTTTCAACTTCCCCCCTCCGTTATTGACTCTTGCTCTCCTTGTCTCCCCCCCTCCTCCTATCCCGTTGTCTCTTCTCACCTCTTTAAACTTTGCACTCTCCTCATTCGGTCCATCAACATACATCCAGTTTCCATCCCTCCATCATCCTTTCCCCCCTCTAATTTCATACTATTCTCTCTTCTCCCTCTCCATGTCTACCCTTTTTATACCTCCTCCTGTCTCCCCTGCCCCTTTTTCATTCTTTCTATTTCAACTTCATTCCTTTTTTATTTCTCTCCCTTTCCATCTCTTGCTACACTCCCCCTCCCTCTCTTTATTTCTACTCTTCTCATCCTCTCCATGTCAACATAACACTTTCCTCCTAGCTTTCATCCCTTCCATCTGAACTGCCCTCCCTTTCCTTCTCCTTTTAAGTCAATTTTACTCCTGCATCTTTCCATCCCTTCTTTCTTTCCCTCAGCATCTTGCTCTCCTGTCCTCCTCCCTCTCAGTGTTTAGTACTTAGACTCGTTAATGGTTATTCCGGCTGTAGGCAGGATTTATTTGTTTGAGTCCGTCGGGGAATTGCCGTGTTCCCATTCCTAATGGCCAAACGTCAGGGTCACCAAGAATTCATCATGTTCACACACACACACACACACACACACACACACACACACACACACACACACACACACACACACACACACACACACACACACACACACACACACACACACACACACACACACACACACACACACACACACACACACACACACACACACACACACACACACAGCTTCTGATATGAAACCCCGTAAAACCAGACCATTCATCTTTTGCAGGAAAACGGTGGAAAATGTAGTTTAATAATTAAGTTAAGTTATTAATAATTAATTGATAAAGTTATAATAATAAATAGAAAAATAGAAATTTCAAACTCATTGCATACTCTCACACTTCTTTTTACGCTCCATTATTGTTATCATGTCTCCCTCCCTTCATCCACCCACTCATCTCACAGCTGTCTGAGCTGTCCATCTCCTTCTAAATTTGACAGGCTCGGGGTCAAAGGTCAGTAAAAGCAGGGAAAGTGGATTGATTTTTATCAAGAAAAGCAGCCATTTGGGCAGCTATGCACCTCTGCAGCCCGTGCTGTCCAAAATCTACCTTCCTCCATCCATCAATCATCCATTTACTTATCTACTGCACTTCCCACAGATCACTCCTTACTTTGTCCAGGCACGGTGGCATTACTGCTCATCAAAATCTGAACTTTTTTTATTCCAATCAAAGCTGTTGAAACACAGAACAGCCAAATCCAACAACAGAGCTGACAGAAAATATAGAGTTTTCCTGGCAAAGTCAACATTTCTTTCTTTGAAAGTGGGAAAATGAAGTTTCCAAATTGGCAAGCCAAATCAACCTGGGATACTGGTATCACATGAAACTGGATGACCTAGGGAATCCATTGGTACCAGCCACATCACCATCGCTTGTTGGGCAGGGCTATATATCAGTCCAAATATAAACAAAAAACTAGTATGGGCATTTTTAAAAAGGTGTTGCTTGAGCTTGCGTCTCAAAATATCTGAATGAAAATGGGTTCTATGGGTACACACAGGTCCTTTCTTTACAGACATGCCAAATCCCAAGTGTTTTTTTTTGTTTGTATGTTATATTTTCACCTATTCTAAAAATGCATAACCTCAACATGTCAGTCAGTCTTGATATTACATGATTTGGGAACGACTGAAAACGTGACTCTAGGATAGATTATAGGATTTAGATTATAGGATTTAGGATAACCACAGCCTCATGAAACTACAAACACAAACTAGAGACCGACGAGAGGATGTAGGCTTTCCTAGATTCATTAACAATAACAGAGTTTCTGAGCAGTTTGCAGAACAGAAGTTCTCATCATCCAATCACTGAAAAATGCAATTATTGCAGAAATCTTTGAATGTCAACAGCTTTTCATACCAAATCACAGTTTTAAAGCTTAAAGGGCTTAAGTTTAAGGGTCTTAAAGCAACACTAGATAACTTTTTGTGCCTTAAAATAATGTTTCCAAAACGGTTTCAGTGGTTCATCGACTCATAACAGGGTGAACGGCACTTCTGCATTCACTTTGCGGCTCTCTACGGGCTATAACTGCACTATGCAAATTTGCCAGATTGGGTAGCGGATCTGTAGTTCCAATGAGACATAATGGGGAAATTTTGCGTCCAACCTGTAGGGGCACCAAAGCGGGAAAAGTCACATAATTTTGCTTTAATGTGGTATTTAAGAGGGATTTTGGACCATTTCTATCAATTCTCAAGATGGTCAAAAATTGGTTATATTTTGCACCAAATCTGTGTAACAAAAAACTGCGCCAACTACTAAGATACAAGAGCATGAGAAAGGCCATCGTATTTTTAAAGCCCTTATACACTCTAAACTTAAAAAAAATGGAATAACAGCATAACCGAAACAATGTTTATTACCAATGTATGACTAGAATAACTTGACAGTGCCTAGCTGCATCTCAAATTATTCTTCAGGTTCCCATCAGAAGAGGTATACCACTTTTATGTGACATGTATGTATGACCTGCTTTCTAACCCTACTTCTTTAAAAAGACCAATGGTGGAAGTATTCAGATTCTTTACTTAATAGTACAAACACCATTCTGTAAAATGACTCTGCTACAAGCAAATGTCCTGCATTGAAAATGTTACTTAATTTAAAAGTATGCAAGAATCATCAGGAAACTGTAATTAAAGTAATATAATAAAATTACTCAATGCAGAAAAAATCCTCACATTTTAGAAAACTGGAAACAATCCAAACAGGTGTGTGTTTAATGTGTTTAATCATTTCAGCTGGACTTGTAAGTAGTTATATTGTTGGCTAGTTTAATTAATAAAACATTGTATTTTATAAACCATGTGTTTTGGGTGCAAGAATCCTTTGGAAAGTAACTAGTAACTAAAGTAAAGTCAAAAGTACCATAATTCTCTCAGAGATAAAGCGGGGTAAAAGTAGAAAATGGCATGAATAGAAAAGACTCAAGTAAAGTACAAGTACCTCAACATTTGTACTTAAGTACAGTGCTGAAGTAAAAGTACTGTTGCAATGTTACATTCCACCACTGAAAAGGACAAAACTCAGTGGAAGAAGTTGATCAGCACCTATTGCTTACCAGACCAAAACATGCCACCTTCAAGAGGTCACCAAAAAAAACAGAGAAAGTGCTTCTGACCACCGCCACTGAAGAAAGGTTTCCTTTGACACCTGTCCACCATCAGTCATCTCTCCAATCAGAGTTCAAAGGTCACCACCAGCACACAAAGACCAAAGTGAGCCCAGTCAATCACATCACTTTCTTGCTTTCAATCTGCACTGTGTTTAAGGTCAGAAAGAGAGAAACAAAATGTTCAGAGGAACATAAGATGGAGCATGTTGACACCTGCCCATCACAGTGATCACCTCTGTCCTTCCCAGTTAAGATTTCACTAAAAGCAGAGAAAGCGGTTTTCAAAATCTATAATAAAAAAAAAAAGAAAGAAAACAGCAACAGTGTCTGTCATGTCTCAACTCCTACCTCCCTTCCTGATGCAATCTTGGTTTCTCTTTGCTTCTATTTCTCAGTCTGTGCCAGATATCCAGGGGTTGAAAGGTCACAAAAAAAAAAAAAATAGTCTATATCCGACGGAAATTCAGACGGATCTCATTTTTCGGTCGAATGTCCGTCACTTTTTTGCTTTCATTGTGTTGTTGTTCTAAACTCTGGTGGATTTCTGAGGACTATGGTTACCTGGTCCTCAGATCTCTGCAGGGTGAATCCAGACAGCTAGCTAGACTATCTGTCCAATCTGAGTTTTGTGTTACACGAGTAAAACAACTTTTGAACGTACACATGTTCCACCAAAACGAGTTCTTTCCCGAGGCTATTTGGCAGCGGCACCGTGGCTCTGTGCGGCTCATGACGATTGTGATTGGTTTAAAGAAATGCCAATTAACCAGAACAGTTTGTCCCATCCCGGAATGCTACGTGGACTAGCCAGACCCTCCTCCGCTGTGCTGTGGTGGAAGGTCTGGCAATGTGAGACTACAAAAAGCAAGATTAAACATGATTTTAACAACTGCCTATTAACGTCACGTGGTTTTCTAAAACAAAGGTCCCAGAAAGGAGAACAAAAGGAAATAACATCAAGTTGAAACTTTTAAAGATTTTACAAACTATGAATAGAGATACACCAAATGCCATGTTTTTATATATTCTTGGACCTCAATTTAGATGTTTTTTTTTTTTTTTTTTCCCAAGGTGAGGTCGTCCAATTGTTTCTCTTGTCCGACCACCAACCAAAAGATGAAAGAAAATCCTCCCATTTGAGGAACTGGAACCAGAGACACTTTTTCTTGATAAATTCCGACTAATTGATTATCAGAATTTATGTCAAACAACATTTCAGCACTAATACTTTGGTATAAAAACACTCATCACAAACAACCGATCCGACGTGAGAAAGTCCGGTTAGAAACAAGTGTGGTCCGTGTCGTCTGCAATAGAATCTGGATGGACAAAAAAATTAATAAATAAAAAAAAATAAAGGATTTTGAACTTGACCCCAAAGTCAGCCCTTAACCCCTGAAAGCAAGAAGTCAAAGGTGAAATTCAGAGGTTATCGGGCGACATGGACCGGCTATGGTGCTCACAATACCTGCCTCAACTTTTCCTTTAGCTCCAACAAACCGTTACTTTCTCACACTCATCTTCAGTTTCTTTACTGTATTCTAACAACACTATGCAAGGCCTTCCATTAGTTCTCATAGCTACTAGCTACAACCCACATAGTTGTACCCTGTAGCTTGAACAGTATCACTCCATCTTGAACTATGAATGGAATGAAGTAGGCTTGGATGTTATCGCCACGCAACAGGGAATTCACTTTTCTTTCTCACCGGAGGGTCAAAAACTAAATGAAAACCAAAAGCTTGTATCGTTGTACATCTGCCTGCAGCCTCGTTTCATATGACCGCAGCACGCTGCTGCCAGTAACCACAATACAGTGCAAGCTCCACTGTTATCCCCCCTTCAATGTACATACTGTACTTTATTAATCCACAGTGGGTCCACCGATCGTCACATGCAGGGTATTAAAATACAGCGAAGAAAAGTTACAATCATGATACTTTATCGCTTCCCTGTAGGAAAGTTATCGTTTGTGTTGTTCCCCCGCTCAGAGAGGTCAAAGGTTGGCTACAGAACAGCACAGACTGAGCCTGCTCAATGGCACTTCAGCGAGCTAGATGTCATAAAGGAGAGTTCTGGATCTGTTCTATTTAGACATATAGGTCAAAGGGATCTTTCGGATCTTTGAAGCGGACAGGAATACAGACAAAGAAGCTAAACAATGTACTGCTGTGGACAGGGGAAGCAGCTAAACGTATTTTGGACCCTAAACAATAAACCAATTATCAGTTTAAGTGTGCGCTACACTTAGAATATTCTCACCGCTTTACCTTGCTGTGAGACAGCCCTTTCCACGGCGGGGAAGTTTCACCTAATACCTTTCCTGTAACTTCCTGAAGAAGGCTCGGCGCCGGAACACATTTGATGTTTTTAATCTTATTCTAGTTAGAATGTGCCAGTTTTTTAAAGCTTTTTTTTGGTGGGTTTTCCCTTTATTTGATAGTGACAGTAGATAGACAAGAAAGAGGGGAGGGTGTGAGAAAGAGAGAGAGCGAACCCGGGCTGCTGCAAGGGACTCAGTCTACATGGGGCGTACACTCTACTGGGTGAGCTGGAGGTCGCCCCTAATAACCTTTTATATACAACCTTTTAGGTAGATACATCCTCCCTGAACTCTTGGCTACCTTACTTGCATAACTAACTTGTTCTCTTTCTTCTGCTTTGTCTCTTCCTTTCTCTCTCTTCTCCCCCATCTTTGTCACACATGCTTTTGTCTCTCACCTCCTTCCCTTTCCCGTCCTCCCCTCTCTCTCTTCCTCAGCAGTGACAGAAAAGTTGTGCGTCCCCTTAAAAAAAAAAAAAAAAAAAAGTGACAGGGCTGAAATGGAATGGAGAAAAACAAAACATAATTGGGAATAGAGTGCCGGTGGTTCAAACAGGGGTCTGTGCTGTCAATTAGACACTACACAGATGGAGAGCGGGCGAGTGAGAGACACAGACGGACAGAGACGGATTGGGAGAGAGAGCGAGAGAGAGAAAGAGAGAGCGAGAGAGAGAGAACGAGAGGAGGTAAATGAGAAGGAAGAGAGAAAACTCAAAAAGAATGATTGGGGAAATATTACAGAACTACAGGAGAAAAAAAGGGGAAAGGAGGGAGTGAAGGAGGTCAGGCTGAGGGTAACTAGATGTTACAGAGGAGGAAGAACGAGCGAGTCAGGAACGGGGAGACGATAAACGAGTGCAGGCTGAAGTCAGAGGGGCCTGCTGGGAGCTGCTCTGTGCGCTGATAAAGCAAATAAAGACAGAATACTCCAAAACAAACAGGGCAAGAAAAACAGCTCCGCTCAGAGCTCAATTTAAATTCAAGCACTTTTTAAAAAGGTCAATTTGGCCTCGGCCACTTTTTTTTTTTAAGTCAATTTGAGTCCAGACACTTTTTAGAAGTTAATTCTGGACCGGGAGTTCATTTTGGGTTCATCCACTTTTCAGACTTTACTTTGGTAAAAGCTTTAACCACTATACTCAGATTTTAATTTAATTCCATGGCAAAAAAAGGCAGATTACATCTTTTTTTGTGTCATTTTGGATCAAACAACACTTTTCGTATGTGCATTCAATGACATTTTTACTTAATTTAGACATTTTAACAAAGACTCAACCACTGATTTAAGAACTCAAACCCGCCCCGCCAACATTTGCTGAAAAAGTCAAGAAACGAACAATCAATCAACAAAAGGACCTCCGACAAGGAAGTTTTCTGTTGGGTTTGTTTGTCTGTCTGTAGCATTACCAAAGAACTACTGGCCAGAATTTCATGACACTTGGGCCAAGGAAGAAACCAATACAATTTTGGAGTGGATCCGAATCACGGGGCAGATACACACATCATTTTTCACTTTCGGTAACACTGCGCTAGAAGCCGCGGCCTTGACAAAGACCTGCGCTATGCGAGTGCCCGTCTAGTTTTTACAATGGCCACAAAGGGCCCTGGGATGCTTTACTATGTCCCAGTGTTTTATTTGTAACTATGAATATGAAAAAAATAAATAAAAGAAAATGTTATCACACAAAAAAGGGCCACAAGCCCAAAAAAAGTTGGTTGAACCTCAAATATACATATGATAAAGAACCAGGATGTAGGATTTAGAGGCAACTAGTAGTGAGGTCGCAGATGGAAACCAACAAAAAACCCCTTCCTTTCCAAGCGTGTACCACAGTGGCCTTCAGGTAACGTAAAAACACAAAAGGGCCTCTCTAGAGTTGTGTTTGGTTTGTGCGTGTAAAAACATGTAGATGTAGATATTATGGGCTCATTTCATTTATAATCTAATTCATAATTTCTAATATTTTTTATAATTTATACTGTTTTAGAGAATTTTATTGATCCCCAGTGGGGAAATTAAAATTTACACTCTGTTTTGTAAGTAATCACTACACACAGGCCTGAAATACACACATGCTCAGGACCTATTCATGCAAAAATTGAGAGATGTCAGAGTGAGTGGGCAGCCAGTGCTGGACCAGCTCCCTGAGCAGTTGGGGTGGTACGATGCCTTGCACAAGGGCACCTGGCAGTGTCCCAGGAGGTGAAGTGGCATCTCTCCAGCTACCAATACTTCAGTCCCTACGGGAACTTGAACCAGCGGCAATTACACAAGAATTTAAAAAAGATTTATGAATTATATATGCCATTTCTCCCAATAGATCCCTCTAAATACCCAATACCGCTACTGCTCCTTTAAGTAAAATTCAAAATACGACTGTGGCCCCAAACTGCTCTTCAAACAATTATTTATCCACTGCAGGCTAAAAGTCATATTTGCAGCCACAGAAAAATGAGACACTGAAGTTTTTCACAACATTTTCACTTGAGCTTGAAACGAAACACATCGCTCACTCTCTCTCCGTCTCCTCAGCAACCCCAAAACAGGAAACAGTTGAAAGGTGAGAGCTGTTTCAAGAGTCTCAACTTTTTGGTTTGACCATGGAATGACCGCAAAGACACACACACACACACACACACACACACACACACACACACACACACACACACACACACACACACACACACACACACACACACACACACACACACACACACACACACACACACACACACACACACACACACACACACACACACACACACACACACACACACACACAGGAAGGGGTGTAGATGCAGGTCGTATCAGGGAGACTGACGGAGAGGTCAAGACTGATAACAGAACAATGACCTGACCCCGGTCACTGTATGTGTGTGTGTAGAAGTATGTATGACTGGCGGTCATTTTGTGTGACAGAAGACGTGATGCATGTTTAAGAGAGGAAGATTTATTTCTGTTTGATTACATGAGTCAAAGGTATTTATGAATGTGTGTGAGAGATAAATGTATGTGTGAGAGATAAATGTATGTGCGAGAGTGACTTTGAACTACCTTGAACCCCCAATCCTGACCACTACTTGACCATTGGTCGGAAATAGCCAAACGCCGCTCCCTATCCCGTCCAATCAGATCTCTGAATGGTGTGTTGTAGTGACCACTGCCTGACCTGCTGTCATGCCGATAAGGCTGGCCACAGACAGGACAGGAAGTTGAGACGGGGGCCGACACACACACACACACACACACACACACACACACACACTTAATAACTTGAACTGATAAATCTGCAGATATTGCCTCACTCATTTTTTGCAATGACTTTTTTTGTTGCGGTGTTATCATGAGCGCAGCAGGATCACCGACCGCTATATTACACTACACATACACACACACCCTGCTGTGCATGTGTGTCTGTGTAGGTAGCCGACAAACAGTACTTGTGGAAGAATGTGCATGTGTGATCAGATAAGATGTTTGGGGGGGGTCGGACCGTGAGTTCTCATCCCTCCCTGGCACCAATACTTATCCCACTGACCTTACGCTGCACCCATTTTAAGTTATGTATGTATGTGTGTGTGTGTGTGTGTGTGTGTGTGTGAGAAAACCCTTGTTTGTGCTCTGTGTGTTTGACAGAGACATCAGCCTCCATGACGCCAAGTAATCACACTTTAAGGGGAAGAGGAAGAAGTAGAAATTAGAGGAAGAGGAGCGTTAGATGAGAATATCGGAGAGGCGGAAGGGGGGTGAGAAGACTAAAGCTTAGACATAAAGTACAATTCCTAAAAGAAATATTCTACATCAAGATATAAAAGAAAGTCAACTTTTCCCTTTCCTCTACATGTACTACATGTAACACTCATTATTATTATTGCCACTTTAAATAAAGGGAATCAATAAAAACGTCGCCAAGTAGAGCTTGAGCTCCATTGGTTCACACAGAAAACTGAGGAGAGAAATAGGCCGACGGGACACAGTAAGAATCCTTGGCCCAATTTGAACCCGGGAACGTCGCCGCGGTTGCATAGTTACACGGTACGTCACTCAGACTGCTCGGCCACCAGGATGCTTCATGCACCAAGCAACGTTTTTAGAGCAGTTCTGTGTTTCTACGCCCGGAAAGTTTGTGCGCACGAGTGTCCACGAAAAGCAAACCAAAAAGCGTTTCTGCGAACTGTTTGCATCCGTGTTTATGTGTGTGTCCAACCCTTGTTTGTTTGTGTCTCTCTCTCTCTTCCAATAGATCGGCGGGCGAGCATTTAGATGTCTGTCTGCTGCTCATCCTCCCTTCGCCCTCTTTCTTCTCCGCTCATCCCGCTCTTTCACCCCGCTCTACTTCTCTATGCATCCCCCCTTCTGTGACCGGTCAAATGGATGAAGGGAAGTGTCAGCCTCCCGAGGAGAAAGAGAGGGAGAGACATGGGAGGGAGAGAGAGAGACCACCCTGTATGTCCATTTCACCCGCCGTATCACTTTCACCTGACTGCACTCTTTCACCCGCTATCCCTCGCTTTTTTGCTCCACTCAGTCAACATTTTCACACATTCATGTCTTTTTTCTCTCTCTCTCTGGCCAGAACACTTTCTCCTTTTTGGTTTCCATCTCCTCCTGTCCTCTTCTCTTTGCACCCTAGTGTTTCATATTAATTTTTCTCTCTCATTTTACGTTGTTCTGTTCAGATTTTGCACTTTGGCCGTCTCCGCCTTTCCTCCCCTAAACTTATGTGCTTTCTGTACACCTCTGCAGTCGTCCTCTCGTCTCGTTCCCATCTGTCTAAGTCTGGTGGGGAGTTGAAAGGTCCAGGGTCGACCGGCTGCTGACTAGGTTTGGGCATCGTTAGGATTTCAAAAATCCTGATTCCAAATTCCGAGTATTGCTTTCATTTCTTATTGATTCAGATTCTTTGAGAGGTGGCGTGTAAATGGGGTCACATGCTTATTTCACAGATAAGAGTAAAGTTTTGCCTTGTTCAGTGGTGATTTAAAGTTTTATCGGGCCTTTCAACGTAAAATAAAGTCAGACTTTAGAGCGCCGCTGACTGTGCTCCACGGCTGCAACACAAGCGCCTGGAAGTACGGTGTTCACTCCAAAAACAAAAACTATGCGTGTGTTAAATTTGGAACGATTCCAATGGGAGAAAAAAATTATACATGTAATATTCCATTGGAATCGTAAATTTCTGTAACCGGTTCTAGCGTACGCGCTGGCCTCCGATCAACCCTGACACATACACGTGTACGTACAGTTCATCCCCGTCTTGTCAGCAGTCCCTGTCCTGAACCTGACCTGTGACACAAACACACCAACACGCTGCAGCTGTCCCGCTGTGACCACAGTCCTCAGGAATGCGACGGTAGCAGATTTTTCTTTCTGCCTCCATGTCTCTGACCTCGTCTATCTCACTCCCCCTCCCCCCTCCCCGAAAATACTCAAAACTTTATGTATTTCCCTCCAAGCTTTCTAACTCCCCAGCCCCTCCGTTTACATCTCCACATCCCTCCACATGTGAGTGAACATGTCAGGTCAACTTGGCTCAAGACAAACTCTGGATCTAACCTCGGGGAAGTAAATCAACGCTGACAGACTACAAGCTTAGCAGTAGCTGAAATTAAACTCCCATTCATTCTAATTTCAAGACAGAAAAACTTTTGGCAGATTGAGGAGAATTACAGCACGATATTCCAAACTTGATAGCATCAACTTTAAATCAACTGCTTAATAATGAATGTGCGCGTAAACAAAGGAGTGTATCATTTCTTTCAGTGGGAGTCAACTGAAAGGAAGCGAGGCGCGTTAAGTAGCATGTGCACTCAAGTCGGGAACAATGAAGCAACAAACAAACTGACAGAATTAAGTGAAGGCTTCCTGTTACGGTGATGGATGACCTAAAGTTGTTTTTCCTACTTTACAAGAATAAGAAAGCTTGTTCTGAAGAAGGAAACATGGCCTTGTGTCTGCATCTTTAGTTGGCTTATTATATAAATGCTGCAGTTTTCACATTTTAAACTTATCTGTG